>CM050163.1:441426119-441596119 GCA_027410445.1 Discoglossus pictus | reverse complement strand
ATGCGAGCCCGCAAGCGTTGGCAACAACCCGCATGCTGACAACTATATATGTGATTCACATTTTATGTTTTGGTATTTCAGCTACTCCAATTTATTTAGAAATTAAAATTCATAGTGGATATGAAAATAAAATATATATTATTTTTTTATATTTATTAAATAATTTTACAAAATATACATTTTTCCAACATTTTCTTACCTATTTTTTTATATAATTTTAGAAATGCATTATGAACACCGATCGAGGGAACATAAAAACTTAAAATTGTTGGGGACCAACCAACACTATGATAAATTAATTTATACCCTGTAAAAATGATGAAAGTCATATTTAAAAAAAATGAAGTCAGCGCAGTTTATGGGCCTGCCGTCTGCAAGCAATAGCTTTTACTTTACATCAAGTTTCACTCTATAGAATCAGTGCATGAGTCAAAAAATGTTGATATAATGTAAATGGCAGAGGTGTCAACTGTAAAGATTTTGATTGAAGTAGGCAGAATGGTAAATGACTGATCCTCTGCATGGCACTAATAGAGGCTGTTGGGTACCAGGACCCATTAACACAGAGCGCTCAGTGTTTTTACTAATATACAAGCCCACAGAGTACTCTTTCCCTTTCACACTGATTGTCACAATAAAGGAAACCATGCATTTTCCTGGCATTGACAAATAGAACATGCTGCATCCGTATAATTGACGGAATGAATGAAGGCTGCCTGAAATGGACAAACTTTGAATATCCTTGCATTGAAAACCAGAGCAAGACGAGAGCCCTGCTAATTACAAAAGTTGCTTTACAAAAGATAATTCAAAGCAATAATTTAGCAAACATAATCAAGTAGCACAGATGGGAATTTTGATGAATGGTTTGCAACATGCAATTAGCAGTTCTTGCAGTTACATATCATTAACCCCCAGAGCACAAAAATTATTTTCTCATTATTAGCTGAAAAGGTAAAATTAAGCTGACTAGACTGTAAAAGGAAAAAAATACAATTAATTACCTCCATTTATTATAATCATTATTTTAAACCTACTTTTTTTTAGCTTGATACATGGTTGAAAACATCAGAATTACAGGTTTTGTTATGCTAATTCACTGATGAAACTTTTATAAAATGTCCACAGGAAATATGAAAAACAGAGCTGTTTTCCCTGTGTGAATGTTTTTTTTTTATTCACGGGATAATTGTATAATGCCATTAAAGCAACACATTAAAATGCTTTATATACGGAAGTCATTGAAATGAAATGTATTGGATCCCAAACTGCTATTGGGTTTGGGCATGAGCGGATCTCTTCCAGATGACCGTATTGGATAGAATTTGACAAAAGATCAATGTGGTCCATTTTATCTCCTTTAGGAAATTATTTTTCTGAATTTATTAAAGAAAAGATTAAGGAAAATAGTGCACATCTATTTCTACTGGATGCTGGATTAGAATTATCACTCTTAAAATTGACTACTGTTGGACCATTGTGTTTATGAGTGTATTGCGGTACTAGAGATGGCACACATAAATTATATCTTATTTTTAAAAGGGATCCTTGTATGGGAAGTTAAAATAAAATGGGAAAAGTCTGATCTTGAAGCCACTAAACTGCCATTTTGCAAATACACCAACATTGATATTGTATGTATTGTATGTACATGTCATCCTATCTTTATTACAGATGTATGATGTGTGTTCTTCTTTTCAATGATACCTGTCGGTGGCAACATTATTATTTCTTGATGTTCGGAAGACGGTTTCATGGCAGAAGCAACATTTGTTAAGTCTCTGTTTCATATCTGTAGAGGTTGCTTTTGTAAGCAAATATACTGGAAGCGTGTGACTTCCTCATGTAGAATAGTACATGTTTATAGTGTATTGCTTAAATAACTATATATATATATATATAAAATGTAATTTCTTGGTTAGCATTATGTTGGGGGGAAAAATCGTTCTGACCTAGAAATGTTAGCTCAGAATGTAGTGAGAATGTGGAAGTCTTCCCCCAGGTCTGAGTCTCTGAACTACACATAAGAAGAGGAATATAAAAAGCCTGGCATTTGCATAAATCTGTACAGAGTAGGTGGGGAACATTTTGTTTTTGATCTCACAATATTCCAGTTTTATGATGAATGTTTTGCACACGCATAAGGATATTTTGAAGCACAATTAAAGGACTTCTGAACTTTGGAATTTTTAATTGAATCAGTATTAATCTTTTATAAACATCTTATAAACCTTTTTAGTGAAATATATGAAATATTTTTTACTTACTTGCTTTATTTTGCCATTCCTAATGCTTAGTATAGAGGTAAACATTTTGCCCCTTTACATTCTCTCTCTGATTCCCTACTCCATTTGTATCTGATGCTTGTAGTAATATATGCGAAGATGATTTTACTATTTGGGCTAGAGCCAACCACACAAGAGGGTAGGATCCTCTTGCAACATGACAGGGGGAGCCTCTATTCTGCAGGTTACACAGTATTTAAGGGTGAAAAAAGACTTTCAGTCCATCAAGTTCACCCTTTTAGATCTCCTTTGATCTGCAATATGCGGATTAACTATTAATTTGTTGTTAAATAATTATTAATCAATTATTTAATTTTTTATATTTTTTATTATTAATTAATCCAGAGGAAGGCAAACAGAAAAAAAAAACAAGCAAGACTTAGCCAATCATCTCAAAGGAAAAAAAAAACGAATTCCTTCCTGACCCCAGATACTGGCGATCGGATTTCTCCCTGGATCAATACTGTCACTCTTATTATCCATGATAACCATGAATTCCCTTTTTAATTATAAATAAATCCAGTCCCCTTTTAAAGTTATCTATCGAATCTGCTGTCACCACCTCCTCTGGTAGAGAGTTCCACAGATTAACCACCCTTACTGTGAAGAACCCTTTTCTTTCTTTAAGGTGGAATCTTTTTACTTCTAACCTCAAGGGATGTCCTCTTGTCAATTGAAAACCTCTTGGCACAAAAAGCTCCCTTGACAAATCTTTATACTGACCCTGGATGTATTTATATAAGGTAATCATATCTCCTCTTAGACACCTTTTTTATATAGAAAATAAGCTTAATTTGGTTAGTCTTTCTTCATAACTTAGCCCCTCCATTCCCCTTATTAGTTTTGTGGTCATCCTCGGTATATGTCTTTTTATTTGGAAAGGAGCATTATATTAAACAAATAAGATATAAAACATGCTATTGCACAGTACACAAAACTCCATCAATAAAAAATAATTATACTTGCATAATTATAAATATAGTAAAAGTATACCCAGTTTAAGGATGAGATCAGTTTCTGAGAATGTTTGGTTGGATCCCATAATAATAATAATGGCTCATATGTGGCAATTATAATACAGTGTAATATTAATAATACCCCTATACTGTAGTCTTTCTTTTAATTCAAACAAACAGAACATAAACAAACTCCTACAAAAAGCAACAGGAGCCCGTTCTTAAGTAGGGGTCTTTTGTAACCCGGGGACTTGATGTATCATAAATATATACACTGTATGTACTTGTTCTTTATATGTATACATTTAGATTATGTAAGTATTTAGTTTTGTGTGCTGTACAATAATATATTACAGTAGCTATAGTGGCTCCCCCTGTTATGTTAGTAAGTGGACCCTGCCAAGCTGTGTAGATGGCTCCACCCCAATAGTGATATCATCTGTGTATGACTTGTATGAACTGTTGAAAACACAGCTACTCAAGATGGAGACTGATCATAACGAGGGAGGATATGGGGGACAAAATAACTGCCCCTGACTGAGCAATATTAGTAGCAAAATAAAGCAAGAAAGACTGAAATATTGTATATATTCCACTAAAAATGTTTGTAAAAGGTCTAGAAGATATTAATTGTGATTTTAGTGTACATTTGTTTTTCCATAGTACAGTGGTCCTTTAAGCCTAATCTTTTAGACAGGAGATCTTTCTCTACATTTCATTTATCCTTTGTACCAACATTTCTGGATTATGCATACACTATTTCAGCACATTTTACTAAATCAATTCCCTTTATTCAAATCTACCTGTTTCTTAAACTCTTGCTATTGTGACTTATGCCATTAACAAGGTCCTGTTTCCATGTGGAATTACTGTACACCTTCTACTAGCATGTGTCTTCTCTAATGTTGGTACTTAGTAAATAAAGTCCTATAACTTTCAGGGGACCTCTGTCCAGTGAGCAGTCTCATTGATTGACTGGGAGCCATTAGTCTTCCCTCACTCCCTTCTTGTTTATTGGAAGAGGGAGTAAGTAATGGTGCTGGCAGGATGCATTCCCATTAGACAGCAGCTTTGCTTAATACCTTAATAGTCCAAGGAAACTGGTTCCAAAGTGCAGAGCTTTTGCTTGTCTGCTGAAGCAACATTGTCACAAGTCAAGAAATGCATATTCCTTTCTAATTTGTGTCAAATTAATGTTGCTCAGTATATCAAACTCTGGAAGTTTAATCTATCAGATCAAGTGAGTGATTGATCTGTCTCAGTACCTAAAACCTCAATATATATAAATGGTCTTTCAAAAAGGATTAACTGCTTAAACTACTAGACGCATTAACAGATAAAATACATGTCTGCTTATAGTATACAGAATGAAAGTTTGAATCAAGCATCTGAGAACTTTGTAAATACGGTATGATGAGAGATGAAGATGGAATGGTGGAATTATATATATATATATATATATATATATATATATATATATATATATATATATATATATTACATCACTATTGACTCTGAATGTGAGCGTCTGTTTTCTCCCTTTGATGGTAGGGTCCTTCACATAAATGTAAACTGTATGCTGTTTTATGGAGTGTATATTTGTAAAAAATATTTATATGTGTATTGATTGGGTTTGTTAAAAATATAAAAACAAATCTAAAGATACTGCTAGAAGAATATAAAGGAGCAGATACATTCAGATACACTATGACATTAAAGCTAAAAAGTATGACTTTTCCGAGTCCAGGCAACAAGGCACCAAGTTGTTGTTTTTTACCTATGTGTGTGTGTGTCTGTGTGTGAAATTTACCAAATTGGTATCAGAACAAGGTCCTATTCTTGAATAAGGTAGTTGTATGTCGAATGTGAAACTGAAACTTTTTTTCCCCCCCTAATTTGTGTTTTGAATTTGTGGTGTTTCTGTAGACATGATGAGTATATTTGTTGCCTCATTTGTTTCTGAACTATTTTTCTTTCAGATGCCATTCTTGTTTGTCTGTAACACGGTTTAAATTACTGTTATTACAAGGTTCACATGCACAGACTAATGCAATGTTGTATGAATGGCTGGGACACTACAGCATTCTGTTGGTCTGTAGAAGTGATGGATGATTGATAGACATCATAACCATTCAAAACACACATCACAGAAGGAACTGTCACAATACATGCTTATATCCGTGTTGAGTTAATTAATGCCAGTGTTGTACAATGTTAATATTTAAAACACGGTTCACAGTTGGATTAGTGGTTTAATGTTGTTTGTGGCTATCACCAAGTAATGTCTGAGTTGTATGGCTGCCAGCATACTTTGGAGATTTATCAACACTTACTGCCACCAATAGTATATGTATACAAAATAAATGTTGCAAGCAGTATAGATTTTCTTGTCATTAGTCAGGGATGGTTACTTCTGAAGCTTAAATCTATTATTAACATCTTATTCAACAATCGGCAACAAAAGTCAGTCCAGTGACACAGAGCCACACTGCGGAGTCCTGGCCTACATAACAGAGAGGAAATAAGGGGGCACAAATACTGTTCTGTATGGGGAACCCATATCGGAGTGTGATTGCATGTAAGCATTGTGCATGAACCACTATATCTTGCACCTAGTACCTAGTATTTATGAGAGTCATGTTATTTTATTGTGATAAGAGGTCGAACTAGTCATGAAAGTATGGTAACCATAAATATCTGCATCTGTCTATATGAAAACTTCCACCCTGTTTCCTACAAATAGCAAGGCATTTGTGTGTGGTTTGCCCCTCTTGGTAATGGTATTTCAAATAGCCAACTCTACAATATTTTTCGAATGTACCTAATTCAAGGACAGGTCCACTCTAAGACATCAATCCCCCAAAAATATAAATAACAATTCAACAATTGTTAGGGTCTAAAGAGAATGGTAAAAAATATGCCCTTAACAAATAGAGCAAAACGCATAAACTGCAACAATTTTATTTATATTTACTAAATTCCGTTGCACAGAGAAAAAACCTAGTAAAGATATCAACACTTATTTTCCTTATATATCCACTCCGGTGCTAGGTTTTGTGATTGACAACTTTAAAATAATTTTAGATTAGAACCACAGTTTCCACTTCTGCACTCAGAGTACTCTAAAATATAACTTTTTTTTTTGTCATTTATTAAATGATTTTTTCATGTTGATTTTCATTTTATTTTACGTGACAAACACACCACCTGAGAAAAAACAAAATTAAAAATACAAGGTTTGTATATCCCAAGAGGAATAATAGTTTTTTAGTGCTGTGCACTGATCCCCTTGGAACCTTGTCTATTAAAAAACATAATATAATTTTTTTTGAACCTAAGAAATAAGTATGGTTTGAATTTCTTATTCCTGGACTTGAACCTTAGGAAATGTCTACTCTATTAACTCTACTGGTATTTATAAATAATTTTATTATTACCCTCCAAGCTTTTGATAGTTATCAAACTAAATCTCGTAATATTGGTAAGCTTGTGATCTACAATTCTGCAATATGTTAATCTTGGGAGAACATCTTTTTTTCAAACAGTACAACTAAAGATTGGAGTAGACAAAATAAGGACGGAGGTCCCTGCTGGGGAACCCTGGTCAGCCCTGGCACGTTTCGAATCTCACTTTATCGAAGAGTTTGATAAGCGGAAATATTTATAAATACCAGTAGAGCTACTAGAGTAAAAATGTCCTAAGGCACAAGTCCAGGAAAAAGAAAATCAACCCATAGTTATTTCTTAGGTTGAAAAAATGTATATTATGTTTTTTTAAATAGCAAGGTTCCAAGGGGATCAGTGCACGGCACTAAAAATATTATTCCTCTTGGGATATGCAATCCTTGTGTTTTTAATATTGTTTTTTTCTCACATGGCATGTTTGTCACATGTAAAATAAAATGAAAATCAACAATTTTATTTAACCATCTGAAAGTGCAGGATGGATACATATCAAATATGAACCTGTTTGTGGTAAATCATTTAATTTGAGTCAAAACAATCTTAGCAAAAAAACAAAAAACAAAGCCATAGTGTCCATAGAAGGAAATAGATACATAGGTATAGTATGAACCTTTAAGCTGATTTTTCCACAGAGTTGTATAGGCTGTACACAACCTAATTAGATTTAGGTGGAGGTACTGTGTTTTTTCATGAAAAGCAGGTTCTACGTAGTTTTAAACCACATTTTTAACCAATGCAGGAATCCTTGTTTAAGCAAACAAACCATTTTAAATGTTTAAAACTTGCTCTTTTAAATGCATAAGCAAAAACAAAGTCAGAGGCCTCAAACTGAGAACGAACAATACCCAAGTAGGGGCCCTAATCTATTACCCAATTCAAAAATGTATACACACTTAAAGCCACTCTTAAAATTGTCCCATATATTAGCTGCTCACAATCCAATTATGAATTACCCGCCCACAATCACTATGGGCCAGCCAAACCCGCAAAATTGGCTGTAGAACTCCATTGGTTTTAGCATAGCTCGAATACTATGAGCTCTTAATAATTAAAGTTACACAAAATCCATATTCTATTAGACCTGTCGCTCTAGCTCGCAAATAAAGTCTAACCCGCAATTGAAAAAAGTATCAAGTTTCTGTCAACAATGTTTCGAATATTCAAGAGGACTGGCAAGGGTTTGTTTGAACACTTATTAGAGCTGCAACTACAATTAAACACACAATACTGTACTGTAAACCATCTCAAACCCACAAATATGCAATTAAAACATTATTTTTAACTGTGATTTCAGAGTATTATCGATCCTGGACTCAAGTGGTTAATACATATTATGAGACCCACGTGGACTAAAACAGATGATCTAATGCATTTTATAGATTGCTAGATTGCTTCATATATAGAAGCATTGGAGAGATTGCTAGATTGTGAGCCCGATCGGCAAATATTACTTATTGGCACTAATAAGTCCTTATCCTCTGATTACAGATTACGTGTAACTTCCATGTTTTACTGACATCATGATGACATTCTCATTTACTATTAGCTGTTTTTAAAACGTAAATTAAAATTGCATTAAAAAATGCAGGGTTTACGAGGTTTAAGGTGGTGAATTGCAGTGAATTAGAGAAAGAAAATCCATAGCCAAAATTACGGGTTAGAGGCATTTGCAAGATACTAATAGAATAGGGCTCGTACTAGGTTTTTCAGATTTGTACTATAGGTCTGGCTAACTACTAAGAGAGCAGCATCTTTTAGCTCACTTGTGTTCTTCATAGGGAAAAATATCCTGCAGTGGAAGCTGACGCAAAAATATGATCCAGCCCCAAAATACCGGGCAATTCTACCCTGAATAGGAGAACCAGCAAATGCCAGACATTTTCTTTGGGATTTTAAATGCATAGTAACAGATGTGTGACTTCAATGTCCATTTAACTACTGGGTTGCCTTGCCAAGGGGGGTATTCTGCGCATGTAAAACTGCTTTTGTAGGTACTCTGATCACCTGAACTGCTTGCTTCATTTTCACTGGGCGCTTTTACACTCCATCAGCCACATTAGTTTAAAAAGTGACTTCAGCAGAATGAGTCAAAAAAACATTAATACAGCGGGGTAAGCAACTTGCTCCTAGATAATTTAAAACTGTTTCAATTGGTTACCAGCTATTTATGAGTATTAAACCGACTTTGCCAGCATGATGAGCTGGAGAGGTTGGAATAGGCACCTGGCAGTCATATAAAAGATTATATGTTTCTATTGATCCTTTATGTCACCCTTTAGAATATTTAAATTCTCATATACGCCTTAGGTGGGCATGATCCATAGAGCTGACAAGGAATAATAAGGAATAAACAAAAAGATCTGTGCCATTACGGTTTCTTTCAAGTAATTTTCCTTTTGGCATGAACGTATACGTTGAGCAGCCAGTAAGTATAATTGTAGTTTTAGGAAGTTCGCCAAGCAACATTGTGCTACCTAGGAAGTGTGTCAGTAAATGAAGAATTGGTATTTTGTTTTTATCTACACAATACTGTATTTATACAATGAATTATGAATGTATTTTCCTCAGTTATTTGCAGTGGTTCTGTTGCATTTACTCAAAATAACTTAATCTAAAGGAGAAAAAAATCTATTGATTTTTATCACACATCCTCAAATTATGAACGTGAAAAGCATATTTATATTACATTTCTTTTAACTAGTGTTCTCATGCTTTATTTTCATAATATTGATCGTCTTGATGGGTATTGCTTTCTGGCCTTGTAAAAATGTATCAGGCTTTGTGCCTTTAGAGATTGCTTGCAGAAGGAAAACTGCTATGAATTATGAAAAGTTTCCATTGCTTCTATGTACATCAGAGTCTAGGATAAATGGAACCTCCATGTTTAAAGGGCTACTGGCGTCATCCGGTGTGCTCTGCATCATCAGTAGAGACTTAAAAAGTTTAGCAAATTGCTGCCAAGTTGATTAACTTATAATCATTTAACATTAAAAGTATTAGACCATTTCTATCCTCCTGAATCCACTGTACACATAATGAGCTGCATTGTATATTGGCACTAATTAGAACCAACTGTGCATTCTAAGTAAGGAATTGTTGTTTTCCTATATGTTACTATACATACATAGGAATGGTAGAATGGTTTCAAACAGTGGGAGCTTGATGTTCAAATTCCACCATTTCCTTCCCCCATTTCCCCCAGAAAAAGATATTACTGTATATACTCGAATATAAGCCGACCCGGGTATAAGCCAAGGCACCCTATTTTACCCCCAACTACTGGGAAAACTTAGTGACTCGAGTATAAGCAGAGGGTGTGAAATGCGCTGTCCCCTGTGTCTCCCTCTTGTGTGCCCTCTGTGCCCCTTTCTTGTGTCCCCCCCTCTTCCTCCCTCTGTGCCCTTTTCTTGTGTCCCCTCTCTCCCTCCCCTCTGTGCCCCTTTCTTGTGTCCCCCCCCTCCCCCTTGTCTCTCCCCCCCATCCCTCCCCGTGTCTCATTCCCTCCGTCTCGTGTCTCTTTCCCTCCCCCTTCCCTTATAATCCTCCCTCCACATCCTCCTTCCTCATCACTTCCCTGCTCTCCAATTACTCCCCCTCTCCCTTTCCCCTCACTTACCTTCATCAGCTGTTCCTCTGCACGTCTTCTGGCTGTGTCGGGACCCGGCATATGCTAATGACGTGATGTCAAATGCACGTTTCGTCATTAGCATATGCCGGGTCCCTCCTCATCCTCCTCACCCTCCCTCCTCATGCTCCCTCCTCATCACTTCCCCCCCTCTCCCTTTCCCCTCACTAACCTTCATCAGTTGCTACTCTGCGCATCTTCTGGCTGTGTCGGGACCCAGCATATGCTAATGACATGACGTCACATGCGCATCACGTCATTAGCATATGCCAGGTCCCAACACAGCCAGAAGATGCGCAGAGGAGCAGCTGATGAAGATAAGTGAGGGGAAAGGGGTGGGGGTAATTGGAGAGGGGGGAAGTGATGAGGAGGATGATAAGGGAGGGGGAGGAAAGGAGACACGGGGGGAGGGGGAAGAGACACTGGGGAGGGGGGAGAGACACAGGGGAGGGAGAGCAGCAAGGGCCAGGGTGACTCTGTAAGTGAGGGGGGCTTTTTCAGCCTTACAAAAAGGTCTGGAAAAAAAGAGTATATGCAGTAATTATAATTGTGGGCATTTATTATCCTTTATTTATAATGCACCAACATATTCTGCAGCGCAATACAGGAGTTAGGTACAGTATAAACAATAACCCCACAATGAAAAATAATGGAAGACCCTGTTATTGAGCTTTCAATCAGATATACACAGTGCTTTCCCTAAAGCACCTCACAAGATTGAAACTTGTAAACTTACATTCTAAATGGTATGGGTGAGGTACAGGAGAGTGATAGATGCATAGTGAACAAAGAGGCTAAAGATGAATAAATGTGTTTGTTTTTAAAGAGATTTTGAAGGATTTGAGGCATGGAGGATAGTCTGGTGGAGCGAGGTAAGGCACGAGAAAAGTCTTGAAGACTGGAGTGAGAGGAGGTGATGAGAGAGGAGGAGAGAAGAAGGTCATTCGCAGAGTGAAGAGGGCGGGTGGGAGTGTATTTTGGGATGAGAGCAGAGATGTACAGTGGATATAAAAAGTCTACACACCCCTGTTAAAATGTCAGGTTTCTAAATCATTTCAGAACTTTTTCCACCTTTAATGTGACCTATAAACTGTACAACTCAATTGAAAAACAAACTGAAATCTTTTAGGTAGAGGGAAGAAAAAATAAAATAATATGGTTGCATAAGTATGCACACCCTTAAACTAATACTTTGTTGAAGCACCTTTTGATTTTATTACAGCACTCAGTATTTTTGGGTATGAGTCTATCAGCATGGCACATTTTGACTTGGCAAGATTTGCCCACTCTTCTTTGCAAAAACACTCCAAAACGGTCAGATTGTGAGGGCATCTCCTGTGCACAGCCCTCTTCAGATCACCCCACAGATTTTCAATCGGATTCAGGTCTGGGCTCTGGCTGGGCCGTTCCAAAACTTTAATCTTCTTCTGGTGAAGCCATTCCTTTGTTGATTTGGATGTATGCTTTGGGTCGTTGCCATGCTGAAAGATGAAGTTCCCCTTCATGTTCAGCTTTCTAGTAGAAGCCTGAAGGTTTTGTGTCAATATTGACTGGTATTTGGAACTGTTCATAATTCCCTCTGTCTTAACTAAGGCCCCAGTTCCAGCTGAAGAAAAACAGCCCCAAAGCATGATGCTGCCACCACCATGCTTCACTATGGGTATGGAGTTCTATTGGTGATGTGCAGTGTTGATTTTGCGCCAAACATATCTTTTGGAATTATGGCCAAAAAGTTCAACCTTGGTTTCATCAGAACATAACACCTTTTCCCACATGCTTTTGGGAGACTTCAGATGTTTTTTTGCAAAATGTAGCCTGGCTTTTGTCTTGCCACTCTACCCCATAGTCCAGACATATGAAGAATACGGGAGATTGTTGTCACATGTACCACACAGCCAGTACTTGCCAGATATTCCTGCAGCTCCTTTAATGTTGCTGTAGGCCAGGCCTCTTGGTAGCCTCCCAGACCAGTTTTCTTCTCGTCTTTTCATCAATTTTGGAGGGAGCTCCAGTTCTTTGTAATGTCACTGTTGTGCCATATTTTCTCCACTTCATGATGACGGTCTTCACTGTGTTCCATGGTATATCTAATGCCTTGGAAATTCTTTTGTACCCTTCTCCTGACTGATACCTTTTAACAACGAGATCCCTCTGATGCTTTGAAGCTCTCTGTGGACCATGGCTTTTGCTGTGGGATGCGACTACGAAAATTTCATGAAAGACCAACTAGAGCAGCTGAACTTTATTTGGGGTTAATCAGAGGCACTTTAAATGATGGCAGGTGTATGCTGACTGCTATTTAACACGATTTGGAAGGTGATTGCATAATTCTGAACACAGCTACATTATACACAGCCCCAGTTATAAGAGGGTGTGCAGACTTATGCAACCACATAATTTTTCTTTCTTATTTTCTTCCCTCCACCTGAAAGATTTCAGTTTATAGGTCACATTAAAGGTAGAAAAAGTTCTGAAATGATTTATCTTTGTCTCATTTTTTTACAGCACAGAATCCTAACATGGGTGTGTAGACTTTTTATATCCACTGTAGGAGAGTGCACTATTGTGAAGGGTTTTATGTGTTAGGGTCATGATTTTGAATTGTATTCTAGAGGCTATGGGAAGCCAGTGGAGTGCCTGACAGATAGGTGCTGCAGACTCTAGTTTAGTATGGTTAATGAGTCTAGCAGATGCATTCAGAATGGATTGGAGTGGAGACAGATGGGTGATAGGAAGGCCAGCAAGGAGAGAGTCGCAGTAATGGAGGTGAGATATGATGAGAGTGAATAAGAATTTTAGTTGTGTCTTGTGTAAGGTTGTGGCGTGTTTTGGATATGTTTTTTATGTGAAAGTGACAAGATTTTGTGAGGGATTGAATGTGAGGAATGAAAGAGAGGGAAGGGTCCAGTACGACCCAAAGACAGTGAGCCTGGGAGATGGGAGTGATTATGGCATTGTCAACAGTGAGAGATAAGTGAGGAGTGGGAGCTGGTGGAAAGACAAGGAGCTCTGTGTTGGACATATTGAGTTTGAGTTGATGGGCAGACATCCATGAGGATATGCTCGAGAGGCAATTGGCAACATGAGCTAGCAGAGAGGGGGATAGACCAATATGGGTGTTGTGATGTTTTAAATGATCATTTTAATACGATCAACCATATTAATGTATATAGGAAAAGGGGTGCACTGGGATTTGAACTCACAACCTCTCATCAGAGATAATCCCTTTTATTAATCAATCATCTCTGCGTGGTAATGGGTGAGTATAGAAATCAATAAAGACATACCTCAGTAACTATTCAGTTACCTATGGGTGAGCTTTGAGTGCTCTAAAAGCAATAACTAAAAATGGCAATATCGAAGTCAATTATTGATCAATTAAAAACTAAATTTTTACATGATTTTCGGGCTTCTTGTACAGAGTGGTTTTAGGGACTTCCCTTTACCTTTCAAAGGCCAATGAATTGACATACATGTCTTGGCATTGCATTGTAGAGCAATACATATATCGGAGGATTGCTCTGCCAAGTCTCATGACATTATAAATGTTCTTATCATCATTTATTTATACAGGAACAACAAATTCCACAGTGATGAACACTACCCAGAGGTAATTACAAGCTCAAATAATAGAGACAAACTGATAGAGGTTATGAGGGTCTTTTGCATGATGGCTTACAGTCTAGACATTTAGGAATGGGTGTCATATTAGTCAATACACTTTACTGATTTTGGTCATGTGTTTTATGGTTACATGTTCATACCAGACTTGGAAAGGGAGCTACATCAAATCATATGTGCAGTGCTTTTGTATTTCTATTCCTGCACAATTAACTTCTCCTATGTAGCACCTACTTTATGCACAATGGGCAGAATGGCCAAGGTCAACAGACAAAGATGATCCAAAGGGTATATGCAGTCAGATCCGTTCTAGGCACAGAATTATATAAAGATTAGCGACTTGCCCGTCAAAAAATGACGGCAATAAGATTGTAAGGCAGGTAATGGTGTTTGGTTGCAACATTAATTTTGTTGGTGTTCCGAGATCCTTCGGCGCTCATTGCGAGCCTCACGTCACGTATTGTCAATCAAATATACAGCAATATTCAAAATGTGTAGTAATGTTAAATTAGTAAACGTAATAACAAGCACTTTATGAGTTGAGCATTATCTTAAAGTAAGTGTACTAGTATTTTGTTATCTGCCTGTCAAGCAGCCTTTCCATCTACCCACCAAGCATGGGCTTTTTTTGTATTATTCTTCATGTTGATGATTGTGTGTAGTTGCTAATTATTTCCTGTAGACGGCCATCTTTGTACTGATGGTGTGTAAGGACAGCCAACACATGAATAGTCTTTTCTATAATTAAATACCAACACTATCTAAAAAAGAATAAAGAGATACACACAACTTATAAAATATATTTAGGATGGCACAACTGTCTGTAACAACTGTCTGTAATTTATTTACATTTTGTTTGCATGTTATCTATTTTGGGAATAAAACTTGTTTTAGTTTATGCACACTTACATAAGTCTTTTGCCCAACAGGTATCTTCTTCTTTGTTGACACATGGATTTATATACTTATTCCCTATTGGTCTGCGTGAATTATTTCTAGTCTGCACTACATCCCAACATCTATACATGAAAATATTAGTAAAGTAAAATGTCACACCTTCCATAAGGACTTTCTGGTATAATGCCTCTAGAATAGATCTTAGTTCATGTATAAGTGCTTTTCAGTCTTATGCTATTTAGGGGAAAATCATCTTATTGTAGAATGTTACAGGGCACTAATAAAATGGTTATCCACATTGATTGGTTTACCTTTTTAAACTCTATATTGAAGCCGGTGTCTGTCCACAAAGACTCATCTGTGTTGAGTTTGTGGTTAGTATGTTTCCATAGCCTGTGATATCTTGTTTTCTCTGTGTATCTGCAGCATTGGGAGTGCTAATTAAAAAGGAATTGGAAAGGACTTGCTTCTCATCTTCTGTATTTTTTGCCCAACAAGGTTATATTCAGTAATTCTGCACCGTTTTTGACTTTGGGAATGCTATAATCATGGCTCTGTGCATCTGCGCCCCTTTTTTTGCTGTAAAATATTTTTCCCAAGGATGACATAGCAAAAACAAGGAGAAAATAATCTCTTCGTACGTCTAAACCAATAATTTTGGAGATTTTTTTCTACCCAAAAACTCTAAACACTAGATTATTATATTACTGTCTATTTTCAAATATTCTGCAGTGTTTGTCTATTCCAGACATTTTAGTCCTTGTACAATATTTGCAACCTTTCTGAGAAAATGTGATCACCGCACCTCCTAGAACTCATAGTTGGATATACAGTTGTTTTCAAAAGTTTGCATTCCCTGGCAGAAATTGTGAAATTGTGGCATTTATTTTGAAAAAAAAGTATTTTATTGAAGGATAGTGATCATATGAAGCCATTTATTATCATATAGTCGTTTGGTACCTTTTTAAATCATAATGATAACAGAAATCACCCAAATGGCCCTGATCAAAAGTTTACATACCCTTGAATGTTTGGCCTTGTTACAGACACACGAGGCGACACACACAGGATAAAATGGCAATAAAAAGTTAATTTCCCACACCTGTGGCTTTTTAAATTGCAATTAGTGTCTGTGTATAAATAGTCAATGAGTTTGTTAGCTCTCACGTGGATGCACTGAGCAGGCTAGATATGGAGTCATGGGGAGCAGAAACGAACTGTCAAAAGACCTGCGTTTCAAGGTAATGGAACTTCATAAAGATGGAAACGGATATAAAAAGATATCCAAAACATTGAAAATGCTAGTCAGTACTTTTCAATCACTTATTAAAATGTTGAAAATGTGGGGATCGGTTGATACCAAGCCAAGATCAGGGAGACCGAGAAAGATTTCAGCCACAACTGCCAGAAGAATTGTTTGGAATTCAAAGATAAACTCACAGGTAACCTCAGGAGAAATACAGGCTGCTCTGGATAAAACGGTGTGGTTGTTTCAAGGAGCACAATACGATGATACCTGAACAAAAATTAGCTGCATGGTCAAGATGCCAGAAAGAAGCCTCTTCTCTGCCAATGCCACAAAAAAAGCCCGGTTACAATATGCCCGACAACACCTTGACATGCCTCACAGCACACTGTAATTTGGAGTGACGAGACCAAAATAGTGCTTATAGCTGTGACCATAAAGTTCTATGTTTGGAGAGGGGTCAACAAGGCCTATTGTAAAAAGAATATCATCCCCACTGTGAAGCATGGTGGTTGCTCACTGGTGTTTTTGGGGTGTGTGAGCTCTAAAGGCACAGAGAATCTTGTGAAAATTGATGGCAAGATGAATGTAGCATGTTATCAGTAAATACTGGCAGACAATTTGCATTCTTCTGCATGAAGGCTACGCATGGGACGCTCTTGGACTTTCCAGCATGACAATGACCCTAAGCACAAGGACAAGTTGATCCTCCAGTGGTTACAGCAGAAAAAGGTGAAGGTTGTGGAGTGGCCATCACAGTCTCCTGAACTGAATATCATCGAACCACTCTGGGGAGATCTCAAACGTGCGTTTCATGCAAGACGACCAAAGACTTTGCATGACCTGGAGGCATTTTGCCAAGATGAATGGACAGCTATACCACCTGCAAGAATTAGGGGCCTCCTAGACAACTATTACAAAAGACTGCACGCTGTCATTGATGCTAAAGGGGGCAATACACCGTATTAAGAAGTAAGCGTATGCAAACTTTTGAACAGGGTTGTTTTTATTTTTTTCTTTGTTTCCATGTTTTGTTTTATGATTGTGCCATTCTGTTCTAACTTACAGTTGAATATGAATCCCATAAGAAACAAAAGAAATGTGTTTGGCCTGCTCACTTGTGTTTTCTTTAAAAATGGTACATATATTACCAATTCGCCAAGGGTATGCAAACTTTTGAACACAACTGTATGCTCACTACTACTGAAGATCTGTAGTAATATATATCATAATTCCATACTAGAATTCACATATACAAAGTGTAAGATACAGGATAATGTGGATTTCAAACGCGAGATGCATACATCATTCATTTGCATATCTGTTCCACATGTGTTCCACATTCCACATCAGTATAAATGCAAAAGTGCAATTATTTAAAGGTCCACTGTAGTTCAAGACAAAAGCCACCTGTTTGTGAAGTATATAACAAAATAACATTAGCAGCTGTGTAAGCCATGAACATAAACATATTTTTAGAGGAAACCTAAATTATTGAACATTATGTATGTGAATAAAGGAATCCATTTTGTGTTTTTTTACATGAGTAGATGAGAGCTGGATCAGGATGGTATGATTTTTGGATGGAGGGATAGGGTAGGAGGGAACATAACAAAGTCTAGCAGTTTTGTTAGATATTTGGATCTGACTGAAATTGACACCATACACCTTCACTCCCAAGAAGTAGGCAGCGTTTATCATTATTGTAACCGCTTTGAGAATGTAAATGGCCCTCTCACACATACAGCTTCCACCCAGCATCATGGGTGCCTTCAGAGTTGAGCATAACCATACATTTTTTTCTAATTATGCTCTTAGATAAACTCAAAGTTTCTGAAGTTATCCATTTGTATTGGTTGTACAGTAGTCCATTATTGTGAGCAAAGGTTAGCATGACTGGTTTCATTTGTTAAACAGATTTTAGTGAATGTTATTGAAGTATCTACGTTCTGCTTAAGGAGTTAGCCATGGTGCTGAAATCTTAAAGGGCTACTGTAGTTCACTACTATTATAAGTTATGAGCATAAAACACTATTTTAAAGAAAAGAACCTTTGAAGACTATTTATGTAAAGAAGATTCCATCTTGTTTGATCATCACTTCATGCTAGTTATAGCTTGAGGGTAGCGTTTTTTTTTATCTGTCAGAGGAAGTGAGAAGGATTTCTTAATTGGATTTTTGACATATACCCTATTCCCTAACATGTAATCAGAAGCAGGCAGCTTGCAACAATGATTGCAAGCCCTGTGCTGCACTAAAGTAAACACCTCTCTCACACATAAAACTTTCACCCAAATATCATGGCTACGACCAGGAGACCAGCAGATGCATCAACATTTAATTTATGTATTTATCTATCTAACTAAATAATTGACTTAGAATGTACGTAGGCAGGGGAAAATATATAGTCAGACTCTGGTTTCAAACATACAGTTTATAATTTTTCAATGTACAGCGGTCTGTTTAATAAATAGGTATTTATATTATGTTCTGAGGTTTAAAGGAAGTCTGTAAAACTTTGGTTGCAGTATAGCATAAATATGTATTTTACAGATGAGCTTCTGAATCACAATTATTTTTCAAAGATCATTCTTGGGAGATATTGAACAATAATATTTGAGTCCTAATCCATAATCCTTAATTGTATTTTGGCACTCTACTAAAAAACCACGACCCACCTATAGAAAGCACCTAGATATCATTATATTACATTCTGGAACCCAAAGTCTTCAGGAAATGTTAACAGCATCCTTAGAAGAATACAAAACATGCTTACTTGTCTTTATGGTCTGTAATAATCTTAAATCTACTTTAAAAAAAATTCAACTATTCAACAGTAAAATGTCTTTATGTTGGGCCAAAATTGACAGTAGGTCACTGCTGTTATCAATTTGGCTTGTTTCAAATGGTGAAGGACTAGGGACTTGCGTAGATTTCAGATGTAACTGGTCAAACTGGTAATTTAAGTAAAGTAGAAGTTCTGTATTTTACTTTTATAACTTAATATAATCAGTCCACTTCCAATAATATTTCTCTAGTATATATGAATGAGTTGGAGGAGTCTTATTGATTATGTGTAAATGGTGAGAAGGGAAGAATAATGGGCTAACAAGCTGGGGTGACAATTGCAGCTGATAATGAGGTAATTGATACTATGAAATAACCACAATCATATATAGGTGGGTGTAGACAGGTAGGGGGAGGACATGTTTGTTGATTGCATTAGAGGTTTATAGGCGCTGGTTGAGGTGGGGTTAGCCCTTGGGACCCTTTTGTGGATAAGAAGTGGGTTGCAGAGATTGCTATATGGTATGATTTTTTTAAGCAAGTGGAGTTTATGTAAATATATATATATATATATATATATATATATATATATATTAAATAATAAGATAAGTTATTTTACTAGACTGTAAAAGAGTAATATATTCATAAGCCTGAGAAACTCTATTAATAATCCAACCTGCCAGAACTGAATGTCTATGTTCTGATTATAATCACAGTTTTTATTGAATTAATTAATCTCCTACATTGCTTGGTTATTGAAATAATGTGTACACCTCCTAATGTCTCTATACAGCCTCATTCAGTGTGCTTTAATTGAAGAGGCATCTTCAGAAGTCTCTGCAAACTTAAAGTATTACAATTATCTTCCCAGTGTTACCGCCAATCCCTCCTTCATATTGTCCTATGGTGAATTGCTGCATAATCCAACTCTGCTTTGACTGTTTAGGCAGAACATGGCACAATTTAAAACTATAGGTAAAATCAATTATTGTTTCAAATGAGTGTTATTGAAAATATTCTATTTCCCTATCGTAAATTTACATTAAAGCAATTTCTACCTGTAGCTATTTTTAATGACAAACCATTTCCCAATAGTTAGGGGTCCCCTGTGGTGGTGTTGTCTTCAGTATAAATCATCTGTTAAACAAAAGCATGGGCTTGCTGAGACCCCAGAGAATATCGAAGTATGTTCTGTTAATACATCTGAAACAACTTGTCGGGGATGAACAATATATACTTGTGTTTCATTCTTTCTATGTTTCTAAATGGGACTTGTTATTTTTCTAGCCACTGAATCTGTAATAAGCTGGTAAATTAGGGGATCTAATCTCTAATATCAATAGCCAGGATAATATACAGGTACAGCATTCTCTTATAGTGTTGCTTTTTAAAAGAGAAAAGCTATTTGTACAGCCTAGTGAAATGACATCACCTTGACCAGGGCTGATGATGATCTCTTATTGAACTTTCAATGTTGGCAAGAGAATTTAAAGAAGAAAAAAAAAAAAAAAAAAGACTACTGTAATCAGTACGTTTGATAGATATGCTGCACGATTGACCCTTCATGGTGATACTTTGAGGTAAGCACATTCGCCTTTCTCAACTATTGCTCTTGCCTTAATTAAAAGGAAGACATAATTTCTGATACTGCGTTCGGACTGAAGCATTACCGCTGTGCATTACCTTAGCTGCTGACCTTCACAAGCCTTTCTTTAACTCACTCTGTATTTCTCTCTCAAATGTCTTTTTGGCCTTTCTAAAAGATAAGTGTTTTAACTCAGCAAATTCTGACATTTGGATCATGCTCTGATTTATACCCGTTTTTACTTTTTATTTTCTTGGCCATTCTGGTTTACTGTGATGTATTTCTGTGACTGGCAGTATGTACTAGACTGTTTACCTGTTCTCATCTAATATTTGGTTGGATTTGATGCACCCCAGCGGGTAACAGCAAAATATCAAGCAGAGATCAAAGAAACTGTCTGATACTGATCTTCCTCACTAAAAAAAAGTAAAGGTAAAAAATCAGTACAACAAAACCGTGATGGAAAGATAATTTAAATGGGAACTATATAAAAGCATTCAGTGTGAATTTAGCATATAAGGGGACACTAATGTTCAAGTTGACTCCTCACATTTCATTATTGGTTCCCATTGATGCTGGATCAGGTTGTGATATTCGCTACCTGTCTCCAGTCTCATGATGATACCTTACATTTATTTGACATGAGTATTTTATGGTGAAGAAAACCTGACCACTGCTCTCAGCACCTCGTCATATCTCAACGCTGCTCCCCTCAGGCAAGACATCATATCCATAAAAAGACACTGCTAGAGGGGCTCTGTGGGTGTCTTAGCAGTCCATCACACTTAACATATGACTGCTAGTGTGTCTGGCATACGTGCATATTATTTTTTAACCCCGTTGGTGTCTGAAGACCCAGATTAAACGACAACTGTGGTCCCATATAATCCATATGCTAATTTGGAGAGCTACGCTTGATAATGGTCAAAATGTTTTTAGATAGATGCTTCTGCAAGTTGGAGGTGACTCTGAAAGCAAAGAAGCATTTAACAGTTTTAGCGGAAATGTGGCAACAGGACTAATTGAAATCTAACAAACATCTCAAACAAGCTAATAAATACATACAGAAAAACCTGGTTGCCTATCTGTTAGCAAATTAATGTATATGTCGTTTTTTTTACGAATTATATTCTGACATTATCATGCTTACCTCTTATAAAGCGCAGACTATAAATGTTAGACATTAGTAGTCCTTTAAATTCTTCTTTGCTGTCTGTAAAGCACAAGTAAATAATCTTAGTACATTATGTGTACTTTATTTCTACATATGTATTTCAATCTATACAGTATTTTGTTGTTAAAGGACTTCTGTAGTTCCAGAAAAAGTCACCTATTTGTGAAATATTTAATAAACTAATAATATTCGTAGCTGTTTTTTAGTTCACCATTAACCATGTAAAAAAAAAATTGGGAGAAATTATGAATTTTTTAAGCCTCTGTTTATGAGTATAGGAGTCTATTTTATGCTCATTACATCACTTCCTGAGAGCTAAATCGTGAGGCTGAGGAGGAGAGAACTTAGATTACAGACTAACGGCCCTATGCTAATCCCTGAAAAACCAATAGCCAGTTACATAGTGTCACAAAAAAAATCTACCTAGGTATGTTAATCCCCCATCCCTAAAACATTGCGAGAGAACTCCTACGGGTCTCTGCTACAAGTGAACTTTATGGCACTGCTAAAAAGCAAGGCATAAATCTCCATTTGAGTTTTGCACTGACAATATATTACGAGTTACTCCATTATACTTTGACACCCAAACCCTATGCTAATAAGATTTTACGCATCTCTTGCAAATCAGGCCACTGCCGTAACTGCAAACAGCAGAAGAAAGATTTCTGGGTACCAAAGACCAGTCGCAAGTGGTTTTCAAACCCTTGCAGATTCCCCGAGAAGCATTTAAAGTGACACAATAACAGAAAAAAACACTACAAAATGATGTAATTTCAAAATTATTTCAAACTTAACAATATGATATAAACATGTGTATTTAAAAATATGATATGTTAGTATTAAGCCTGTTTTATGATAAAAAAAATCCAGGGTAACATACAACCCTGTACTTGAGGGGTTAATACACATCACAAAACCACGTTGCCTAGGAACAAATGCTCTGATACATTGTCTATAAATATATCATATTTAAACACAAAATAAACACATTTTTACTGATTGAATTTATAAATACAATTGCTACATATTTTTAATATTAAAATATATTTTTAATTAAAAAACAATTACTTATTAGTGTAGAAGTTAGGGGGAAAAAACTCCCGCAGCCACTTTACGGCAGTGCCCTAAATTAGAGCAGCGGGTTTACATAGGGCCTTAAGATTGAAATTGACACCACTCCCTTACCCCCTCTCAAACGAACTGGTCTTGAGAAATGTAAATGCCCCTCTCACACACACACAACTTCCACCAAAGTATCATGGTGGCTTGCAGGGTCCAGTGGAGGCATCAATACTAGATTTATGACTTGTTGCTGCTGTTTAAAAAAATAAAATAATCTTTTTATGAAGATGTATATTATGAAGAAAAACCTCAAATAAATCAAAATAAATATATAAAAAAAAATTTTCATTTACTGAGGAAGTCCCTTTTTGTTTAACCCGGTGCAGCTGTACCATTTTGAAGTTTTGCACCATATGGACCATGGTAAATCCATCAAAGGAACAATTCTGTTGTGCCCCTTACCGTTGATGCCCTAGCAGGTGCTTATGTTGCTTAATGGTTAATCAAACACTGATAACAATACATTACAATATCTATCTATCTAATATAATCTATCTGTGCTGTTTTTGCAGATTTTTCACTATAATGAGGGGGCCCCACCATTTTGTTTTTTATTCTACTGCAAATGCTGGTTTTGACAAACCATAACACAGTATATTTGAACATATTATGTGGGACACTTCAAAGAACGCAAGGCTTCTATTAAAAAACAGGTTGTGTCCAACCTTTTCATGTATTCCCATTGTCCCTGCCTCCATACAGCTTCCAGCACTAGGATCACATATATAGTTGTGAGCGTACGAGTCGTTGCTCACGCTTGCGGGCTCGCGTAGCGAGCCCGCGGCCCTCGCGTAGCGAGGTCACTGGGCAAGGGCCTCAGTTGCTGGCATGGAGCGCCGAAGGCGCTCCATGCCAGCAACTGAGGCCCCTCGCGAAGCGAGGGCCTCAGTTGCTGGCGAGGTCACTGGGCACGGGTCTCAGTTGCTGGCATGGAGCGCCGAAGGCGCTCCATGCCAGCAACTGAGGCCCCTCGCGAAGCGAGGGACTCAGTTGCTGGCGAGGTCACTGGGCAAGGGCCTCAGTTGCTGGCATGGAGCGCCGAAGGCGCTCCATGCCAGCAACTGAGGCCCCTCGCGAAGCGAGGGACTCAGTTGCTGGCGAGGTCACTGGGCAAGGGCCTCAAACCCTCGCAAAATTCACGTCGCTACTCAAAAAACACGACACACAAATTACGACACTCGCTAAATTTTACGAGGCACGCAAACAACGTACGAAACACGTTACCACACATTACGACCTCGCAAACATCGGACGCAACACGCCGACATACAAACATTTAAAACACAATACATACACACAGCACATACATAAAAAACTTACCTACACCAAGAGGGAGCACCCAGGACCTCAAAAATGCAACTTACACCTCGATTTTACTCGAAATAAAACAGTTTAGAGACTAAAAAAAAAAACAAGCGAGAGAAAAAATGGCCGCCGAACAAAACGAAAACGAGGCTACAGCACTCTAAACTCGCAAAACACCACAAGAAACTCGCAAAACACCACAAAACACCTACGGATATTCCGATACAGACCTATACCACACATTACTCGCCATTTTACACCAATGCGGAAGTACACGACTACGCTAACGGTTTGGTCTCGCGCACGCACAGTGTTACACTGCACACATTCAGCATGCTTACACAGCAGCTCCACACCACTAATGCTGCAGCAGCATCAACACAGATTGCCAGCTCTTCATCACAATGCTTCAAAATAGGTACAATATATTCATTTACTAATTTAGCTACCTTACTATTTCATTGCCGTCATTTTTTGACGGGCAATTCGCTAGTACATAATATTTAGCATGGTAGTGTATCTTTAACAAAGGATAGATCATTCCAAAAAAAAAAAATATCATCACTGTTACCCAGCAGTGATTATAGCAATAAAGAGCTGTGAAATGCCCACATTTGTACAATCTGATTATTTTATTTGTCTCTCAGTGTTACTTCTGATTAAAAACTCTGCAAGTGCCAGCTCTCCAGCGCTTCCTTTCTCGTATCAGTATTCATTACAATGATTGTCTCTTGTAGGATTTAGCAATCTCGAGCAATCCTGTATTATCTCATCCATGAAGAGTTTTCATGTTGATCATATGGAGTCACTGGGCTTCTGCTGGACAGTGAAATGTCGCCCCAAGACTTGCTGAGGGTCTGGACAGATTAGTATTAGTCTTGGACACCCATGACATAGCCAATGATCAAGCACATTTGTTTGACACAACAGCATTAAATGACTACATTACTTTACATGGGGGGGGGGGACGTCAATTATCTGTAACAAGCTAACCATATTCCAAGTGTTGCAGAGAACATATTTTTATTTAAATTCTTTATTTTGGTAGCAATGCCTGAATGATGCCACACTTGTGTCTTCCACAATTCCTGCTATCTTGAAGACTGGTGTGGGTGTGTTCTACTAATGTTTATTACCTATCCAAGAGTTTGAGGAGGAGGGAGGGGATTTGTTTATTCATTGATGGATTTAGATAAGATTTCAGCACGACGCACCTTCACCCTCCCTTCCATTAGAGGCAGCGTGCAGTTAGATTTGCAAACCTCTGTAACCTCACAGTCATGTTATAAAAATAAAGTAGGACTGTCATGGCAGCTTCCATGTACTAGAAGAGTTTGCTAAAATAAAGATTTTCTCTGAGAATACTTTTATGCCTGTGACTTACATCGCTGCTAATGTTAGTTTGGTGCATAATTCCCAAACGTGAAGGTTTTGCTAATCAACTGTGGCCTTTTAGGGCAGAATTGAAAATGAAATAAATATAAATACAGTTAGTTATTAAAATAATATAGTGAGTGTTATATTATTGAGCTTCAGAGTTAGGTATTTTAATAATAAATCATCTGAAAAATTCTATGTAACTTTATCTGCTTGGATAAATTAATGTTCACAGCTGGATGTGTTAAAGGGCCGGTGTAAACACTTTTCATCTTAAACCTATTTTAGTTCACCATTAATTAACATAAAAGATACGTGCAGCAAATAAAAACCTTAGCCAGAAAATATCATTTAAAAACACAGTTGACCTCATTAATGACCACTGCTGTAACCTCCCCGCCTCTCTCATTGCCCTGGGCACTGTTGAAAAGATATGGACATTTTCAACATTTATAAGCTGTCTTGGTAAGGTAATAATGTTATATCCGTTTATATCTTTCACGTCCTTTCATTAGTGCTCAGGACAATGAGAGAGATGGGGGGTACAGCAACAGCCATTAATAAGGTAAACAGTGCTTTAAATACTTTTTTTTTCTAGCTGAAGCTTTGATTTGCTGCTGTTTGCATGTGTGTTTTTTTTTATATATTACCAGTGAACCAAAACATACCCCTGGATCGCTACCTTGTCATGGTGAAGGGGCTTGTGTATCTCCATGAAGATGAGCAGGTCATAGCAGAGAGGTCAAGGAACTGGCAACCCATTCCAGTATCTTTGCCATGAAAACCGTATGGATAAGCACAACCAGAAGCTTAACCAGTGCCTGGTGTGATGTTGTCCATAGGGTCACCAAGAGTCGGATACGACTGAAGGACTGAACAACAGTAACAACAACAAAACATAGAATTAACTGGTCCTTTAAGGAAGAAGTGCATGAATGGCAGGTACAGTCAGAAAGTTACAGTGTTAGAGCTTGTGACATGCCTACTTATACTAACTAGACTTCCCCTTCCTCCTCATAGTTACATAGTAATTGAAGTTGAAAAAAAGACTGTTAGTCCATCAAGTTCAACCTTTTTAGATCTCTGATCTTTGTAATACAGTATGTGGATTCATTGTTAATAGAAAATGAACAATTCAGTTACAAGGATGGATGATATTTTGTGCTTAAGATACTGAAGATATCTAACACTTTCACATAAGCGATAACAACCAGTTGCGCTTATGTATATTTTGCATTTCTGCAGTAATTGAGACCTGTCTAGCTAATGACTGCAAACTCCAGTTTATAGAAGCTTGGACCCCCTCACTGCCTTACTTTATATACCGGTAATTTTATTACATCTTCTGTGACGTTTCCTTCTTTAATCATATTCAGAAAATTATTTTAATTTGGTATAAATTATATTAACAAATGTATAATTTTCTTTTAAAGTTCACTGAAATCCCACATTAATATTATTATATTTTATGACCTGTGTAATATTTTGAATCAATAGACTGGGTGATGGGTTAAAATAATTAAGAAAGTAAAAAATGCACAAAGCCTTTATATAACTGAACTTAAAGTAATATAGACGTTTCATGATTTCTGAATGCATCTGATAGAGGAGAATCAGTCGCAAATTTCTTCAGTTATCTGACCATGGATTTTGAGAAGGAATGTCCCACCAAAGTCCATGCCAACGTAGATTCAAATACATAATTTGTTTTGGCCAATCAGAGGCAGCTACAGCTATGTTACAATGCCTGGAGATCAGTCTCTGCAGTGAAGCATCATGGGATGTGTAGTCTCTGTTCACACCACAAGGAAGCAGCTTCAGGCTTTACTTCTCTGGATGTCTTCACTGTGCTGTTGTTGGCTTGAAGGTTAGTATATTAAAAAAATTTCGACACTTCAGGGTCCCTTTTAAATCTGTGATTTTCATCCGATGCATCCCGATCTTCATGTTTCTCAAGTCATTATTGTGCTTGCTCTTTCAGGACACGTTGTTGTTCAGTTGTGTCCAACACTATCCGTGACCTTGTAAACATAAGGTTCCTTGGCAAAGATAATATTGTAGTTCAAGTTATTTAGTCCTTATTTTTTCTATTGAATAAGAATGCTCAGCTAAATATGACTTGGCAGAAATCTTTTAACTAACTTTCAGGGTTACATCTTATAAACAAGTTTTCTATTCTATTGGAAAATTAAACAAACAAAATCAAGGTAATTGCAGTGGTGAAAGTGTTAATGCATGACCTTTACATTTTTGTATTTACTGTACAGTATTTTTGTGTGTTTATAACTTGAATTGTTTGAAAATGTTGCGTTTCAGTTTTTTATGTAACAACGTAGCCAAAACATGGATAAAGCTGACCAAAATAGGTTAAAGTGTAATCATTAAACCTTATGGATTTAACATGACATGAAAAACATACTTGTATAGTACAGATTGTGATGGGTAACGATGGGCGTGAGGCCTGCAAGACTTTGAAAAAATTATGGCTTTAACGGGCGTCATTTTTTTTAAGCTTGTAACTCGGAATCCATCGGAAGACCGCCAAAAGACACCAATTAATTAAAAAAATAACTTACAACCTCACACATAGCACAGGGGGAGAGGCTGGGAGCCTGGGAGTGAGTTGCATGCTAAATTGAGGCTTAATTGGTGTTTTTCGGAGATCGAAAAATGGCTAAGCGAGGAAATAATGGGAGGCATAAAGACGTAAATGTTTGGGAAAAGGCTGAAAACGAGGCCGAAGCCCGTAACGCTTAGCCGATCATTGCTAGGCCCGCAAGACTTTGAAAAACAGAACCAACAGCGCTCATCGCAAGGCAAGACTTGAGCAGGCAGAGAGAGGAGAAAGACACAGGGGAGGGAGAGGGGGGAGACGGTGGAAAGAGACAGAGGCCTCAGAGAGGGTGGGAAGAGACACAGAAGAGGGAGAGGGTGGGGACACATGGAAGGGAGAGGGGGAAACAGACACAGGGGTCAGCAAAGGGGAGAGGCTTACAATGAGCGCCAAAGGCGCTTATTGCTGACCTCGCGATGATCGCCAAAGGCACTCAGAGCGAGGCACAAAATTGGCGGGTTGGGCAACGTATGAAATGAGCGAGGCCCGTAATGTGGAGGCGGGAGAGGCTCGCAAGGTTGGTCAAGGCGCTCATTGCGGGGCTCATTACCGAAGGCGGTCATCGCGAGGCCCCCAAATTAGAGGGGGGAGAGCCTTGCATTGTGTGGTATACAGCATTGCCAGCCTTAAAATGTTATTGCCGTAATTTTTGAAGGGCAAGTCGCTAGTCCTCATAATAAACCACATATGCCGGTGACTTTTTGCTCCGTATATACCGTCTCTGCTATATTTGAGTGAGGCAGTTTTTGTTTGTGTTTCAATGTTTCATTCCTATAAAAGATTGATGCAATTGCACCAGAAGAAACATATTTTCAAATAATGTAATTCCAATAGATGTCTTAGTGCTGAAACCATTTAAAATTGCCCTGTTTAATTGTTTGCCTTTTAAGAGGAAACACTCACTAGCGCTAATTACAGCCATCACTTTTTCCAAGATATACTTTGAATGTGATTAGAGGTAGGATAGTTTAACAATTTTACTGGTCAATTGGAATAATATTTCACAAAGAAATGTTTAAAAAGCAAGCGTTACAACAAGGTATGATCATGGCAAAGAGGCCGGGCTGACAATAGTAATTAATTAGGCTATTATGCATTCAACTGTGATAATTGCTTTGCTGGAAAGTCACCAGCCATGAAAAAGATCCAACACATAAATGTAATTTATCAATCTGAATTGCTTCAGCACAGCTGCATTTTCTCACCTTGAGTTGGTAGAATGAAAAAGAATAGAAAAAGGAAATTATCCATATGAATTGCGTGTGTTTGTATAATGTGGAAGCGTCCATCTGTCTGTCACATACACTCATCATACTGTGTTTTTTGCAGCCTCGTTTTATGATAATAGAAACTTCTTGGAAATTTGAGGAATGTAGAAATATATAGATGCTACAATCAATAGGAACTTAGGTTGATGACCATGGAAGGGGCACAGTTTACATTTGGGATATAATTAAAAATTACAGGTAGTAACAAGTACTTGGTTGAACGTGATTTAGAAGAAAAAAAATTCTTATGTTTGTCCACCATCCTCCTACTAGGTCCTGTTTGTATGTTTTGTGTCTTATACTGGTTGTCAGCCTGGTCGGTCCTATAAGGCCTGCAGTCCTGGATTTATGGATCTGTCTGGTTTAGCAGGTGTGAGGTGCTCTGGTATATTCATTTTATCCAGCTGTGAGATAATGAAATCCTTGCCTGTTAGGAGCCCTAGTAGGTCCAAGTTGCTAGGCACACAATTATTAGTAATTACTTACTGGAGTTTTTGCACATGCTCAGAATGATTTAAGCAAGTGGATGAAGTCTAAGAACAATGTCTAGAATTTCTATTATTATGCATTTCAAACACTAACTCTAATAATGATTCAACTCCAATATAAAGCAATGAATAGGAACTTGAGGGGGGATCAGAAAGGCTGTTTTACAGATAAAAATGCAAACCAAAATGCAAGAAATGTAGTTGTTCTAAATAACATACAATTGATAAAAAGATTTAAACTTACACTGTTAAATTATATCTTGTTAGGAACTTGTGCTGTGTCCTTGTGTGTTTTACAGCCTGGAAGCTATTGGCACCAACAATTTAGGGTTAATTCCAGGAAGGAAACAGGTTCACCAGACCCCACTAACCCTGCCCCATACACACTACTTCTTTTATTGCTGTGTGTTTTCTTTTTGTGTGACCTCTTACAGACACATAGATAGATAGATACCGTAGATAGATATGGTTATATATGTGGCATTTCAAAGAAGCCACATGAATTAAATATATTAAAATAGAGACAATGAATGGTTTGTTAAATTGAAAAAGGTTTTTATATGGAAAAAAATATTTGCTTTCAGGTAATACCTGTTTATAGATAAAAATGTATTTCCAAACAGTTACTGCAAAATGGTTATAAACACTGTACATTTTTTCTGATTTCACAAAAGGACATCAATCACCCGGATTTCATGGTATTATTTTTGTCCCAGGGATGGTTGAACCTTCAAAGGTTGCGATCTAGGTACATTTCAGATCCAATTAATTATTTGCCACTGCAAGCAAATCTGGAAGGATGCATCTTTTCTGCTTGCAGCACCTACATTTCATTACATTTTTTCTCAAAATATTGCTTACTAAAGAGTTTTTTTGTTGCCTTGCACCGAGTGTATTAAGATATCACACTCACTGGGAGTACAGAGCATTACCAAGCAAAAAGAGTTGAGACTTGCAAAGTGCCATGTATGGAAATGACAGGATTTCAGGGATGTTCTGTTTCCAAACTCAGCATTTGCTTTAAGGCTTTTCATAAGCTAAAAACTGAGTTACTTTAAGTCCATCTTCTCATTGACTGAAAGAAATTGAAAGGGAACCCGTTATCACAACCATTTCTTCATATCTTAAAAAGATGCATTTAGGACAATTATTAGTTGGAGTTTTTAAAGTGCTCTTTAATACAATCAAAGTTTAACCTTTTCTTACTCTCCTACCTGCATGTGAACCTGCTCTCCCATTAGCTGATTGCAAGTAGTTATAGTTGGATTGTAAAATCTTTGGCAGGAGACACGACTTAAAGGAACTCTGAGGTGTTATATTATTATTATGCTTTTATGAAGAACTTGACATAGTTACATAGTAATTGAAAAAGATTTTCAGTTCAACCCTTTTAGATCTCTTCTGATCTGCAATATGCAGATTAATTGTTAATTGGCAAAATATTTAGAAGTTTTAAAATAGGCAATGCCTTTAATTGAAAAAATGTAATATTTTGATGTAATAGCAGCAGACATTTGCTTTTATTTTTAATGAGACTAAATAATTATGTAAATAAGAGGAATTTTGATTCAGTTAAGCTCTAATAAGTTCTATTGAAAGGCCACTGCCACTTGATAATATGACTAAATGGAATAGCAAGCCCCAGAAGGGTAACCTCCCCAATAAGTCCCCATTACAACTATCCGTTCAAGAAGGAAGTGCCCTTTAACACAAGTAGAATCTTCTAATTTTAAAGGGACATGGAACACAGCTTGTCATGTGTTAAAGATTATAAAAGTTGTTTTCTACAGGGAAGAAAAAGTAAAACCAAAAGCACAACTTTTATAGGAAAAATGTCACAGTTGCCATGTATGCAACAATACTCATGTGCCTAGGTGTCTTTTCTTCTTTTAGTAAACAATATTTTAACGCCCAAAAGCTGTAGTAAAGTCTTCAATAACAGAAATATACTGTGACAACTACCAGTCTCCCTTGGGTCTGTGCCAGAGTTTCAGGCAATTTGATGAAGGAACACAATATGGGAGGCTGTAATACTGTTCCAAGTATTACTGGAACTAAGCCAGTCATGCAACCCAAAACTATAGAGAGGCCTAGCTTCCACTGAAGCACTACCTTAACTAATAGCAGTTTTCCTCACAAACCAGCTCTCATCCAGCTAAACCTGGATGGGGCAAAACATTCAGAACAATATAAATATAAATATATATATATATATATATATATATATATATATATATATATATACACACAGTGGATTTAAAAAGTCTACACACCCCTGTTAAAATGTCAGGTTTCTGTGCTGTAAAAAAATGAGACAAAGATAAATCATTTCAGAACTTTTTCCACCTTTATTGTGACCTATAAACTGTACAACTCAATTGAAAAACAAACTGAAATCTTTTAATTGGAGGGAAGAAAAAAAAAAGAAAAATAATGTGGTTGCATAAGTCTGCACACCCTCTTATAACTGCGGATGTAGCCTTGTTTAGAATTAAGCAATCACATTCCAAATCGTGTTAAATAGCAATCAGCATACACCTGCCATCATTTAAAGTGCCTCTGATTAACCCCAAATAAAGTTCAGCTGCTCTAGTTGGTCTTTCCTGAAAATGTCTTAGTCGCATCCCACAGCAAAAGCCATGGTCCACAGAGAGCTTCCAAAGCATCAGATGGATCTCATTGTTAAAAGGTATCAGTCAGGAGAAGGGTACAAAAGAATTTCCAAGGCATTAGATATACCATGGAACACAGTGAAAAACTGGAGCTTACTCCAAAATTGATGAAAAGACGATAAGAAAACTGGTCTGGGAGGCTACCAAGAGGCTTACAGCAACATTAAAGGAGCTGCAGGAATATCTGGCAAGTACTGGCTGTGTAGTACATGTGACAACAATCTCCCGTATTCTTCATATGTCTGGGCTATGGGGTAGAGTGGCAAGACGAAAGCCTTTTCTTACGAAGAAAAACATCCAAGCCAGGATACATTTTGCAAAAACACATCTGAAGTCTCCCAAAACCATGTGGGAAAAGGTGTTATGGTCTGATGAAACAAAGGCTGAACTTTTTGGCCATAATTCCAAAAGATATGTTTGGCTGAGAAACAACACTGCACATCACCAAAAGAACACCATACCCACAGTGAAGCATGGTGGTGGTAGCATCATGCTTTGGGGATGTTTTTCTTCAGCTGGAACTGGGGCCTTAGTTAAGATAGAGGGAATTATGAACAGTTCCAAATACCAGTCAACATGAGATGGAACCCTCAGTTTGAATAATAAAGACAGATGCAGAGAGAGAGTTGGGACAGCATCTGACATCATCAGGTAAATTCAAATATGGGGAATAAATACAACATAGCAAAGGAAACATATATACACATATTATATACACATATACATCAATATATACATGAAAAAGCAGAACACTGTAGTCCACAGTGATATCTTTCCTGTTGGACAAACATGCTATGTTGTATTTATTCCCCATATTTGAATTTACCTGATGATGTCAGATGCTGTCCCAACTCTCTCTCTGCATCTCCTCTTTTTTTTTTCAAACTGAGGGTTCCATCTCATGTAGTATTGCTTGAGACTTGATAAAGGGAGGCTAAGCCTCTCGAAAGCTCGTCATTATAAATAAGACGTTTGTCCAATACAAAAGGTATCAAATTATATTGCAATACTCATTATTATTCTATATATATGGACTAATAATTACTAAATTACTATATATATATATATATATATATATATATATATATATATATATATATATATATATATATGTTTATATATATATGTTTATATATATATATATATATATATATATATATATATATATATATACATACATATGTATATATATATGTATGTATATATATATATTTGTGTGTATATATAATCACTGGCCTTTAATTTATTTATATTTAATAGGTCTCCACTCTTCTCCATGTGATCACAGGCTCCTGCCCTCTCATACTCCAGAAACAGTCTTTAATCAGGACAGTCCAGGTGCAGTTGATTAACTTAGCAGGAAAGAATCCTTGCGGTCCTACTGTGACTGTGTTTGCTGTGGTAATGCACCATACCGAAACCTCATAGCATTTATATCAGTGGCCACAGACCTCATCAGATTCAGAGGCTAATCAAACCTACATGAGGTTCCAAAACAAATGGTGCCAGGAAAATTTAAGGTGTGGCCCCCCAGTTCTTTTTCTCGCAGTCATGAGACCTTAATGCAACCAAATATATAATAGTACACACATGAAAATGTATTGAATAACGTAATTGTGGATGTAACAGTCTCAGTGACTATAGGAGCAAGCCTCCTTTTTATTAGTTGTAAAGTTTAATTTTCCATGTAAGTAAACCTAATGGAGCCATTTTGCATAAAACCAAAATCTCAGATCAGACAGAGATTAAGAGTACACGGCTAAACTGTATATTCCCTACAGAGCCCTCAAAAGGGAACAAGGATTGGGCTCTTGTTCTGTCTGCACACTATGCATCCACAAGAGTAGATGTTATATTATTTGTTGTCTTGCAGTCATTTTGCTTTGCTTACCCTATCCATTGTTGTGGGCAGTGGCAAGATGCTAATGTTTGTTACATACATCACGAGCATGCACTTATCTGTGAGATGGAGTGTGTATTTGGGTGCATGTCCGTGAGAGTATTTAGCTTGGTGAACCAATATGAAACCGTTTTTCAGATGCTGGATTGTCCATACAAATGAGTTCCATGCCTATATTTCTCAAGTACAATAGCTCGTATGGATTGGATTGTGCATACGTATGGTGATTCACATGTTATGGACTATACACCATTAACTCTAAACATGTTCTTTGATTGCATACCTATTCAATATCGTTATTTTGCACATATATTTGATTCTTTTGATAGAATATCTTATCTGAATTATTGATTTAATTGTATAGAATATTGGGGTTTCTATAGTGGTTCTGTTAATTCTGAATCTGCTTCCCCTGATTGCATGCTCATTTTAACCATTTTCCCATTTTTATTTGCCCTCATACATGGGCTGACTTGATCACTGATTAATGCATAATTTTCCAGTTTTAACAATTGAGTTCTCTTTGATTGCATGCTGGTTCATTATTTCTATTCAGTACCTATATTTGATTTGCTAAATAAAATGGCTGATCTGCACTGATGAATTTCCCATTAACTCTAAGGCTGATTTCCTTGATTAAATGCTGATTCCAATGATTTTTTCCTATTTTTAAACAACCAGTTAGAATGGCTAGCCCAGGTTATGGACTGTATTATTTAATTTACAGGTGTTTGCCATAGGTCTTAAGCTGGTTTTCATTATTAATTTTTGTGTGGTTTGAAGACTAATATAGGCAAACTTTCCAAGTAGGTAAAATGGACAAGCCAGATGGGCCTTATCCACCATCAAACTTGTTTCGTAAACTGGGATGTTTACCAGTGTGGGATTGTTTGCTTCACTATCATTCTGATGTCCTTCCACTGTTATTATAATACTTTACACCATCCCAATAAGATGGAAGTCTTGGATTCCTTAATGATCAGTGCAAAATTGATAGTTATACAGTACTCAGGTATGTTCAATTAAACTCAGATTTTATAGAAATACTTTATACTCAACATAATATTGGGAAAAGTTGAACAGACCAGTCTGCAATCTCTTAGGGTTTGACTAATATGTATTCCTTTAAGAGATTTTAATAGAAGTACTAGAAACCATATAAGCACCCAATATTCCTTGTAGGAGAAGATAAATAAATGCACCAATGGTAACTGTGGTTGTCCAGAATATATTAATATTTTAATGGTTGTACCTTTTCCTTATTTCTACTACTCCATGCCATAATTATTTTCTAGCCTTGACATTCTCCCTTCTATAATCTTACATCTTCTAGAAATGCAAAATACAAAATTTGGTTGTTATCCCTTTCCTCTGGTACTAATAGCCTACCCTTGAAAGGGCCATAAAACCAGCAAATCCCATTCAAATCCCATCCTCCCAATAGTTCAGAGCCAAGAACTCAAATGGGGCTACAAAACCCATCTACTGAACCATCGCTTCATTGTGGAATATACATCATTTTAGATCTTAGTGGCTTGAGTTATTTATTTAACCCTTACAATAGTATTTATACAGAAGTATTGTTTTATGATTTATTTATTTATTTTAAAAATGTATTCCATCTTACATGCAGTTGTCTTATGTGTTGTATATTTACTGCAACCTATTCTGTGTGCTGTTAAAATATGGAAATTAACATAAAACTATTTAAAACCAAAATACAATATTTACATTTTAATCTCTTTTCTTTCCATCTGAAGTAAATTACATATAATTCTATGTATTTTGGTCTCAACTGAATGTACATAGGAGTTGAGTTTCTCTATTTTCTATTTTAGTTTGTTGTTCCAATATTCTTCAACTTCACAGCATGTTTGAATTCCTAATTACTTTGAACAATCACTATCCTTAAGTGTATAAAAAATACAGGCCTTATCTGTTACAACATTCAGTGCTTCTGTTTTATCTCTGTATATTTCTTATGGCCACTGCCAAACTGTATATATTTGAGCCTTTTCAATAGTAATTCTAGTGAATTATTTCTAAACATTAAAATTATTTTTATGTATCATTGACTTTTTATTTTATAAGCTATGTTAGCATTTCTCTGAAACCATATTTTAATATTCTAAATGTGGTCATATATGGCGATTTCAGAGGTTTCTCTGCATATAGCATGTGTACAGCCGCAGATCTTGGTGCACTGAAGCAGGTCGTTTATGATACTATAATTAGACTGTAGTTTAAGCAGAATGATTCATAGATGATACATGAATGTGCATCCAGTTCATCTCTGCTCCTAAAGCCTAAACACATGCGACACCCTTACAAAATGGATTATTTGCAGGTATTGTGAAAGCATATTGTGATATGTCCCAGCATCCTCTAGCTTACGATGCGGTGATAGTAGTATTTAGTGGTCCTTAACCAAGCTATTGACAACCACTGGTATACAGGATAGGTAAAAAGGCCACTGAAAGTATGTATTTTTCAATTTAAAGGACCACAGTAATAGGTTTTATTTAATTATTTTTTTAAACAGTATTTGAAGAAAAACCTGTCAAAGTACTTTTTAAAAATGACATATAAACTTTAGCATTCAAGCCTTCAGCAGATCTGTTTCTATCCACGTCCTCTTGGGTATCCAGGAATGGGGGCCAATATATCAAAATAGCCAAACCATTATATTTAATTGTAATAGCCAAACCATTATATTTAATTTTTCAAGATTTACTCAACACTGGGTCTCTACCAGATGACTAGAGAAAAGCTGATGTGATACCTATATTTAAAAAGGGAGCAAGAGCAATTCTGGGGAATTATAGACCAGTGAGCCTCACTTCTGTAATGGGGAAGCTTTTTAGAAGGGTTAATAAGGGATAATATACAAGAATATGTCTATTTGAACAGGATTATAAGTAGGAGTCAACATGGATTTATGAGGGATAGGTCATGTCAAACAAATCTAATTAGTTTCTATGAGGAGGTTAGTAGGAACCTGGATCAAGGCAACTTAGTGGATGTAGTCTTTTTGGATTTTGCAAAGGCTTTTGATACAGTGCCACATGGGAGACTATTGTGCAAACTAAGGGATACAGGAATTGCAGTAAATATCCTGGCTGGCTAAAAGACAGGAAGCAAAGGGTTGTTGTAAATGGAACATATTCCGATTGGACTAATGTGGTAAGTGGGGTTCCTCAGGGTTCAGTATTAGGTCCTCTCCATTTTAACATATTTGTTAATGACTTCGAGGTAGGATTGGAATGTGGTGTCTCCATTTTCGCTGATGACACGAAGTTGTGCAAGGTAATTAAATCAGATAGTGATGTGCTTTCCCTCCAAAGATATTTACATAGAATTGAGGAATGGGCATCTAAATGGCAGATGAGATTTAATACAAATAAATGTAAAGTTATGCATCTGGGAAGGAAACATAGCCATGCAATTTATAATCTTAATGGAGCAAATTTAGGGGTATCAGATATTGAAAGGGATTTGGGAGTGCTTGTGTACAGCCACCTAGGTAACAGTGCTAGAAGCCAAGCAGCAGCTGCAAAGGCAAATAAAATATTAGCATGTATTAAGAAGGGTATAGAAGCCAAGGAAGCAAATATAATTCTGCCACTATACAAATCTCTAGTACGCCCTCATTTGGAATATGGAGTACAATTTTGGGCACCACTTCATAAAAAGGACATTTTAGAGCTGGAAAAGGTACAGAGAAGGGCAACAAAACTAATAAGGGGAATAGAGGGGCTAAGTTATGAAGAAAGACTAACCAAATTAAACTTATTTTCTCTAGAAAAAAGGCGTCTATGAGGAGATATGATTACCTTTATATAAATACATCCAGAGTCAGTATAAAGATTTGTCAAGGGAGCTTTTTGTGCCAAGAGGTTTTTAACTGACAAGAGGACATCCCTTGAGGTTAGAAGTAAAAAGATTCCACCTTAAAGAAAGAAAAGGGTTCTTCACAGTAAGGGTGGTTAATCTGTGGAGTTCTCTACCAGAGGAGGTGGGGACAGCGGATTCGATAGATAGCTTTAAAAGGGGACTGGATTTATTTCTAATTAAAAAGAGAATTCAGGGTTATCATGGATAATTAGAGAGGCAGTATTGATCCAGGAAGAAGTCCGTTTGCCGGTGTCTGGGATCAGGAGGGAATTTTATTTTTATTTTTTATACAACTAATTAATTAATAGTTAATCTGCATATTGCAGATCAGAGGAGATCTTAAAAGGTTGAACTTGATGGACTGAAAGTCTTTTTTCAACCTTAAATACTATGTAACTATGTAATAAAAGATTGGGGAAAAAAATCCAGGAGTAACTACAGGGAAATACTCATAGTGTGATAAACTTTGAAGAAAAAAATCTACCACTTTTACACTTAATAGGGGATTTATATAAAAGCAAATATGCTGCAAAACACTACATTTTTAACTTTTTCTTTAAATACTGATTTTATTGTTAGCCAAATATTTCATTAACAAATGAAACCCTATTGCATGACAATCACAGCAGTCTTTTAAAAGTAAGTAATTAAAAGACTGATGTATTATAAAAAAAATGAAAGTATATGAATAAGTATATTTGATTTATAGTGTTTCAACTGTGTAATGCTGCTAGTTATACTTTAAAGCTCTTACATTTATAGGTCTCTGGTTGACCTGGTGTGCTGCTTAGCTTGGCCCCTTTTGCATAACTACAGGTGGGGTAGCTGTAGCAGACTCATGCTGTAGGGTCTGATTGGTAGATCAGACCTCAAATCTAGACCAGTCAGACACCAGAGCACACAGCAAGAAGTATCCTACAGCTTCCTCATGCCTAATTATGCAATAAAAGGGGTGGAGGTAAGCAGCACAGCACGTCTGTCAGAACCCTTTATACGCAAGAGCTTCAAAGTATCACTACTAGCATCACAAAGTAACATTATAAATCAAGTATACTTATGCATGTACTTTCATTTTAACAAACATTATTTTTATAGTCTAATGGTCCTTTATAGTCCAATGGTCCTTTTAAAGGCAGCCGTTAAATTTGATAAATATTAAAAAAATTGATTTAGGAAAAAAATTATTTTATTAATGGTCTGAATAGCGTGACTGATAAGTGTCTCAACTTTCCAGTGTCCGAGAGTGTGAAAGTCAACAATAGGGCATGATGAAGCCACAATGTAGGGAGGTACTGTAGTCATATAGGTAATGGCCAGCAGGTCCTGTTATCTTGTTGTATTATCTAGCAAAAATATTAACCCCTTGGCTCTCAATTCAATGTAGACTTTCTGGCGCTGAAGAGGTTATGGGTCCCTGAACCTGATTATTTTAGCAATACTCAGATAGGAAGGAAAATGGATATGCTCCAGTGAGTATATACAGAGAGACAGAAACAGCTCAGCTCAGGAGGCCGGTGAATTACAAATGACTATTTTGCATTTGGTTTGAGTGACATGCAATTTAAATTCAGCTCTCAGCAGATTTCAGAAAGATTTTTTTTTTTTCAGAGAGAATAGCTTTTTGTTGTGTTTTGTAGACTCAGGAAGCAGCCTCCGCTATCTCTAATTCTGTTCCAGGTTTCAAACTGATTTTCAGATTACAAACTGATGGTTAAATCTGATATCGGGATGAATGTTGAATAAAAGCATCTGTATTACCTGCGGGTAATGTGACAGATCAGTTGCGTTCATATTAAGCAGTTTTATGGTTATTTTGCCCTGTGGAATAAATGTGATTATAAAAAGAAAACAATGATAGCAACCATTACATTTAATGTATCTGATTGTAGAAATCAATCAGATTGTGTAATTTGTGGAGGTTATAGCTTGGGCAAACATTATACAGTGGTTCTGCTCTGGCAACTTGAGACATCCTGCTGTGCCCTGAAAATGTACTGACCTAGGCCTGGGCCTTGATGGCCTAAACATAACACCACTCTCTAAACCCCTACACTAAAAATAGATATTTCTCAGAGATGCAGTTTCCGTCATCTTTGTGATTTTAGGACTATTATTATATCCGTGAACCAAAATTAACTTGTGGACATCGTGGCAACATATTTTCTGCAGCAGGGTAGCAAACATCTTAGAACCCTGGTTGTCCTGGCGTCTAAAACTTTGCTTCTGGTTCTGAAATGATGTTCATGGTTATAAAAGTCTATCTAACTTTATGGTTTTGTGAGGTCTAGATTCACAAAGATTCTCTAAAGAGCCATGTTAGAAGCCATAAGTCACAATGCTTCTTCTCAGTCTATCTCATTGTTTTCACTAAAATTGTTTTATTTTAATGGGATTTTCCAACTAATCCACCACCCTTTTTCTTACTTTGTTACTGTAGTGATCACAATAGCAAACTGTTCTGAAAATGTTTATTTCTGTGTTATATTCTCCATTTGCGAGCTGATTTCTATTTTAACCATAGCTGCAAGTTACAAAGAATTTTTAAGTTTCCTGGATTATGAATGCATTTAATTGAGGAGAATGTGATTCCACCCTGGAGCGTTACTTCATGTGGTCTCTACCAGAAAGATCAAACTCTGTACCTGGCTGCTCTCTTCAGTGTACTTGGCCACGTAAGCTCCCTGTGGGTGTGCAAAGCTGGATTTTTCTTTCCTGCATTTAACTTTGTCACTACACTGAACTTATCTATATAACACATATTTTTCTGATGATCATTGCCTGTTTCTTAGCAAACATTTGAAAGCCAGGAAACTTACATATACCTTTAAGATAGAAATCAGCCTGCAATTGGAGAATATAATCCCATAGTAAAATTGTTATGCAATAATTTATTACAATTACTGGTGAGTATACAGTTAAAAAATCTAGTTATGAATTGGGCAATTGTTCAGCTTTTATTTATAGTGTCATAGCTGTTTTGATATGCGTAGAGGAAAAAAAAACACATATTCTACACACCTATAAATGCCCTATTGCCAAAGCTTGTAATGTGATGGTAGGAAACATACTATAAAGAACCCTTGTAGTTTATAAAAAGCTTCACATATTTGTGAGCTATGTCTCAAACTAAACATTAGCAGCTATTTAAACCATGACCACCAAAAGCTTTATTAGACAAATTTAGCAGACTCTTTTTGCCCATTGTCAAGTCAAGTTTTGCATGAGAGCATATTTTAAATATGATACTTTAGTGGTCCTTTAATGAAAATCATGAAGTCTTCAGAAAGTTTGCAGTGCCTGTTTTTGCTCCATCGTGGCTCCAGAACAGGGGCTTAGGAACTGGGAGGATGGGGGGATAAATCCCTCCCAGAATATATGAACAGGCAACACACAAAATAACAAAATAAAACTTAATCATGCATTAATGGAATTTGCCACTAGAGGGAGACGGTGCTATGGAGCAGTAGGTCTCTACCAGGAAAGCTTTTAAATCCCTTCCTTTTCAACTGCAACCCTGGAGGATGAAATGGGCAGCCAAAAAGCAGCAGAAATAGTATTTGCACAAAGGTACACACAACATTTAATTTGATTGTCAGTTTTGTAGTCTTGGTTTTCTGATCTAACCAGATTACAGTGTGTCAGTCATATCCGTTCAACAGGACAGAATTAGGACAAAATTAACATCTTGAATCCTAATATAAAAATAGATTTTTTTTTATAGCAATATTCCTATGCTTGTTTTAAAGTAAGAACAAAATAGTTTTAGAATTTTTTATTATTATCCTTTCTAATGAGTTTACTGAAATGTGGGCTTTTTATGTCACTATAAGTGGCTAGAAATCTGCTTTACAGGCATCCCATCCACAACTAACTCCATCTCTTTCTTGCTTACGCCAGTATTAAAAGATAATAATAGCAGCAATGTATCAGCAATAAAAGCAGGACTAGTAGCACTGTGCAATTCTCCAAGGAATATCCGTCATATCTGGACTGGCAGATCGGAATACATTTCTATAGCAATAGGAAATTAGTCCATTCAAAGTGTTACATTTGTGTCATTAAAATCCAAGAAATTTCCTACATTATTGCTGACAATGTATTTTATACCCTAATTATTCACCTCCAAACTGCCAGAATATTGTGCTAGGACTCATTTCATGTTCTTAATGTTTTTTAATGTTTTTTTATGTATTTTTCTTCTACTCTATAATTTTTTTTTAAATTATAGGCAGAACATTCTGTTTTTGAATAAGGAGATTTAGTGGCTATTTCAAGGACTGATAATGTCATATTTAATGATTATTGCTGAACGTTGAAGTCATTTTCAAGTTATCCTCAAGCAAAGAAAAGATGTTTGATCAACAGAATGTTTTCATGATTTCAAACCACAGAACCAATGTTTCAAAGATAGTTTAAGGGCCATTGTAGTCCCCACATTTATAGTATTAATGTAGAAAATCAGGTTTTAAACAATGCATGAGAAATAATTAATCTATTATGTAGAAATAATACATTAAATACGATCTGGGATTGTTTTCACCTTCTCTTCAGTCCTGATAAGTTATAGGAAACAGAGACAATGAGCCTTATTGATGTCTGAACTGCAACATATTGTGATTGTGTTCAAATTGGTTTTAATTTTTAAAGACCACTGTAGTGTATTTACAAATAAAGCTCCTATGTGTTTGTTTGGGTGAATTCTTAAAAATAGTTCACGGTTTAAAATAAATAAGTTATTGTTTTGTTTTTTTTAGCTTTTAAACTGTCAGTTTCCCCCTCCAGGCGAGCTGTGTATCTCCTCATACCTGTGTATCAGGGGAGTGGCCAGCTTTGTCTGTGTGCTGGGCTATCATGGAGCTTGGAAGCAGGCTGGGCTGATGACATTGGTTCTGCCTCAGGGGCACTGTCCCCACTACACAGAAGTAACCATTCTATTGTGATATATTTGCAAATGCCCACACAGACCCTGCCCAGCGACAGTGCATTAACCATCATAGCCCTTCCCCCTTTACTGAGCATGCTCAGTCCAAAGCACAACCCACACAAAGCTTAATACTTGAACTTGAGACTAGACAGAAGTGCCATGGCAAGGGCTGCTGTTTGCTTGGGATTACTTTTTAAGTAAAGGAACATTAATAACTATGAATACATCACTTTAATAAAAGTGATATTCTATAGTAATTCAGTGGCAGGCATTCTGAGAATGATCTAATATCTGTTATCAGAGATTCATCTTATGTTACACTCCATTGCATCCTTTTTCTGGGTATAGAGGTAGCCAGGTATATTTAGTATATTTTATAGTCTATTCTTACATTTGTAGTGTAACAGATTACTGCATAGATATAAAGACTAAGAAATACATAATTTGAAAAATGATCTGTGTGTGAAACCGCATGGTTTAAACGTTGCAAAGTATTGTCTTCTTTTTTCACAAAAAAGAATAATCTGAAATCTTCTATTCTTACATATTACTATGCAGCATAGATCATTACTCCAGTCTTCCACACTTTAACAAATTTACAGTGAAAGATAAATATAACGTTCTATGCTATAGATCACTTAATTCATATGCAAAACAAAAAGTTTATTATTTTAATAGATAGTATTTAATGTACCAACAATGTTGAAGTTTATAAAATAATCCTAATTGTAACTCAACACCAAAATAATTAACTTGACCGAGAAAAATATAATTAATTATATGGCACATTGTAGTTTCAGCACTTTAATGTTCATATTCCAACCAATATAATCATATTAGTACTAAAGGATAACAAGTTAAAGGGATATGTAATTTTCCTGGATTATGCATGCTTCTGATATAGGAGAATTAATAGTATATGAAAAAAATGTTTGCATGAAAAAAAATACCAAAATAAACATTTAAACACTTACCTTGAAGTTAGCCAAATCTATTATAATTTATGATTGTTTCAGATTAAGGTTAACAGCCCCTCCATAATTTGTTTTGGCTAATCCGGTTAGATGAAAGATTTGAGACATAGCACTGTTAGTTGCTATGGCAACACAACACAGCATATACAGGAAGTATGGATGAGTCATATCCCAGCAGTGACTGGGAGGCTGACAACACTGCCCTACTATTGGCTGAGCAAGCAAGAGCAGGTAAATAGTAGGTTAATATTGCTCCCCGGATGCTTCATGTTGATTGGGTGGGGATCAGGAAGTTGTGTAGACACCCCCTGGGGGTGTCAACACAATCATTAGAGGGATTTTTAGATATAAATAAAAATAAAATGTTTTATGAGATGTGCTGCATACATATAGGCTGCTTTTTGTCTATAGAGTGCAGAAACATATTAATCTAGCAAACTTAGATATCACTTTAATGATCTCTTTGAATGAATTAGTATGTGATGGGTTCATTAAATAGTACAGATCTTTAAAAAACAGTTTCAGCTTTATATGTGTTTCAGTTCCTAATGGTTTACAATGAGTGTATTCTTCAATACATTAATACTGAATACGTATACCCTGTATTCCTCATGTTAGAGCTGTATTTAGGTAAATACTGAACATTGTTACGCCAGTTTGTTACACTGATCCTTGCTTTCCCCCCTTCCTTGTCTGTGGCGTCCATTAGTCTGATCTGCCAATGATCTATCCTCCCACTCTGCATGCATTAAGTGTGCCCCTCCACACATCTCCTGCTTTCTTGGAAATCCAAGGCCAGATCTGCTCGCTAACAAATTAATTAAATTCTTTATGATTATATTCGGAGCCCTTCCTCCCAGATGAGAAGCCTCTGTCTCAGAGCATAAATAGACGGGGGGAGAGGGAAGATAAGCACGGAGTTGGGGGAGACTGCTCATCAACACAGAATACAATCAATAGCACTGAAGTCTGCCATCATTTTAAAGCTAAATAAAACACAGTAGTCGATCCTAAGTGCTGCTTATATTCCTTACAGAACATCCTTCTGCAGGAAACCATGTAAAGTGTATCTTCGTGGGCACGAAACATGCAGCCATTACACCCAGACACAGAAAATTAACTTCAAACTATTGAGCTCTTGTCTGAGAGGTTCAGTGACCGCTAGGCATGTTACCATGTGCACTTGTATGTGAGTATGATATTGCAGCGATGTGTTATTCTTAAATAACTAGTTCCACATGGTACCTTGGTACTTGTTTACCTCAAAACTCAAAACGCTTCCTTGGTACTCATCATGCTTGCATAAACCTGTATGAATCAATTTACATTGCTCCTTATAGAAACTCCTTATCGTTTGATACTTGTCATTTTCGCTACTTGTCATGCATTCTGGGACGAACTAACGAGGAGTACCAAGGTACCACCTTTATATGATTTAAAGGACTTCTGTATATTAGCAGAAACTTCACATGATTGTGAAGATTGCAACAATCTAACAAAATTAGCATGTCATGGGAATAAATTCTTTTTCAGAGAAAAAAATAATCTTATCTGGTTTTGCTTGTGTATGGAGGCTGCCATGATAGGCGGCAGTCACAGTCAATCAGGGACAGGCGATGTCTTGTTAAATAAAGATTTTACCTAAAAATGTTTTTATTCCCATTATTTACAAAGCTGCTAATGTTGTTCTGTTACAAAATTATGAAGTTTTACCCAATCTACAGTAATCCTTTAAGTGTCTTCATCATTTCATCATGAAGTATCTATAATACACTAAGAATAATCCTCATATTGTCTGAAAGCTAATTTGGTCAGACATTCCCCCAAATCTCCTATGAAAGAGCACCAAAGGATGCTTTACCAACTTCTTATGGGTAGCTTGACCATGTGAATCTACCTCACAGCATGACACTTCATGGCGGACACAACAGGTCAATGGTCTTCACTAAGCACTAAAAACAAGAAAGCACTAGGGTACAAATTAATAAAAAATGACACTTCTGTGGACATAGTAAATATGGGAAAATATACCTCACACTAGCCACAAGATATAGCGTGGTGATTAAAATAAATAAAAGAAACAAACATGGTCATATGAGTGACTAGATAGGAATTGACTGTGATAGCCTTTACTGGAGGGAGACATTATGGCCCTAGGTCTTATTCTTAAAGGACCACTGCACAATAGGAAAAAAATATTGGTTTGAAAGCTCAGACTCTAACTAAGAACATAATTAAACAGAAAAAAATCATAAAGCTAATTTTTAATTAGAAAAAAAAAATATTGATACCTTTTCTGGAACCTGGATGAATCCATTATATGTAGATGGAGGTTGTGTGTGTGAGAGGGGTGTTTACATTTTTGGTTGCTTTTTCTGAAACAAGGTGTCCACTTCTGGGCCAGTGATGGGTAAGGGGGGTGTTGTTAATGTTGTCTTTGTTCCCTCCTTCCCCACCCCTCAATCCACTCACAGCTAAAACATACACCCTCATGATTCAACCCTGAGAAAGTAAAGTAACAAACACAAAATGGATTCCTATCCCCATAAACAGGGTCTTCAAAAATCAAATTTTCCCCAAAACATGCTTTATTCAGATGGCTTACACCGGTGCTAGTATTGTTAGCTTGATACATTCTTGACAAACAACTGTCTCTCTTCTTAAACTGCAAAGGTCCTTTAACTGTAATCCTATTAATGTGTGTTTTTATTTTATTATATGCATTTACTGGGTATTGTAACTTAGGAAAACTAGAACTGATCATGTGAGTCCGTTTAGTATCGGATGAAAGGTTACTATAAAATGACACGCTTCTCCACATGACATCATTGGTAGTACTGTATGTATTAATGGATATACTGTAACTCTATGAACACCAAAGACATCCCTTTGTCCAGCTTTCCTTTTTTTGGTGGTTGAATACCTTTACAAACAGCATAACACCTTGCTTTTTCTCGCTTTATCTCGCTTTATCTCTCCTTTTCCAAGCATTAAGCCCATAGATCCACAATGATCTTTGAACACTATTTAATTCAAACAGTGTTAATATAGTAAATTCAGCTCTCCGTGTTTGTGGATACAGTTCTTCCTTTCACATGTACTCTGCAGATTATCACTACAACTGGCTGTGTTCCTGGCATCATACTGTGATTATGATGTAACCTTCACATACCTCAGGACACTGGATTTGTGATATAACTGTCCATAAATCTTTTCATTCAGGAAAGGATTAACCCTTCTGGGAGAGACGGAACACTATTCTGAATGGAATATAAAATTAAGAAGCAAAGGACGGCAGAAATGTCTTATTTATATTATGTTATTTTGGACAACATGACTTGATGATTTGCAAAATGTTTTTACAAAAAATAAATACAGCTATATTTTTGTTCTGTTTATTTTTGGCAGCAGGCATTTTGCCTTTGTTCCTAACTGGATTAGAAACCTAGGAGGAATAGTTGATTGTTGCATATAATAAAATTGCCTTCCCCCTTTTCATGGATTATGAATGCAACGAGATGCAAAGGAGAATCAGTAGTGTATGGGAAAAAAAATGCTTAAAAAAAATACCAAAATAATTATTGTTAAGCTTACCCTAAAGTTTGCTAAATCTCTTGAGTTTGCAAGCAGTTGATTTTCAGTTAACACTCCTGGAAATCCCTGCTACAATTAGCATACAATTCATAATTTGTTTTGTCCAATCACAGGAAGCTAATACATTGTATCAATCAGTGATAGCAGTTTGTGCATGAAGGCATCATGGCATGTGTAGTCCCCTGAACAAGGAAACAAGGAGGAGCCCAGTCATTGCTATGTAGATCTTTGCATTGTGCTGTTGTTGGCTTGAAGGTTAATAAAGGTTTATATTCTTACCCAAATGCAGTGTTTCTATTGGTAGGTACACTTTGCATATGTAAGCAACTCTAGGGGTGTGGAAAACCAATTTTATTTAAAAAATAAAATACATTTGTGTATAGAATGTCTCAATGTAATGTGTGTTTCTGATTATCAGCAACATGTGTTAGATTAGAAAAAAGTAAGAACAGGGAAACTTAGATATACCTTTTTACTACCGACATAGGGCCTCATTCAATTGTAATCTGGCCTATTGAATAGGGCTCTATATAAGCACATAGCATATTTTTTTTACATAAGTTTTTAGTTAGTGAACTTCTATCCAAAAGCAAGGTCTTCACTAGCTAAAAACTCCTGTAAAAAAACATGCCCTGCGCTTATATAGAGCCCTATTCAATTGGCCAAATTGCAATAGAATGAGGCCCATACTATCCGTTCTGGTTGGAGTCGGCTAAATATAAGATTTCCTATAAAATGAATTTGTCATTAATGACTTACATAGCTGCTAATATAATTAATTATGTGTTAGCTACTTCATAAGCAGGGAGTATGTTCCCAAACTACCTTTAAACTGAAAACAGGGAAGATGGAGCTACTTTTTGTTTTCCTGCATTTGTACCGTTCTTAAACTGTATCACAGAACACACAGATATTAATGTATACTCCAGTGTCTTATTATTGTATTGTTTCATATTTGGTTATGCCTTGGTAATATCGGAATTCAAAGATGTGAGAGACCATTTTATTATTATGAATATTAAAATATACAATTAAGACATGTCTTAAAAGTTACGAAAAACAATTTCAGAAAAAAATGTCTTTAAATGCACAGCAGAAATGTATTATTTTTTTTTTTCCGTCAAAGAACTGATGGGCAAACTATATGTAACAAGTGTCTTATCTGCTCCTATGTTCTGTGTGTATTTCACAATTTAATATTCTCTACAAAGGAAATTAAGTAAAAAGTACATTAGCGCAATAACAAAAGAACAAAATGTATGAAGTGCTCATTTCTTCTCTGCATTCCTTGTCCCTCAGGTTGTTGCACTTAGTAAAAGGAGCAAGGAAGCAGAGGCCGCCTTTCTGAGCGTATATAAGCAATTAATTGAAGCACCAGGTAAGCTATTGTTTGGCGCAGTACTGCATGTATTGCTAGAGGTAATACTTACAAACAGACATTATCTAATATCCATTATCTTTATGCCTGCCTCATTCTTTTGCAATAAACAGTCGCTCCCTGTACAATTGGTTTAGTTTATGTAACCAAGCAATAAATGGCAAATAGTAAAGCCAGCATTGTTTTTATAGTTTTCAGCAATAAACGCGACCATGTCATTTGTGATAGGTTTACTGCAGCAGAAATAAGCCTCATAATTATATGAGGATATGAGCTTATTTACTAAAGTTTCACAATGTGTACATGAGAAACTGCCATGGTTAGGAATAAAGAGACATGACAAGATATGGCAGTGAAGTAAAGAGACGTTTGTGAATAGAGAGGTTAGTTAGAGTAATTAGAGGAGAAACTATTAGAGTGGGTAGAAAGAATGGTCATGGAAAGAGAGGGTAGACATTGCCAAGGAAGTGAGAGATAATAAAGAGAACAGAGGATAGACAGTGCAAAGGATGAGAGACAGTAATAGGAACATAGGGTAGACAGTGCAAAGGATGAGAGACCGTAATAGGAACATAGGGTAGACAGTGCAAAGGATGAGAGACCGTAATAGGAACATAGGGTAGACAGTGCAAAGGATGAGAGACCGTAATAGGAACATAGGGTAGACAGTGCAAAGGATGAGAGACCGTAATAGGAACATAGGGTAGACAGTGCAAAGGATGAGAGACAGTAATAGGAACATAGGGTAGACAGTGCAAAGGATGAGAGACAGTAATAGAAACATAGGGTAGACAGTGCAAAGGATGAGAGACAGTAATAGGAACATAGGGTAGACAGTGCAAAGGATGAGAGACAGTAATAGGAACATAGGGTAGATAGTGCAAAGGATGAGAGACCGTAATAGGAACATAGGGTAGACAGTGCAAAGGATGAGAGATCGTAATAGGAACATAGGGTAGACAGTGCAAAGGATGAGAGACAGTAATAGGAACATAGGGTAGACAGTGCAAAGGATGAGAGACAGTAATAGAAACATAGGGTAGACAGTGCAAAGGATGAGAGACAGTAATAGGAACATAGGGTAGACAGTGCAAAGGATGAGAGACAGTAATAGGAACATAGGGTAGACAGTGCAAAGGATGAGAGACAGTAATAGAAACATAGGGTAGACAGTGCAAAGGATGAGAGACAGTAATAGGAACATAGGGTAGACAGTGCAAAGGATGAGAGACAGTAATAGGAACATAGGGTAGACAGTGCAAAGGATGAGAGAGACAGTAATGGGAACATAGGGTAGACAGTGCAAAGGATGAGAGACAGTAATAGGAACATAGGGTAGACAGTGCAAAGGATGAGAGACAGTAATAGGAACATAGGGTAGACAGTGCAAAGGGTGAGAGACAGTAATAGGAACATAGAGGAGACCGTAATAGGAACATAGGGTAGACAGCGCAAAGTATGCAAGAGACAGTTATGGGAACATATATTGTCCTAACATTACATTGTACATTCCGAAATATACACATTACAGAACACGCATATCATATTGTATGTGAAACCTAGTGTAAATAGCTTTTGAATTCAGTAAGGAACTAGCACATTGTTCTAATCATGTTTTACATTTTTGGGTTTTGTTAAGTTTTCTCTCTCTTGTGCTATAATTAGATGGGCCTTTGTATTGTAGAATTAAAGCATCACTGGGGTTATGAGATCTTTTCCTTTTTCTGAAAGCAAATCATTTTTTGGATATACACCTTTTCGGTGAAGGACACAGCAAGTGTGGTGTGAAAGGGGCTGCATAGCTCCAAGTTAAAGTTACACAGTATAGGTTTCAAATGTGGTGTAATTTAAAACTGTAGGAAGTAACAAATACTTTATCAATTGAATGTTATTTTTACAAAAATGTATTATTTTACTTCAAGTTTGTTTTTTTCATGTCAGCCTTTCTGATGTACCCACCAAGTCTGACTGATTATCTCATCCCGAAGGGTGATGATTTCTAGTAAATGCAAATGATTATTTCTGATAATAACATTCAAAGCACTAATTAGCTATAGATTTGAAATATATCATATTTTGGAATAATGTGTGTTGCTTAACTCTTTGCCTGAAATATGATTAAAGTCACATTTAAAGCTTATGGGGGGTAATGTTTTGCACATAGAAATAAATAAAACTTTTGTGAGGCTCTAAACATTTTAATGTCAACACAAGTCTTCAACAAATGTGGCTGCTATGAATAATCAGCAAGTATTTTGATTGGCGTACTATGCCGCACATCTGTAATTACCAAAGAGAACCATAAATCTTTTTGATGTTTGAACAGATGTAGAGTGAAGGCGAGAAAGAGAAGGGAAATGAGTTATAAGAAGTAATTAATGTCAGTGTTGAAAGTGTTTGATTTAAGTTTCACTCTGCCATGATGCTGATGTTTGCAGTGTCTGCTATGTGATATGTGGAACTTGTTTTTCAGTCGGTGTGACCGGACCCCCCATGTATATTTTATTCATGAGTCCTATCTCTGCCCCATCATGATCATGCAACTCCTACAGCTCCTTGCTGGTCTGTGGTAAAGTGCGGTATTATGGGAAAGGTAGTCGATTACAACAATACGGTCAACTGTAGCGATTGGTTCAAATTGGACAACACTGGCATTCATGTATTGTGTAGTATATGAATTTACTCTTAAAGGGCCACCGCAAGCCAAAACTTTCTGTCACGCATTTAAAAGAGCATGTTTTATATGTTACAAACCTGGAAAATAAATTAAAAAATAACACTCAAACAAGAGATAAAAACCAATGTCTTTGATCTGCGTTTATCTTACTGGTGAGTTAACAGGAAGTGTAAAGAAGGACTTATGGAGACCCTCTTATTTATGTGTTTTTATCTGATTTACATCAAATACAGTGGGATTAAAAGCACAATATGTTACAGTGCAGACATCCATAAAGATAACTGCTCCTCTATTTCATGTAACATATCAAGACATAGGAGTCTATATTTAATGTAATTTTGTACTATATTTTTTTTCATATATAAAATTTTTTTTTTTGTTTTGTTTTTTTTAATCTGATCTTTTAACTGCAGGTTAGCTTTTTTGTACTACAGTGGCCCTTTAATAAAGAATTCATTTGAAAAAATAAAAAAACGTTTAATGCTATGTTTCCGATAAAAAAAAAAAAAAAAAAAGAGTGCTCTGTATGCGATTAGTTTTTTTATAAATTAAAAACATATATTCTTGTCAATGTATTATATACACAATACATTGTAGGGAAAAAATATTCGTATTGACATGGCACACCTATATGCTGAACATATATATAGGGCCTCATTCTATTATCGGCCGTAAATCGGCCGCAAGGCTGCGATTCCTTGCGGGGGTTCTGTTAACTCGCAATTCAATTAAACGGCCCCGCAAGGATCTCCTCTTACGGCCGGCCGCATATCTTGGAACCGGCCGTAAGCTCAGAAATTTACAAAGTCAAAAATAAATTCAAGCCTGCACTGTACAGCTCTGTAAATGCTAGGGATCATATTGGGGGACATGAGGATTAAAAGTAACCTACTCTCAAGCTTGCACATCAGCCCAAATCCGAGTTCAAATTAACTGTTTATTTTCCGGCTGCGGCGTGGGCGTGTCTGAGGTGCTCCAAGCCCTCTGGACTTTTTACATGTATATTTTATGTATATTAAAAAAAAAATTTTTTACGGATTTGAGTATAGGGTAATTATGTGCTATTTTTGCTAACACCGAAAATCCCTTTATAGACTCCGCAAAGTGCAGGATGGCTTTATTTGAGCTATTTTATGTGCTTAATTGGTGCTAGCGGGACCTCTTTCCTGCAAGTAAGCTGCAGCTCGCTTTTAGCCTTGCAGAGAGGGTTCCCGGAGCAATTGAATTGCAAATAGGAATTTCTTACGGCCGATTTCCTTGCGGCCGTTTTTAGATCAAAGGCTTTCCTCCGGCGCAAGAGATAGCAAGGCACCGGCCGCAAGCCTGCCGCAACCCCCGGCCGGAGGGGAATAGAATAGCAGAATAGCTTGCGGCCGGTCCTTGCGGCCCCGCAGCGGCTGCGGCCGATAATAGAATGAGGCCCATAGTGTCTATGGGGACCTAAGTAGAAATAACAATATATTTTATTCAAACATTACTAATTTTAATGTTCCAATAAAAGTTATATTTTATTTTTGAATTATACATACTATATATGTTCAGTACATAGTTGTCCACATAAGAAGAAATCTTTTCTTTTTCTACAATGTATTGTGTTTGATATCGCTAGTGTGCATCCCACTGTACTGTAAGTATTGTTGGATCTAAAATATTTATTGAAGTAGAACTACCAACACTTTTACACAGTCTTTGAAGCCACTTTAAAGATCTGTTGGAGCTGAGATCACTTTGAATTGGTCTGAGACATGTTTCAGTACAATCCAATATGCAGATGCATAATCTCATTCATTTTTACACCTGGTGATGAAAGTATGGGTTTTGTGTTTCTTTGTATCTCAATTTGGTCCTCCTCTTTCCTTGGTAAAGAGGCACTATAGTGCATGAAGGAGTCAGGCTTGTGTAGAAAACTCTTATACCACTTAGCATAGAGCCTAGCTGCGTTTTTACACTAGTTGCAAATGGATCAGAACAAATTACTTATTCCGATAAGACCGCTTTGTCTTAGGTTGGAGAAAGTATTTATGTATGTGTGTATATATATATATATATATATATATATATATATATATATATATAGTGACAATCTGAGTGGTAGGGGCTATACTATACAAGCCGAGGGTCAACTGTTATAGACTACAGGTTAACAACCAACAAGGACTATTTGGTTCTTGGAAATCTCGGCACCAGCACCCTGATATCTGGCGTCTGTACCAGTCAGGATCTCTCCATCAGGAATCAGCGCTTCCAGGAGTCCCAGTAACTTCCCTGTGGTAGTGACCAGGAAAGGTTACTTGCAGGGTAAAGATAGGATCAGTATCGCAGCCACCAGTAGCAAAATAAGAGACACATGATTTCTATATGCCTCCAGAAATGAACTGTGTTTATTCGCTTCAAAACACCAACTGTCCATTTTAGAAAAACACAAAAACAAGATTCATGATTTGGGGAGGGGATAAGTTTGACTTCTCCACCTGGATGCACAAGCACCAATCAACTGAATTGCTGTACTGCCTTAATTAACATAGTCCAATCAGCATAGTCCTGTGTCCATGGGGACAGAGATGTCAGAGAAAGGGCCTGCCCTCTTCTGGAGGCTGGTCTGTGTTACCCAAGCTGCCACATGCAGCTATAGAACAAAGAACATGACTAGTTACAGAGGCCATCTTGTTTGGTCACTGATGATTCAATATTACAAATAGCAGTACAACACACTAATAACCTTTAAATATGACACAGAACACAGTAATATTACATGGGAATTAGATACAGGATGAGGCAGGGGGCATATGCAATAAGAAACATGAAGCATGGTGGCAATATAATTCTCCTACCCATTTTCCAATGGGGAAGTTTGTGCTTTAAGGTAGTTCACTGGGCCAAAATCCAAAGGGGTCCATGACAACTGGGCTATGTTGTACTACAGAAATTTACCCCCAAGAGAGGTTGGACTGATGATAATATGGAGAAGAAAGAGATGGGTAAAGGAAGAGAGGAGGAAAGAAGAAAAAAAACTAAAATATGAAGTGGAAGAGTGCAAAAGGGTTAGTGAGACATAGTGATGGGGGCTAAAATGGAAATTGATGGGGGTTGGATGAAAGGTGAGACAGGGACAGAACTGACTGAGGGCAAAGGCAGAGAGAGTTAGAAAAGAATAGATGGAGAGAGAATACAGGGAAAACGGGAAAGAGAGAAAGAAGAAATATGGAACAAGAGAACATTAAAAAAAAAAAAAAAAAAAAAAAGTGGGATTCCCCCAAGTTTTTTGCTGGCCTAAACTCTGGTCTTGTTGGCCTTATGGGAAAGTCCAGTTCGGCATATACACAAATATTACAGTCTTAATTAATGGACCACTGGGTTTAATTCTTTTTTTTTTTTGTCTATTGAATAACTAAACCTGATAATGTAGGTAGATAATTCCTGTGCAATCAGTCCCATTTGAGGAAGTTCAGCAGATCAGTGGAAACTAAAATGGTAGATCCCACAGCAGCATAATTATATATAAATAGTTATTATATTAGAGGCTGTAGCATATTTTTCATCTTTTCAAGTGCAGTTCTTCAAATAATATAAAATATATATATAACAGTGTACCTATAATTCCCTGATTTATAGATATGCTTATCCCAGGCATTCTGGTGTCCACTTACTATGTAGGAGAGCAATAAATACAGTTACTCGCCAGCATCCCCATATTGGGGAATCATTACATGCAACTCACTGACAAAACTGCAAGATGCACTGGGGAGAAATGACTAACTTTAAACAACAATATTATGCGACAAGTTTCATCTCACAGATGGTCCGACTGAAAAAAAGGCTAATAGTCTCTGCAATGTTTGCCAAGTTATAGCGTATGCCGAGCAATGTGGGATAAAAATGCGTGAAGCGTCTTTATATTTGGAACACATTCCTCTTGATTACCAATTCCACATCTGCTTTGTAAGAGTCTGTTAGTGTTGTATCAGATCATGGGGCTCATCAGCCATATATCGTCTCCTTAACTGCGCTGACAAATCTTCCATTATCACCTCTTCCTTCACTATCTCACGTGTCAAGTTCTTAGTGTCAGCAAGTGTAAGCTAGCCCCAAATTATGTCTCCTTTTAGAATGTTTTGAAATTTTCAAAAGTCAGTAGAATATTTTAAGGCAGCTTTGGTCATTTTACATAAAAATTTGAGGTCAGAAGAAATGAAAACTTCCTTTTTAATAAGTGATACAACAAAGGGAACCAGCATGTCCAGTTTGAAATTATATTTAAATGTTTAATAATTTTATAATACATATTTATGCCAATTGGGTGTGCTTACCTTCCTTATCAATCCGCATTGTGAGTGTTATTTAATGACCCTAGAGAAGGAGATTTAGAGAGATGGAGATCCTGTACAGATAATTTAAAATAACTTTTCAAGCTCAATTACTTAAAACTATCTTTATTTTTTGTTAATCTCAACCAGTTGCAATTATATTTAATATGTGCATGTTTAATTTCTGTGACCTTTCCTGTGACACTTTAATTATCTGAATTTGCAAACATATATTATTTAAAAATGATTGAGAAATTGTTTCTATAGACAGATTTAACATATCAGTATTTTCAATAACTGCAAGCTTCTTCACACAAGATCTACAGTTCTCAACATTTTTAGACTCCTTTATTTCTAGAGCATTTTTTCCAAAAACTGTGTTCAGTAGAATCCTGGAGTTCAGTTTTATGTGACCAGGTCCCTAGCTAGGTCTAGAATACTGTGCCCAACTCTAGAGACCATGGGCCTCTAGCAAAATAGCTTCCGGGCTTCCGGATCTCAATTGAATTTCAATTGGTGGCTATTTGCAGTCTTGAAACGACTTCCAAGTTACGAGCTTGAAAAATGACGATGGTTAAACTCGTAAGTTACAGCCTCCAGAAGCCTTTTGATCTTTCACTTCCGCAAGGCTAAAATCGCATATCGCTATTAAATTACTCAATTTCGCCAGGAGAAAATTCTACAAGTGCTAGAGAGGACCCGCAGCACCTATTCGTAGCACTGTAAAAGCTAATGAAATCAATCCTGCACTGTAAAAAAGTGGAAAGCAATGAAAGACATTAGAATAAATTGCACAACAATCTCAAGCCCGCAAATCGGCAATAAATCAGATTTCTTTTTTATGTTTCATTTCGGGGTTAAATTGATCTTGGGTATCATTAATACATATCCAGCCACCCATATGGACTAGAACAGTATTGGCATTCATTAATTTTCATAATTCTTTATTTTGCTGGTTTGAGAGTCTGATCGCATATCAGACCCCGGAACCTAATTGATTGACATGTAACCTCCATGTTTTACTGCCGTAATAATGACAGTCTCATTTCCTTTTGGCCGATGCAAAATGGGAGGTTATCAGCTTTCTTAATTGATCCTGTTCCAGCCCTGAACTGCTACGAAGCAGTGCATGATTTACGGTTTTGGCTTCGGGCCCGCAACTTGCGGTCTTGAGCAATTGAATAGCATAGCAATCGGAGAGGAACGGGAACCCGCAACTCACTCGTAGACATTTGGCTGTCTGCGATCGAGTTGTGGGCTTCCAATTGAATATGGCCCCATATCTCCAACAGGATATCAAGACATTAGAAAGAATTCAAACATTTTCATAAACCTCATGAGGTACGTGTCTTTGAGAAAAGGATGAACGAAAGAACAATCGGTCATGATCTGAAGTTGGAGGGCAGAAGATTTAGGAGTAATTTGGGTAAGCACTAACTTTACAGAAAAGGTAATAGATAAGTGGGTGCAGCCTTGCAGTGGAAGTGGTAAAACCAAACACTGTTAAGGAATTTAAGCATATTTGGGATAAGTATAAGTCTATCTTGTGACTTAATCTTTTAGGTAGATAAAATGGGCAGATCAAACGGGCATTTTTGGTTTTAATCTGCTCTAAAAACCATGTTTATATATTTAATTCAAAGGATAATGACTACAATTATGCATGGTGTAAATCTTAAGGAAAGACTATATAACCTGAATATTTATAGCTTAGAGGACAGAAGGGAGAGGGGTGGTATGATAGAATCCTTAAAATACATCATAAGATTTAATAAAGTTCAGGAGGGAAATATGTTACAGAAAAAAAAGTAATGCATGGGCAAGACATTATCATTTAAGCAAAGTGAAACATTTAGGTGTAAGCACTTTGCAGAAAGTGTAGTAGATACATGGAAAAGCTTTCCAGTGATAGGGTCAAATACTGTAAAGGAATTTAAACATTCCTGTGATAAATATAAGACTATCCGGAGATATTCTTCATATCGCCCATCCCTTCTTACAGGATATTGTAACGTGGTGATGAATTCAGCAGAGCAAGCTGTGCATACAAAATAAACATCCATTTTAGCCCAGTCACCGACACTAGGCTGCTCCTATTCTTTCCATCCAGGCACGAATAGGCTCATGTCTAGTCAGTGGGATTCCCTGAAAAATCCAGTGGTTGAAAAGGAAACAAGGTATAATGAGGTCATGTATTGTGGAAATCTTCTGTGTGCCTGAAACATCTTGTGCATGTGCAACAGCATCAGCTAGTGGTGGAGAATGGGACGGTTTTGATTATGGGAAGAACCTACTAGCACTGATGCAGCAATTACACAAAGCCAGTGATAATAACCTTATAGAGACACAGCACTACTAACATTTCCATTTAGAAGTACACTATACAAGTTTATATATTTTTATGAAAAACAAGTCTGAAATCTGCAGTACACTGCTCAGTTCTCCCTCATTTATCAAATTCTTCCTCTTCTCTTCATCTCTCTCTCCTGCCATAACTTCTCTCTCTCCACTTCCAATTCCTTCTCCCCAAAGGGCTCCTGACAAGGGGGAGAGGGGTTGCTGGAAGAGGGCCCCATGCTGACAGACATTTTTATTATGTGCTCATATGTCTATCATCAGGAGAGGAAGGAATGGAGAGGTGCAAGACTATTGTAAAGGATGGCTTCTATGTCTCCTCACCATTATCTTTCTCTCTCCCACTGTCCCTTCTCAATCTCCCACCACATCCCCTGCCTCCTCTCCCTCCATACTCCTTCTATATTTCCCCTCCCTTTTCCTTTGTCTTCCCCATGTCCCTTCTCTCTCACCTCCCCATTCCTCCTTTGCACTCCATAATCCACCTGTGTATCACATTCTAATTGTCAAACTGCGATTTGTTGTCACGTTTTGCGACAAATCGAAGTTTAGCAACCGATCGATCACAAAGCCAATTGGAGCGCGCGCATTGTGCGGCGTTAGCGTTAGCCGCGTATGCGCTTTGCGTGGCTTTAGCCGCGCATACTCAATGCACTGCGTTAGGGGAAGAGGCACAGAGGAGGAATAGGGGGGAAAAAAGACACATGGTAGGGGGAAAGATACGCATGGGAGGAAGGGGGTGGGAAGAGACACAGGGGACGGAGAGGGGGTGAAAAGAGACAGGGGAGATAGAAAGAGACACAGGGGAGGGAGAGGTGGGGAAGAGTTACAGGAGGGAAAGAGACACAGGAGTGAGAGGAGGGGAAGAGAAAGGGGAGGGAGAGGAGAGGGGAAGAAACACAGGGGAGGGAAATGGGGGAAAGAGACACGAGGGAGGAGGAGCAGACACTGGGAGGGGGTGACAGGGGGAAAGAGACACAGAGGAGGGGGAAAAGACACAGGGGCGGGTGTGGGGAAAAGAGACACAGGGGAGGGAGAGAGGGGAAAGACACAGGAGGGTTAGAGACACAGGGAAGGAGACACAGAAGGGAGAGGGGGGTAAAAAAACGGGGGGGAGACAGAAGGGAAGGAGAGGAGGGGGGAAGAAACACAGGGGAGGGGGTGACGGGGAAAGAGACACAGAGGAGGGGGAAAAGACATGGGGCGGGAGGGGGGGGTAAGACACAGGAGGGAAAGAGACACAGGGTTAGGGGGTTAAAAACACAGGGGGGGAGAGACACAAGGGAAGGAGAGGAGGGGGGAAAAGAGAGAGAGAGGAAGTAGACAGGGGGAGAGACTCGCAATGAGCAAAGTAGAGGGGGACAGGCTCCCATTGTGTGGCAAACAGCATTGCCAAGCTTCACTTTTTATTGGCGCTATTTTGGACGGACAAGTCGCTAGTTCCCTTATATTCCTCCTGTTTGCCCATGTCCCTTCTCTCGCTCCCCCCTCCCTTTTCTATCTCCTCTAACCTCCCTTCTCTCAATCTCCATCCTCTCAATCTCTCACTACCCAATCTTAATCTCCCACCACCTCCCCTTTTTACTCCGCCATCACATTGTCCTCTCTTCCCCCATGTTCCTTCTCTCTCTGCACTGGATTTTTTCTAATCCATCTCTATTTTCACCTAGAGTAGTTATAAAACCAGGAAGGGAATCTCTTGTAAATAAGGCGGTTTGCTCTTGGTCACTGTTAGGTGGCATTCATACTGTCCGTCAGCATTTACTTACTAAATCCTCCATCAGCCTTGTCTTATATCATTTATTTCTTCATCGTTTATTTTAATTTCTTAACAGATTCTTCAAGGCGGCATATCTGCTATTAAAACAGCTTTACACAAAAACTAAAACAGCTTGGCACTGTACATCAGCAAAGTGGAATAATACATTGAGGTTAATGTGCTTTTGAAAATAACAGTGTGACTGTGTCTGGAAAACAGATGTAACAGAAATAATAATGCCTAAAAAAGAATTGCATGAACTGTTTATCTGGTACTGAAAACACTTTAATAGAACTAATGTATTCAGTTTTAAATTAAAGCTTTGCTGACAGTGAAGGGTACACTAGTAAGTGTCCCATAGATAATTACAAGCTAATCAAGCTAATTAGGGAGAGGTCATAATTTAAAATGCACCGTTTTAGTATACCCAAGTGATCCTACTGTAGAAATGTCACATTTAACCGAGCTCTTAGAGGAACAGAAGCTATTTATTCTGCATTTAGAAAACACAGATTTATTACCAAAGTCCAAGTATTCAAAACAAAATTTACCATAAACTTTTAGGCATCAAAAGGCCTATTTAAATGATATTTCTCTATTGATAGAACAATAAGTAGCACTGTAGGACCTTGGTCTTCTATTTACAGAATGCTCTTAAATAACTAATTTGAAGTGTTTTTTTAGAAACTAAAACACATCCCCTAATTTATTAGTTTTTTTTTTACGTGATCGTCAATTTTTATGTCTGCTGGTCTGCTTTCAGAGATAGGAGGAGACTTTGAATGCAGTGAAGACTTCTTCTGTCTGCTATAATGGAAAAGTTGCAGCTGAGAATGCCGGTGCTTTCAGTAGGACTCATCAGTTTACAAGCGCAGGGAAGGAAATGAAACCACACTGTAAAAATAATTGCATATAAAAGCTAAATTATTTAAAAGGACACGGAACACAAATGTGTTTTCCCCCCTAGGATTTAAAATAGTATGGTTTAAACATCAGAAAAGTAGTTTTTTAATTAAGTAAGACCTGATCACATTACATTGAAACGAACAGGAAACAGAAATGGGAATACTTTTAGTCTGTATATCTCATTGGCTAAAACCCACTGTAATGCATTATCAAATACCCTGTTTCTGATGCAACAAAGAAGAAAAAAGCTTTTAAAGCTGCATTGAACATGTTTGCCAGTTACCAAGTTTAACTATTAAAAAGAGCATATTGGGAAACTGGGTTTACAGTAGTCCATTAAGAGACCAGCACTCTTAAACAAGCAAACATGTAATATTGTTTGTACAGAAATGTTATATTTTACTGTTTTAGATATGTTTTTTTTTTAAAGGTTCGTTTTAGTTTTGTTTTGTTAAAAATGCTTGTCGTAGGAAAAGACCAAACTGCTGTGTTCTTCTGGGAGAATGATACAAAATATGAAAGCAAATATCTAAACACTATACTTAAATCTGAACCCAACACTACCCAACTACCTCACATTGATTATGGTTGTGTAGAAGCTTTCCTTTAGAAAGAAGTGGAGATAGATTTAGTCTCAGTGTTTGAATAATTCAATACATTTCCATTTACACTGAATTTAAAATTAGCACTTCTTATACCTAACTAGTTTCTCTAACATACTCCATTCACTGACTTAATATTTAATACAGAACCTTCATGGTGATCCATTAAAACATTCCACCAGCCGGCCTGAATCTCCCCTTCTCCTGGATCAATACAGATATTAGAAAGTTACACATTATTGTACTGATCTCTAACAGATATGTAAGAAATGACCAATCCCAAAAAGAGAATGTATTTATGTATTTGTGTGTGTATATATGTGTATGTTTGTGTATATATATATATATATATATATATATATATATATATATATATTTACTAGCGACTTGCCCATCAAAAATTATGGCAATACAATTTGAAGCCTAGCAATGCTGTTTGCCTTTGGCGCTCATTGTGAGCCTCTCCTCCCCTCTACTTTACAGGCCCCGTGATGAGCCTCTCCCCACTCTCACCCCTTTGTCGCTTTCCCCCTTCTCCCTCCCCTGTGTCTGTTTCCCCCCTCTCCCTCCCCTGTGTCTGTTTCCCCCCTCTCCCTCCCCTGTGTCTGTTTCCCCCCCTCTCCCTCCCCTGTGTCTGTTTCCCCCCTCTCCCTCCCCTGTGTCTGTTTCCACCCTCTCCCTCCCCTGTGTCTGTTTCCCCCCTCTCCCTCCCCTGTGTCTGTTTCCCCCCTCTCCCCTCTCTCCCTCCTGTGTCTCTTTGCCCCCTCTCTCCCTCCTGTGTCTCTTTGCCCCCTCTCTCCCTCCTGTGTCTCTTTGCCCCCTCTCTCCCTCCTGTGTCTCTTTGCCCCCTCTCTCCCTCCCCTGAGTTTTTTTTCCCCTTATCTCCCTCCCCTGTTTCTCTAATGGATAGCAGGTAATAAGCTTGAACTGCTCTGCATAAACAAGAGTAAGTAAAAGACAATCAGTTGAGGTGCAAGAAGCAGAGAATATAAAGAGCAAGAGTAAAATGCAAAAAGAAACAGGAGAGGAGGTAAAGGATGTACTGATGTAGAATGGACATGAGCATTGCACACATCCTAATCAGGCCAAAGGTATAAAACCGAAATACAGGTTTGATGGATACCATAGAGTGGGCTGTAGCAAGTTGTTTGTAGAAGATTAATAATGGGGATAAGTGTATTAATTCATCTTACATAGTGATGGGAAGCTACTTCACTTGCAGCATTGGAAAACAACAGTATCTCAAAAGTGCAGCATGTTACCTATAACTTTCAGAAATACTTTAGATCTGTTCCCTCTATGTAAAGAACATGTAGAGAGGTGTTTTGTGTAGTAAAAAGAGGTGAGTGTTGTGGGGATACAAATAGCAGTTGGTTTGGTGTTGAAGAACACGCCCTTGTATTCTGAGATGGGAGCACAGAAGACACCTGGTGAACGCCATTTGTCCATTTGTATATTCTTAAGACACACACTTCAACTGTTTGATCCTAAAATACCTCTTACTTAGGTGACTTATTTGTTTGGCAGTATGTTCATTTTTGCTACATAGAGTCAGCATACTTACCCTTTTGTGTCTTATGGTCATTACCCATGAAACAGAAGCATGAAAGCTATAATGAAAATCAACACGTTGATTTGGTGCAGCCCAAGTACACTTTGCTGAGTGCCCCATGTTTAAATGACCTGGAGGTATATTCAGAATGATATTGCCCACTAATCATTACTTAATGCTCAGGAAGCTGAAAATTGCTCTGTACAGTCTTAGGTACCATTCCCACCTCCCTGTGCCCTCATATCCGTCTTTCCATTTTCTGAACATATTTTTATGACTTTCCACAATAGGAAGTATTTCTCCTGAACCCATTAAAAAAATTCCGACTTGTAAATTAATTTGTTCATGTTGTACAATGGCAGTACAGATGGACTCATTAGCATGCACACAACAAATAATTATAGATGAATTTTTAGCCGGGCTGCCTAATGGGCTTGCTGGGTTAATTATGTCAATGTATAATTACACCAGCCCTGGGAGACATAATGACACACCCTGCTGAGCAGACACTAGCTAATGACGGTGTAATGCTGACAGAGGAAGACATACTGTTCTGCATGCACCTGCTTACCTCCGCACAAACTGCTGCTGTCCGTGTTTCTTCTTTTGCTTAAATAAACAGACATTACTCAAAATTGTGTGTACAAATACAGTACTTTAGGAATGAGATCAGTGCCAGATGGATGTGAAGTTCAGGGATCTCCTGCTGTGGTCCCATCCAACCCGCTCCAGAGTATACAGAATTCCAGCAGAAGGGAGAATGATGGCTCGTTTTGCTTTCTTGAAAGCTCTTTGGCCAAGGCATATTAGTAGTGCTTTACACTTTTCTGTTCATCTAGAAAACCTAGAAAGAGCAAACTGCAATTTTATTCTTGTTTTCGGATTATATTTAGAACATAAAAGGAAAATATATTAAGTCAATTTATTTTTTACACCCTACTTTTATCCAACATACATCTAACCAATTCGTAACAAAATAATAAAAAAATGTAATACTTGTCATTGCACTATATCCTATGTTTGTATTATTTATATGAATAGCTTGGATAACTGAATGGAGATGGGCAATATGATAGAAACCTTTAATAGTGTTGAGGAGGAAAGTATCTTCAAGAAAAAGGAGGAATACGAAAACAACTTGTCATGATTTCAAGATGGAAGATTTAGGGGTAATTTGCAGAAGGACTACTTTATAGAAAGCGTGATCAATTTGATATAGAATTCACAAAGATTTCATGAATCAATATATCCGAATAATAGATATTTGGACAGTGTGAAAAATTTAAATAACAGTACCTCATTATTATTTTTTACTTTTTGTTTGTTATTTTTATTGGTGGAATTGTATACCATATATGATTTAATGATATAATAGTTATGTTTTAAGTTCTTACAGATAAAAGGGGAGTAGGTAAGTTAAACAGCATTCCAGTGAAAGTAGTGAGATCAAACACTGTCAAGCAATTTGAGCAAACCTGGAATAATTAATTAAACCAAGCTTTCAATAGAATGGACAGAATATATGGCCTTTTTTCGGAGGCTGCCGTCAAATCTATGTTTCTTGGTGTCTAACATTGTTTTGTTATTTTTTATATGTCACAATCAAATATGTATTTTTCTGAAATTTACCAGTTACCAAACTAAATAGATTAGTTATTTACCAGTTACCCAACTGAATAGATTGGTTATTTACCAGTTGCCAAACTGAATAGATTTGTTATTCACTATTTAACAAATGGAATGGATTAGTTATTTATCAAACTGAATAGATTGATTATTTACCAGTTACCCAACTGAATAGATTGGTTATTTACTAGTTAGCAAACTGAATAGATTGGTTATTTACCAGTTGCCAAACTGAATAGATTGGTTATTTACTAGTTACCCAACTGAATAGATTGGTTATTTACTAGTTACCCAGCTGAATAGATTGGTTATTTACCAGTTACCCAACTGAATAGATTGGTTATTTACTAGTTAGCAAACTGAATAGATTGGTTATTTACCAGTTACCCAACTGAATAGATTGGTTATTTACTAGTTAGCAAACTGAATAGATTGGTTATTTACCAGTTGCCAAACTGAATAGATTGGTTATTTACCAGTTACCCAACTGAATAGATTGGTTATTTACTAGTTACCCAGCTGAATAGATTGGTTATTTACCAGTTACCCAACTGAATAGATTGGTTATTTACTAGTTACCCAGCTGAATAGATTGGTTATTTACCAGTTACCCAGCTGAATAGATTGGTTATTTACTAGTTAGCAAACTGAATAGATTGGTTATTTACCAGTTGCCAAACTGAATAGATTGGTTATTTACCAGTTACCCAGCTGAATAGATTGGTTATTTACTAGTTAGCAAACTGAATAGATTGGTTATTTACCAGTTGCCAAACTGAATAGATTGGTTATTTACCAGTTACCTAACTGAATAGATTGGTTATTTACCAGTTACCCAACTGAATAGATTGGTTATTTACTAGTTACCCAGCTGAATAGATTGGTTATTTACCAGTTACCCAACTGAATAGATTGGTTATTTACTAGTTACCCAACTGAATAGATTGGTTATTTACCAGTTACCCAGCTGAATAGATTGGTTATTTACTAGTTAGCAAACTGAATAGATTGGTTATTTACCAGTTACCCAACTGAATAGATTGGTTATTTACTAGTTAGCAAACTTTCCTAGTAAAAGTGTAAACTACAACTTTTCAACTTGTAGTTTACCTTTTCTGAACTCACTATAGAGAACATAATCTGTCAATGAAAAAATAACCTAAAAATTGGATACCTCCCAACATTATAACCATAACCTTGAAAAGGATATATTATCTGAAGTTCACGTTAGAAGGCATTTTTGCGTGACTGTAACACTGAAATATTTTGTGTTAAATGTATGAATTATGTGGATTGTAATTAAGTATAGGATACACAAAATAAACAGTCAATGTCTCTCAGTTCGGCCAGTATATGAATTTTTGTTTCACATATTATGTATCATATTAACAACACTGTATAATAATCATCTGTTTCAAGGCTATATTATATTTTTGACAAATATTTGTACTAGCAGAGGTCACAATAATGCCAGTAATTCATTTCAGTGTTTACCCTTTATATCATAAGTTTTATCTAAAGCAGAGGGTCTGTGGATCACCAGTGGTCCATGAGCTTCATTCAGGTGGTCCATGGTACAACTGGCATTCTGGAAAATGAAGCAACTCTAAGAAAAGAAACACAAAAGCAACAAGTATTGAATTGCCTACATACTAGATTAAATGTTTTATAGGGTCTTCTGAACAACTTACATGATAAAAGGTATTTACAAGAGGATAGACAATTTATTTTTATTCAAATGCTCCTCCCACCTGAGGGTGTTGATCAACTGAAGACAAAATGGTAGATGATATGGCAGCATAATTGCATATAAAATAAATTAAATTATAGGCTGTATTTTTTTATATTCTAAAAACATGTTGCATATTTTCAAGTGTAGTTCTTCAAAACAGTACAAGTTCTTAAGAAGCAAGTATAAGAATCATTAGGTGATCAAAGGAAACTCTCCGCAGTGATGGAGTGGTCCATCAAGCTCCTAGTCAACTTTTGAATGGTCTCTTGATAAATAAGTAAGGGATCTATTCATCTAAAGCGTCTAATTGCCAACATTGTGTTGATGTTTTAATAGGTAATTATTGCATGTTTTTATCACTCAGTACAGTTTCCTAACAAGAAAGTACTTTATAAAAATATTTTTGCACAATTATGCAATGTACAACTCAACTAGTTTAATTCAAGCACAAGATAGCAGCGCAGCACATAAAATATGTGAATGGGGTCCTTTTATTTGTTAAATTTTCATTTTATTAAACACACTGTATATCTTGGAAGAAACCCCCTTACTCATATTAATTATTAACGGAGTGAGCGATTTGATAAAGAATTCACAAAGATTGGCTTAATCTATGTATTAGAATAATAGGAATTTGCTCATGGGAAAAAAATGGAAATAACAGTACCTCCTTTTTATTTTTTGTTGTTGTTCTTATTGGTAGAATATTATACCATATATGATTAATTTATTGTATATTGATAATGAAAGTTAGATTTTATGGTGTATTTTGTCTCATTGCATTATTGTTCTGTTAGTGTAATGATATAGGGAATTTTATACTGTATCACATACTCCACTAAGTGTGATGTGGATTTTATTCCGAACAACCAACATATTAGTTAACATTAGAAGAGCTACTAAAATAGTGCATTGTCTGAAGAGCTATATATAACCTGTCATGGCCTTGGAAGATGGAAGAATTAGGGGTAATATGCAACAACACTATGTTATAGAAAGGGTAGTAGGTAAGTTTAGCAGCTTTCCAGTGTAAGTGGTATGGTCAAACTTGGTTAAAGATATATGGAAGTTTTCTGGATTGAATGCATCTGATAGAGAAGACTCTGTATATGCAAACATTTTTGTGCATGAAAAAAATAAATAAATAAACATTAATACATTTGCTATAAAGTTTGCACATTTCTTCAGTTTCCGGCAATTGACTATGAATAGCAATTCCCCTAAAACTAAATTAGCATACAATTCATTGTGGCCAATCAGAGGCAGCTAAAAAAATGTTGTAATGTCTGGGAATTCTGTCTCTGCAGTAAAGCATCATGGGATGTGTAGTCTTTTGTATGCATGCATCTATGTAGGCACCTCTGGGTGGGGAAACCAATTTTTTTATTTTTGTATTAAGTAAATCTGTGTGCATATAGAATAAATCAATATAAGGTATGTTTCTGATATTAGGATTATGTGTTAGCTTAGAAAAAGGTAACAGGAACACTTCCATATACCTTTTAAGGAATTTAAGCGTACCACTATAGTTAGGTAAAGACTTTACATTCTTGTGACATATGTAACAAAATAACAACATTAGCATGTATGAAACACAGAAAGATAAAGGCATCCCAGAGACAATCTTCTATTTAGATGACTGTAGTCTGCTAGTCTGTCTGTAACTTGAGGGGGTCGGGTTATCCTATGGAGCGGGGGTCTGCCTTTTGTAACAGAAGTTGGTACAGAATTGTATCTGCGTCTGATGCTCCTCCTACTCCTCCCTGGTTTCTAATCCTCTTACATGCAAAATGTCCATAATCATTAAAGCAAAACAGGAAGATGAGAACTAATAGGGTATATCAAATAATACTGGTAGATACAAAAGAGGAAAGATAGGTGGCTCTAGGTATGAAAAAATTCTGGGATGGAAGCTAGGGGTGCTCCTTGAGGATATTAATAATTTAATGACTATGAGGAGAGAGGGACAGAACAAGTATCCTTTAGAGTTGAAGTGCACACCCTCTGCCCAAATGACAATATAGAGCAGCAAAAAATGTAAACTTAACGTTTATTAATATTTGTTAAAACTTGTTATTAAAATATACAAATTCTGACGAGATAACATAAGTAGGGCAAATTATGGATAATTAAGGACTCACTTTAAACATTGTCAAAAATTATTATAGGACTGGGAGATATTCCAATAGTCCCTATATCCTCTTATTAAAGTGATAGGTATTCAGCAATACCCAAATTAATGAAGTGATGGTGTAATACTACTAAGTAGCAGAAACAAAGGTCCAAACACTAGACCTCTGTGTTTGCACTATTATATATTGCACCATTAAAGTGTCTTGTGCTTTATAAGAAATATAGTGATTGCACTTGTACTTGTATAAATAACTTTCTTAGAATATATATTGCACTGTGATAAGGTGTCTTGTGCTGATAATAATACAATAAATATTATTTACCATGTATAGCCAGTTTCTAATGCTCTTTAAAATGAAATAAACTTACATTTCTGGTGGCAGTTTCTTTAAGGAATTTGTGTCTCTGAGCATATAAAGCAATTAAGAATTTATGGAACAATTGGTCTATTAGATGTTTAAATCTGCACCACCTACCTAGAACAGCTTGGCACATCTTGTGTTCCATGTCACTTGAGTACCATTACTACTACAAATACTTTTTTGTTTTGTTTATATACTTCTTGCTCAGATTATCCAAGAGTTTCACAAGTGCTATCTAACCACAGAAGGTGACCCATCATCCAGCATTATAATATCATATTTCACACCAACACACTGCTACTTCAGCATCACCCCAATGCCTGTTTCATGGTATCAGGAAGCTGATCTTCCAACCTTAACACAGACAAACCTCTTCCATTCCTGTCATATTATTTTTTTGCAACCGCCATGAAAACAGCCATGTTTTCCCTCACCAATGCAAAATGGAAACATTGTGTTAGATTAATGCGCACACAGCAACAAAACCATTTCTCTTTAATTTCTCCCATTCTGAAGCGATCGTTCATATTGAATCTAGGGATAGTGTTTTTCCTCTTCACCACTGCCCTTTAACAAACTGTTGCAATCCCTAACAGGAGATTATTATTATTACTACCTCATTGCAAGCCCCCCCCCCCCCCCCCTCTATTTTCTGGACCTCGCGATGAGCGTCGGCCAACCCCTGGCCTCGCGATGAGCGTCGGCCAACCCCTGGCCTCGCGATGAGCGTCGGCCAAACCGCAACAGTGAGCGACTTCGGTGCGCCTGTTTGCATTTACGGGTGAGAAACCATTTGTGGGCTTGGGAAATTGTTCATTTTCCCCAAGGCCGAAATGTGTTAACGATTTACGGCTTGAAAAAAAGTTACGGCTTTACGGACGCCATTTTTTCTCTCTCTTGGCCGTTTTGAGACCTCTCAAAAATGCCAATTAAATAACAAATTAGCTTGCAACCTCACTTACAGGCTCCCTGCTTCTCCCCCTGTGCTGTGTGTGAGCTTGTAAGTTATTTTTTTTAAGTAATTGGCGTCTTTTCCCGGTCTTACGACGGTTTCCGAGTTACGGGCTTGAAAAAAATGGCGGCCATTAAAGCAGTAATTTTTTCGAAGCCTGTAACTCGTATGCCGTTTGGAGCCTCTCCCCCTCTCAAGCCAGTCATGTATGGGCTTTGCGATGAGCGCCTCTGGCGCTCATCGTGAGCCCTGCAATAAGCACCTTTTGAAGCTCATTGCAGGCCCATCAATCAAGTCAAATACGGGCCTCGCGATGAGCACCTTTGTCACTCATTGCAGCCCCATCAAGCCAGACACATACGGGCTTCGCGGTAAGCACCTTTGGCGCTCATTGCGCATGCGTAAGCCCATAACCTTTAGCATAGCGTTACCAACAAACTCGCAATTACTATAACTATATATGTGATTTTATTATAATTTATTTGTAACGTGCCAACCTATTCCGTAGCGATGTACATGGGTTACGATGAAGACAAAAACAATAGCAATATAAACACATTGCAAAGGATGAAGGGCCCTGTCTTTGAGGTTAGAATCCAGTGTCCATAGTGCTTTCCCCAAAGCTCCATTGGTGATTGAAAACTCGCAAATTTACAGTCTAAAGAAGATAACATTTTTAGGTTGAACATTTTCAAAATGGAGAATGTGTTCCTATAGCAGATACATGCAGCCCTAATCATGTCATCACACCTAGCCGGGAAAGTTGATATTTTTTCCTTCCATCTATCCCGGCACATGAATCTAAATCTGTGTCTTTTGCAAAAATTCTTTAAAGGCTCCTCGTATTTTGTTGTTTAGCTGCTTCTCACAGCGATTAGCAAGAGACGGCCTCCATAAATATTCCATCCATCTGTGCTGATAAATGTAGAGCATACAAAAGTAATACGTAGATCCGTTCCATTGATTTTTATTACCTAACTAAACACAGATAAATATCAGCAAAATGTGAAGAACAATTACTTTGTGATGTTTGTTATAAAGAGATTAAACGCTGCTAAGTGTGTTTGAAACATACTCTGAATCCCTCTGAGGATGGGGGATAAAACACATTTGTATCTGTAATGCATTTACATTTAGCTTCTCTGTCCTAGATGGGTCAGTACTGCAGTTCCTAGCTCACCTTCCTGGCTGTGGTTAAAGGGACATGGAAGGTTCCCTGTTTTAATATGCAAATAAACCCTTAGGTTGTTTATTTTAATATGTAAACATCATTCTATTAACAAACCACTCATGCATACAATGTTTCTATAGTACTAGATGTACTAGCCAATCACCTACTGTGTCTCAGCAGAATGTTACTAAAATGTTGTTGAGACGTATTCTTTTATTGGCTAGTACATCTAGTATTATAGTATTATACACTGTATGAATGAGGTGCTGGGGAGCTTTGCATTGACTGTTTGGAAGGTTTCAGTGAGTAAAAACAGAAGTGTCAAAAAATATTGTTTACATGTTAAAATAAATGCTTAGGTAGTTTATATTATATTAAATATAGGAAACCCTCCGTGTCCCTTTAAAATCAAAGCTGTACCCCCTCATATTTTGATCTTTTGGTTTTTGTTCTGATTATGAATGCATCTAATAGAGGAGAATCATTAGTGTATGAAAATATTTTTTGTTGCATGAAAAGTCCCAAAATAAACCTTAATAAACTTACCTTAGAGTTTGCAAAATGTCTTCAGTTTTCAGGCAGTTCATTTTGAGAAGGGATGCCAAGCTAAATTAGCATAACATTCATAATTAGTTGTGGCCAATCAAAGGCAGCTACAGCATTGTAGAAGTGTGGGAATTCAGTATCTGCAGCAAATTATCATGGGATTTGTAGTCTTTTGTTCTCATCACACAACTCCTCCTCTTTTGAATGATGCAACAGGCAGTGCTGCTCTGGATCTCTGCACTGTGCTGCTATTGGCTGGAAGGTTAATATGGGGTTCTATTAATTTGTACCAGGTGCCTGTGTTAGAAGCTCTAGGGGTGTGGAAAGCATTTTTTAAAATAAATAAACTCTGTATATGTATAGAATAACTCAATGTAATGTGCGTTTCGTGTTCGTTTTTTCCTAAAAAAAACAGGAAAATTTCCATCAACATTTTTAATAGCTTTAAAATAGAAGCAAATACGTTGTTTTATTATAAACAAATGTGTATATAACTGTCTAGCTATAGCCATACCATATTTTGTGGCACTCATTGCAGCCAGCAGCGCCTGCACACATGCGAGCCTCGCAAAGCAAGTTGCTGCAATGAGTGCCCCAAAAAATTGTCTAAGCGACAAAAAAATGGTGGACGAAAAACGCAAATAACAAGATGAAAACGAGGCTCTGCAACGACAGTCACGCAGAACTTCGAACACTTACACCAACCACGCCAGGAACGCAGGACTGTGAAAATAAAACCAACCTGCAGGGCTCGCAATAAACGCCGAAGGTGCTCAGAGGGCCCATAGCCTCGCATTGTGTGGCAAACAGCATTGCCTGGCTTACAATTTTACTGCCGTAATTTTTTGACGAACAATTTGCTAGTTTGATATATTGTTGGTTAAACTCATCTTCATGACAATCACAGTCTTAAGCTCCACCATTAGAGCATCATCAATGATGAGAGTATTCTGATTGACACCTGCCCACCATAAAGAAAGAAAATACCAGGTCAGTCCAGCCTCTGAGAATCAGGAATGTTTCAAGAAAGTTTTCTATGCGTGGGTTCTAGAACCAAGACCCTCAGACTTAAGTCTATTGTGCCATGCTGCTGTAGGTAAATGTAACGTAGCATGACTGCTATATACAAATTGTGATATTTGTCCTAAGTTTAAATGTTTGGTTGGGTGTCTCAAACATTCCTAGTGGGAGGAATGGGATGCAAGCTAAAGCCAAAGACATTTCAGCTTCCAAGTAAAGCCAAGCAAGTTTTAGTTGTCAGTCTCATTTTCATAAATTATTTGTTAAACACGTGGCTACAATTTAAATGACTCTATAATTACAAAATTAATTGCCAATCCATAGGAAATCTTGACTATTTGCCTATTATTTTTGAAGAAGTGGCTCAGTTGAAGTCAGTGATGCCAAATTGCCAATCCCTGCCTTGCAGGGAGATTTTTATGACCACCTTACCATCTGATCCCCATTTAAATATAATTAGGACTAAGTGTATGCATATTGGATTCATGTTGGGATTGCTAAAGATTATTCTGCTAGTGGAGGGAGCCCTAGAAGAGTGGGCCAAACAAGCAATACAATATATATTTTACTTTGATGAAAGCCTTGGGTTAGCTGCAAGCCCAGGAGTTGATACACACACTTCTTTGAGTCATATTCATTTGTTTTGTTGTGTTTTTTCCTCATCTTTGAAAGTGTAACCTTGCTACACCAGACCAGCAGTAATCACTGTGCAGGATACGTGTTGTTTGATGCAGGGTGTGGGGTCAGACAGTGTCTGGTAATGATGAACTGCAAGTGAAACATTACAAATGTGTATGCTTGTATCCAGCCGAGCAAGAAGGTCATTAGAAGAGAAACACAAGATCAGTAAGAAACACAAAAGCGGGACTGTACCTAAAGGACAGGCCTTGTGTTTGCATCATATACCTTTACATTCCTAATAATGTGATCTATTGTTATACTTTATGTAGTGTGACATATAATTACACATACAGAACCACTTGAAATTTGCAGTCTTTGTTGACCTTCTGTATATTGCTTAATCTGCAATGCTATAATGAAGTATAATGTGCACTTACACAATCACATTTATACACCACATTTGTCAAGCTCCAGTCTTGAGGGGCTATAGGGTTCCAGTATAACTCTGCCCAGGAGGCACAGATTGAGCCACTATTGCTCAAGAATAAAAGTCCCGCAACCCTTGATGCCTGCGGTTAGACAAGGAGATTTATACTACTATTGTCCTCAAATCACATACGGTAATCTAAATTGGTTTTAATTTAGACAATCGATTATCACTTTTAGCTATGTTTTGTATTAAAAGTTACGTTTTTTTGTTTTTTTTTATAATGATTCCCTCTTTAGAGATCAGGTTATTTGAGGTGTGTCCTATATAATTTTTTTTCCTCCTTCTACTGTGGTTAGACACCCCTGATCTAAGCACTTAAGTTTATACTTTTCATTTAGTTTCATAATTTTATGGATTCTGTTGACTTTATGAATGAAACTCATGGAGAGATGGTTATCTTTTGAAATCTCTGGCCTATAACCAAGGTAACATATGGTCTTGATAAGATTGTATGAGCATGTCTTACCAAACTGAAATGCATTGTAACAGAATATAATTTTTCTGTGGGGTGGGGGGCAATATTTACTGTCACATAAGTCAATAATGTTGTAAAGAATTCATACTTATACTTAACAATATTTTACCCAATAAAAAGTGAGATAGAAAGGATACAGACATAAGGAGATCAGACCCAATTAATGAGTGTATATCATCCTCATAACTCACTCTAATAATTAGCAAATTGACCCATAATGAGATCTGTATTTGCATTAAAGGACCACATCAGGACGAGAAAAAAAGACACTCATTTGTCAATTAAGTATAAATAATAATAGCAACTGTTATAGTCATGGGCATAAAAATTGTTTGGAAAATTATGAATTTTTGAAGGTTATGGTTATAAGTAAAGAAATTCATTAAGTGTTTGTTACACCACTTCCTCGGAGCGAAATCATGAGGGTATCCGTGAAGAAAGGGTGTGGGAGCAGGGTACAGAGCGCATGTGTTACGATAATTTGAAACACCACATCCTTCCCCCTCACTGGCAGGCTTCTTGCTTCAGGAAATGCAACAGTATTTCTCCAGAAATGTAAACACCCCTCTCACACACACAACTTCCACCAATGTATCATGGATTATATCCGATACCATTTTTTTTCCATTGTGCAGTGGTCCTTTAAGTACCAGACATTACAACAGTATTTCCTAAGAATTTAGTTACACATTGAGTGTACATAGTGTATCCAATCCACATGCAGCTCTCTTATGAACTAGCAGAACAATTAAAAAGATTTAGGAAATATGCTATTGGAGTGATACTTTATGTACATAACCAAATATTGATAGGTTTATAAATAATAATTCACATGCATTTTATGTTCGATATCTGGTATTAAAGGGCAAATAAACAGAGTGACCCTTGGGGTAGATCAGATCAAAAATGAGGACCCTTCTAGTAATGAGCAGTTATATATGGGACGTGTTTTCAGGCTATATTTCTGTGTTCATTCAGATCCTGCTCCGCTACTAGAAGCAGCACGTGGCTTGGAAGATCGGTTGCATCAACTTCAGTGCATCGATCCAGAAAATAAGACGGTGAAGGAAATAAGCCGTCACTGGAAGAAGTATTCTGACTTCCTCTCTATTGGCAAAGGTAAGACCACAGCTAAAGGCTCTGAAGACAACTACTGAGCCCAGCATTGTACACACCAAGTGCAGACCTACAGTCCGCAGTATATACTTGTGTTAGAGCAGAAGTACCAACCAGGACATAAACACATGGTACAAAATAATTCTGACTAAGAAACATGAATGAAACTGTCACAGTTTAGAACTGCAGCTGTAGTTTGATAGGCTCTTGATCTTTTCAACCAATCATATCACAATGCTCAGTATGCTAAGTGTCAGTGACTAAAGTGGAATTGCAGTTTCCTCACTCCTCACGTATGAAACTGCTAAATACAATTTAGCCATGTAGAGCAACATTTCTTTGTGTGGTCATATAAAAGATACTTAAAGGACCACTGAAGTATTCTATTTACAGTACTGTGTATATTTACAGTATGTTTAAGTACTTGACTTGATAATGTGCAAAACAATGATTTTATACAGTTGAGCATAAATAATTACAGCCTCTAATTTTTATCTATTAGATTCAGTTTTACTTTAGTGACGATGGACATTTTGCCTTTGTTACTAAAAGATTGGAAACTTGCGATGGACAGTAGATTTGGATCTCTGTTCAGTTTTGCACAACAAAACTCAGTGGAAGAGTAAGCCCCCATCAGATAACCCTACCCCTCATGCTATAGACAGACTTACCAGTTACAAAAGAATCCTCCAGCACACATTCATCTAAATAAATTAAAAAAAAAAAAGTATATAATGTTATTTTGTTACAATCATGTAAAGTAATCATCAGTCTACAGTGGTCATTTAAAGTTAGGAACGACATGCACTTCAAGTGATTCATTTTAAAGACATATTTTGTTTAGGGTATTTGAAGTATGATTATATGTGCATTTCCACGTTGCTTTTGTATTTTACACAATATCATTGCAATAGCCTAGTTGTTTTTGCACTGTGCATTCCTACTAATTAATATGTATACATTTATATTCTAGCCAAGGCACTGGTAAGGAGGGGGGTCTCAAAAACAATACCCCAGTGATACTAATACAACACAAACAAGCATCAAAACACAATATAAACAAAAATTACAATGTATAAAGAAATAATTTCAAGGGAACTCCTGGCTCATGGACAAGGATACAGCCACATTCCTCCAGAGCCCTATTTTTAGGAGGTGGAAACCTTAATGTTACATTCCAGTTGTTTCATATCTGTTATATAGTATTGACGATGCTGCTGTTGTTAAGATTTGTTTCTGTTTGCCTTCCTCTGGATCAATTATTAATTAACAATTAATCCGCATATTAGAAGGATCAGAGGAGATCTGAAATGGTTGAACTTGATAGACTAAAAGTATTTTTTCAACCTCAATTACTATGTAACCATGTAATTTAACCAAGATATGTAGATGGAATAGGCATGGTAGATACGCCATTAAATCTTTATTTCTGTTTGGCAGTACATGTTTCAGGGTAGTTAGTGATTCCGAAAACATAAATATAATCAAACTAGAGTCGAGACCCACAAAAATGTACTTTTTTCAGTAATAGGTTACGTATCGCATAATAATTTCCAGTGCATCCATAGTTTCTAGTTACAGAAACACAAATAATTTCAGTACTCAAGTTTCATCCAAACTCTCTGATGATTTTCGCCAATTTCAGAAATCCACAGGTATAAGTCCTCGGTCTGTTACACAACAATTAACACTTTGTAATTTGCTTTTATCGTTCGGCAATATTCTTCTTATTAAAACCTCTGTCAAAAGGGTCAGCAGATCAGAGTTTATTGCAGACTTAATGAAAGCTGGTGAGGGTTGAAAGTGCATTGTCCTCTTGTTCAGAGAGTATGTGAGCCAGTTCTCAGGCATTCCAGCCACTAGGAGCCAGGAGTGATCCAGACAGAGCCCGGTAGCAACTGTATCACAGGCAGGAAGCAGCCACTTTCACAGGCTTCAGGCTAAACTCACATCCAGCTGTGACGCTCAAACACCATTGACCTGCGGATCCCCTGCAGACTACTGTATTAACTCTCTAGCATAAGTTCTGGGGTGGGGGAAATAAATCGATCGTGCTACACCCGCGCCTGGAGGAGAGGTGCTTGCTCTTTGCAGGATTGTCACGCTGCTTTCTGTGAATTTTTACACCCAGCAGAGAGGAAAGAGGGAACTTCTCCAGCTGGGATCCCACCGCAGAGAGAAGAAGCCTGGCATAGCTCCATTAACAGCAAAGCCTTCTCCACGGACACCTTTCAGCAAAGAGCCGAGGCAGAGAGCGAAAAGTACGTGAGTAGTAAGACATTTGTGTTGTGGAGTTTTTATTTCCAGCGTTGGCTCTTAACCCACTAGTGGGGTGATGAGTTTTAGTGTAATCTGGCAATGAAACAGTGTATGGTATTACACCTGTACTAAAGGAGTTTATCCATGATATAAACAGTGGGGTCTAAATCTCAGAACTACATAACTACTACTTATAACACTTATGGACAGATGTGTGCCTGTGCCATGGGATTTATACAGTGCTAATTGTGTACACAACAAAGCTTTAGCTAGTGATAGTTCCTGGGATATTTTATAGAATACATATAGTCTATTAGGATACAAAAAAAATATTGGAAAATAGCTTGTTACTAGTTGTGGCCTTTTTAATACTTCTAAAGGAATCAGGTGCATGGGTGTAGGAGCCAAAGAAAATCTGGGGGGGATACCGCATATAGTATACATATACCTTCTAACTGCTTCTCTACACATAAACATATACAGTTCCTGCACCCATGATCAGGTGTGTAGAATATTTTGCGTGAATGAATTATTAATATTAATTATTAACTAACAATTATTACAATAGGTGTAGGTCTGCATCCTGATGCTACTAACTTGCATTGAGATATCTCTTATGTTGAGGAGATGCAAAGTCCTACAAAGCAGTGTGATCTCCATTGATAAACTATAGTATTGAAGTGAATATGGCATAAATCTTTTGATATGTAAAATGAAACGGTTACACGTCTCATGCATGGCATTGTTAACTGTATGGTTATCCATTTCTAGCATCATGGAGCAGCAGCCAATTTGCTTTCAATTTAACCCATATGGCCCCTAAAGTCATACATACAATGCATTGGAAAGCAGTCTGTTTGCTGCTATTGCTGGTAGAGAAAGGGCAAAACATTTCAAGTGATTAAATAGTTAATTACAAAGGAGCAAAGTTCTATCATTGCAAGAATGAACTCAAATGGTCCCAAAATGTAAATTTATGATTTTAAAGATTTATTTAGAAGGAATTTCCATCTTCTAATCTTATTCTAGTGATACCAAGCTTCATAATATTGTACAAAATACTTAAATATAAAGTTTTTATGTCCAGCACCATTTGATCCCTGTATCATTTCTGCAGCTCAACAAAATGATCAGCGGATGCCTTTTTTGCTTCTTATTTTTGGATAGTAAATTAGTCATAATTGCAAACTACTCATTTGAAACTGGAATTAAACAGAAATGCGCAAGTATAAAATGAATATTAAAGGTTCTTTCATTTTCTGTGTCTACCTTTTGGAGTGAATCATATTAAAAATGCCCAAATTGTGCAACATTATTTTAACCCCTTCAGAAGCAGACCTACTGATGATGTGAATATAACTTTCTATATCTCAAAAATCTGCAATCTGTTACTGTAAAATTATAGCAACCAGTGCTGTGAGGAACTTATTGTCCAAGCTCCTTTGAGGACTTTTACCTGAACCAAGTCCAAGTCCATCAGTTATACTCTGGGTACCACTAAATCAAAGACATTTAAAGGCGCTGTTGCCATAGTTTTTTTTTTGGAAGAGTTTTATCTAAATAATGTATGCTCTATGACACAAAAGTCATAACTGCATGGATTTGCTTGGGATCCTCTCTTTTCAGAGAACTTTTTTACCAGAGACTCTTCATGAACCATCATCCCACAGAGCCAGCTATAGCCCTAAGACATTCAAAAACATGTGTAAGATCCGTCTATGGAAACATAGACTACTGACTAGTAATTCATTTGTGTGACTGGTCATGGGAATTAGAAGATCTGGTGGCAGAATGCTGTGCCATGTTGAATTTAAAATACAGTAAAATCCTGATATGGCTGATTTCCTATATCGCTCTTTTCTGCTCTAATTCAGCGCTAAACCTCACAATAGCGCGTTTTATGAGAGACAAATCAAATTAATTCCCTGCTTAGCGCTCTCGATTCACCAAGGCGCTGTGTGAGTATGCAGGAATGCATGTGAATGGCTAAGCGGCACACAGAGTGACTAGTACAGTTAGCAACCATATTGTACTACATTATTTCTTCACAATATATTGTAACCAGTAAATAAAATCTCTGCAAATCAACACACTAATATTATTCTATATAACGTTCCAGCATGGCAATATGTACAAAAGTAAATACATGAGAGGTGTCAGGGGTGTGTTTTTGCCTAGGCCCATGCCTAGGGCAGCATATTTTCAGGGGGCAGCAGCCCGTACATTGAAATATGTTGGTATATGTACATAAATGTCTATGTGTAGTGATATTTCTGTGTGTAAGTGTACTTAGGATAGCATAGAATCAATATACTCCCATGAGAGATGTACAGAAAGTACATTGGACAATCCATTACAAGATCACGTTAGTCAAAACTCATGCAAAGTAGTTGAAGCCACTTCTCCAGAGAATCGCAATATTTTTCATTTTCAATTTTTAGGGTTCATTTACTTAATTTTCAGAGGATTGAGAGAGAAAACGCATTACACAATCATCCTTATAATCAAACAATGAATCTATGAAGATGATTTAATAAATATGAGGCAGCTTGAACTAAAATCTACATTTCCATTATTTGTCACTCGGTTTTGCTATGGTAGAAATACACTCAAATTGACACAAATAATAAAAAAAAGAGATGACACAATCAGGTGACACACTGTTTATGAGTTTTGTGAGTACCATCAGCACATAATCCCTTATAAGTATACTTGGTGCAGGTATATAATTTGGAATGCAAGCTCCACATTCTGTAATGCCAAAGTACTTATGAGACCATATTTTATTAAACAACAAAACGGTCACTTAAGTATAATTGGTACATTTTTACCAATGATTAAAATCCATTTTTAATTATTTTTGCAAGCATGGTGAGCTGAGTTTTGCAATGGGAGTAATTTTTACTAGTTGTTCTCCTCCATCTAATATTACTCAGAGAATTTGAATAGCCATCTCTTCACTTTATTGTCTCAGCATCATGGAGGGTTAGGGTTAAGAAATGAGAGGATAAACAAACCCACACGTTTAGCCCACTAGCAAAGTGAATATGTAATGAATTTACTAAAAAAAAGGTGAGGAGCAGCTAAACCTTTGCAATCAGACTGTTAAATAATTTACAAGAAGTTACCAGTTGGATGATACTTTCCGTAGCTGCAGTGCCCTATGAATCCTGAGGATAAGCCTGCCCTGCAATAAAGCACACCTTGCTCCCTGGTAGGTTATTCATTACACTGCCATCCAAGTCCCACTGCACAGAAACCACTTGATGTGAATCATCAGAGTATTTATACCTTTAAGCAGGAACTCTAGTAATAGACAAATCCCATTAAAGGGACACTGAAAATCCATAATTACACTAAGCTCTTATAATGCTAGCATAACTAAGGGACAGCATTTCTAATAAACCTTTAAAGATGGACTTATGTTTAATTTGTTTTTGCCCTAGTTCCTGTGTCTTACCCGGTCCAAGGATAGCCTTTTTTTTATCAAGATTATGAAAAGGCCACCATATTTTAGGATATAAAACCTCACATTGGTGACGTATGTCACACACTAACATCATTAATAGCGGCGTAAACCATAAGCATAAAACCATTATTAGAGAAAAGTACAGAAATGTCATCTTGTTTGAATTGAGTACTTCCTCATGGGCAGTAGAGGGAGTGATGGGAATGTTTTATGGGATCAGATTTTTTGACTCTTAGATGCAACCTCCACCAAAGTATTATGGCTGCCTCTAAGCACCAGGAATTACATAAACTTGTTTTTTTAATTAAAAACTACCATTGTGTTTCTGCCTAAATATGCTGTTAGACTAAACATTTCCATAAATATATATATATATATATAAAATGTGGGTGTGTGTAGGGTGGGGTTATATACAATTTTGCAAAGTATCATAGAGTAAATATGACACATCAGTGGGCAGAGGATTTTTACATGAACACTAAAGTGATCATCTACATTTAGCATTAGTGGTTGACCATTGTACATTTCCCTAAATGATGAGTCTGTCATTCAGAGAGTGATATACACGCAGTTTCCAGGAATAACAATATCAGAACAGGTTTGCTGCAGTTCAGACAAGAACAGAATTATAGGTGATAATCAGCCAAGACTGATAAAACATGGTTGCGCAAGTGTTATTGACATATATTCATGATTTATTACGTACATATATATAATCAACACAAACACACATACTGCTTCTTCCCAGGTGAGTGTGGTGAAGATATCAGAGTCAAAAAGGTGAGCTTGGTATGGAGGATAGATATGGATGTAAATGGACTTCATGGTGGAGAATATGGGGCAGTGACTGAGGTTATTTGAGGATTTTGAGTAATCTGGGTCAGATGATGGGTGTCCGATGAATTAAAGAAGGGTTGCACAGGTGAGGCCCAGGAGAAATTTGAGTGGTGATGACCAGGAGGATGTTTGAGGTTCATGAGTTTGGGCACATGTAATGGGGCAATGAATATGTTTGTGGGTACTGGTTAGCTGTAGAGTCTAGGCGGATATGTGAAACTGGGAGAGGAAGAGTGATTGAGTCTTAACAATATGTGTCTGGAGATGTGTGTGTTGGAATATGGAGTAATATAGTTTAGTACACAGCAGTAGATACTGTACAGGGAATGCAAGTGTTTCACTTTTCAGTAATCACATATATAGTTGTCAGTGGTCACGTCTGATGTTGGTAACGTAATGTTAAATAATTGCAGCCCTCGCGAAGAGAGGCGAACAGTTGAGGCCTGGAACTGCGAGGCCTGTGGGACTTTTAGGCTGCAATGAGTGCCTCACAATGTGACCCTACTACGGGCCTCGCAATTAGTGCCTGCGGTGCTCATTGCGAGGCCCGTCGTAGGTGTTAATTGTGAGGCACGCCGCAGGTGCTCATTGCGAAGCCCACAGGACTTTAAAACACATAGACATGAGCACAGATGGCGCTCATGTCGATGGGCGAGATGGTGCTACGTTTTTCGCAGGCTATCGGCTAAAAATGTTTCAAGCTGGTAACTCTAAAAAATAAATAATCAAAAACAGCAAAATAATAATAAAAAAAATAAAATAACACACTAACACACAGCACCGGGGGAGAGCCAGGAAGCCTGGGAGTGAGGTTGCAAGCAAATTTGAGCCATATTTGGCATTTTTCTTCGATCGAAAATCGACTATGCGAGGAATAAAATGTTGGCCGATAAAACGTAAAAGTTTTTAAACCAGTCCAAAATGAGGCCAAACAATGTCAGGAACTCGATGAGCGCCGCCCGTACAGTAGACGGAGGGAGAGGCTCGCAAGCCGATCATTGCGAGCGCCGAAGGTGATCATTGCAAAGCACGAAAGTTGTGGGTTGACAAAGCCTGCAATGAGCCGCAAAGTGGCTCATTGCGGGTCTCGCAATGAGCGCCAAAGGCGCTTATTGCAATGCCTGTACAGTAGACAGAGGGAGAGGCTCGCAAGCCGATCATTGCTATCCATGCGATGAGCGCTAAATGTACAGCATTTCCAGCCGTAAAATTTTATTCCCGTCATTTTTGATGGGCAAGTAGCTAGTCATAAAATAAGGAAGAGCTCCAATAGCTTAAATAGCAAAAAGTGTTGAGTTTTTAAGGGGAGTGATAATAAGTGTTTTATGAATACTGATCCTGTGCATTTTATAGAAAGGGACTAAAAGACAATTCTGTTTTTATTTATGGGCTCTAGAAATAAATAAATGTAAAGGTGGCATCCTGATCCAAACAAAAGGACACAGTGGTGACACAGTGACATCAAAATATAAAGATCAGAGGAACAAATAGGCTTAAAGAATTACTTGTTTGACCTATTTAAAAATTCAGAGACCTATTTCAAGAACTCCTTGCTAATTCACTATCAAAAATGTTAAAGCTGGTAAAGATTACTATTAATATATTTTATTTGTAGAGTATCCGCAGATTCCATAGTACTAGGGGTACAATAAACATATGTATAACGTGACATAAATTTGGATACAGTAAATATCGGACTGCATATTTGTACATATACATTAGTACATGAGGAGATGAGCGCCCACCCACTTTGTTGTACCTTCTTCCACTTAATTTTCACTGCTAACAAGATTGGGACAGGGCTTCATGTGAGTCCTATATGAAACCCATAAGCATTCTCACAATTGCCTCTACTACAAGCAACCAGATTTTTACATAAAAACAACCCGTATCTTTTGGCCGCTCCTGCCCAGTATATTTCTAGTTTTCTCTGGTGTTTGATGGGCAGTAGCCTGATGATGACATCAAGGTGTACATGTATAGATCATCATGTATCTCAGTTCGCAGAGTTCAGGTGTATGCACCTATATTCCTGGAATACATATTTGATAACATGCCACTCCAGTTGCAGGCTGCCCGGGTGTGGCCCTGGTTTAATTGACAAATGCTTTAATCAGTTTGCTGTTTCTTTGCTCTTGCTGGCTATGCATCCATTCATTACACTGCGGCTACTCCCCTGACAGACTCCTATTCATTCTTCATCAGCCAGGACAGGCCCTGAAGTATTTCTCTGCATTGCAGGAATGGGAGGTGATGTTAGGAAGTCGTGTTGAGGGATGGCAGCTTTAAACAAATGTTTGGCACAATCCATATGTAAATAAGACAAGTCTGAGTGGTTCAGATAGGTTGAAATCACAATGCATCTATGTCTGCTTTGCCATCAATAATGGGCGCCCTTTTAGATAGGACACAGACAATGAAATAATCCATAATTGTATCAATAAAATGCAGGGAGGAAGCATCCCTCAGACGTACAGGAAAGCTTAAACAAGAGGTCATGGTCAGAAGATGCAGCCTCAGGGGTATATGAGAAACAGCTCTTCGCTGAAAATGTAGGTCATTCTAGGAACAGCTACACAGCAGAGGTGATGTTAAGTGTTCATGCAAATAGTATCATTCAGAATCCTTTGTTTAATTAATCTTTTTTTTTCTTCACAATTCTGTTTTCCCAGAGGGTTACAGGAAGCACAGTTCACATTGGCTGTCAGGCTTGGGGAGGCTGAAGAAAAAATCAAGGTTCTTCATTCAGGTGAGTACAGGAAGCATCTGCTCTGGCTCCATATAAACCAGTGTGGGGTCTTGTAAGTAGATGATCCATGGTCAGAAGCATAATAGAGTATGGATAGAGAGAGGTGGGATGTAACTGTAACCTCTACATGCAAAAGCCCAAGCAGTATGAGGAATTACATCACGACATACTTACAGAATTAAAGAAATGAAGACTCATATTGGTAATTGCCACTGTAGTTGAGTACTTTCTCAGTACTTTTTTATTACATTTTAAAATATTTTTAAAGTTTTTTCATTAAAATAGGGTGTAACCTGCTTATATTGTATAGTACACTCAATGCTGGAAGGCATGTAAGTTACAAAAGTAAATCTATATTATTAGATCTATAGGGTGGGGAGAATATTTATTTTATAGACAGGAAATTTGACGTGAAAACCTAGATAAGTTTCTCCTCAACAAGAATTTTGCAATATTTAATGAGTATGAGACAATACAGTAGTGTAATTATGCTACCAGGTGAAATATTTAATAAGATGTTTAATTTGAATGTGAGCATCATTAGCGTTTGTTTACTTTAATAAGTCTGTGATATTTAATTGTATTTTGCAATTCACATTAAAAGCCATTTTAAATACATTTCTTTACAAAGTTAAAATTCCTTATACAGTATGTGTGTTTTTATGTTTCAAGGTGCAGAAGAAATTTATTTTTGCTCTCTCATGATCAGAGGTCCCAATTTTTGTAAAATAGCATTGTTTCAATACAAATACAAATATTTAAAGTTGAAAGGTATTTAAAACAATTTAGTAACAGAAAAAAAAATGAAAATGTCTACACTTCGGATGTCACTCATCTGAAGAGAGTCTCCTGCCACAATTATCTTGTTATCAGTACCCAATTACATCTTTAGTTGATTAATGGTTTGCCTTTCAATATGACTTCTGAGATATCAAAAGGGTCCAAAAAGTAATTCATCAATCATGATGCATTAGGTCCTGATAACAAGACCAGTCTAGTCAGAGGCTCTCTTGAGATGAGCGGCAGCTATTAGTAGTAAATTCAAAACTGTTTTTTTCTGTTACATCTTTTAATAGCGTTCAGTTTTATTTACGGAGGCATCTTTTGCGGCCCTGGAAAAAGGCTATGGGCAGTTGTCCATATTTTAGTATTGACTTGGTTTGCTAATGTAAATGTTATTGATTGGCTCCCAATAAGAAAGTTGTCATCTGGCAATTCCAATATCAGTGAAATTAATTAGTTTGTATCCTAAAAAAACAGTAACCGCCTCATTCAATTCGGGGCCGTAACTCGATCGCAAGTAGCCGATTTCCTGCCATTGAGTTGCAGGCTCCAGTAGGTCTACTTTTACTCTGCTATTCAATTGGCCAAGCCCAAAAGTTAGGCGCCGGTCGCGAGAATTTGAAGCCCGTAACTCGTGGTTCAAGCTCGTATGACCAGAGCACTTTGAATGTAAATATAGAATCAATACAGCACTCTAAATGATGGGGAACACAATGGGTGACATTAGAATTAAAAGTACAACATTCTCAAGCTTGCACATTGCCAATGTATAATACTTTATTTCATGTTTAATTTCCGTCCAAAGTCCTACGGACTTCAACCTCCAAGCTCTTAACTCATTATTCAAGCCTGTAGGACTTTGGAATCCATCCTCCATTTTTTTTTCTAAGTCCTACTGGCTTGGAGGTTGATGGATGGAAAATAAGCATGAAATAAAGTATTTTATATTGGTGATGTGCGAGCTGGAGAATGATGTCCTTTTAATTCTGTCACCCATTGTGTTCCCCATCATTTACAGGGCTGTATTGATTTTATATTTGCATTTAAAGTGCTCCAATTTGCAAGTAAGCCCTTTGCGAGACCTCCTTGGTCCCAGTAACCTGTAGTTCAATTTTGGCAATTTGCGGGCTTGACGGAGTGAAAATCGGAGCAATTGAATAGGGATTTGGGATTTAAAGATCAAAGGCTTTGAGGGAAGTAACTTGCGATTTGATGAATCGCAATGGATCGCAGCTCGCAGCAAGTAACCCGATCGGAGCCCACAAATGGAAGGCAATTGAATAGTAAAGTAGCTTGTGACCTCCATTTGGGAGCCTGGGTCTCAAAATCGCAGCAATAGAATGAGGCTGTAAGGTTTCTGCATCTTTTAAATTATTTTATTCTTTTTTTATGATTTCTCTGATGTAGAGACAGTCAAACTGATTTCAAGCATAACTTCCTCACAGGCTATAATAATGATTCTCTGATTAAAACACAGAAATTTGCATTCAATGTATAGACTAAAATTGAAATTAACATATCTTTGTTATTCAGTTGTCTTGATTCAGCTACTTCGAGAATACAAACTAGTTTTGGTGAATGCACTGCCATTTCTATATATAAACACCGACTACAATCTTATGTGTAATGCAATTCTCTACTTATGGTTAAGATTAAGGTTAGAATAATTTGATGTACTGCTTTAATAATACAACTTTAGGGATTCTGAGTGAGAATATATCACTGCCCAGAATCCATTGCTGCAGTACATGTATAGTATGCTGAGAAATTACCTGGTAAAAGCAGCTCTGCTGACCTGATATATATATATATATATATATATATATATATATATATATATATATATATATATATATATATATATATATATATATATATATATATATATATAATCTCACATACACGAAAAATGGCTTTTCTTTCATAACTGTTGGTGCGTCCTTTTTTCAATAAATGATATGCTCCATATTTTCTTTATGCTATGATAATGTTGAAATGTTCATGTAAGTACCTATTTTTTCTGAAAAACAGAAATAATTTACGGTAATGTAAACATTTTATGATGATTTAGCAACTTCAAATGCAATATGATAATCTGTGAGCTATTTTTGGCTGTTTATTTGCAATTAACAACTGCAATTAAATCAGAAAACTTTTAGAAGCGGCAGGTAATAAATAATACAATTAGTTCTCCTGTTCCAGATTCTAAAATTTTTATTAACAAATTTACTGTATATTATTTTGTTTTTAATAAAAAAAAAGATTCTGGAATTTCTGCATTAAAGGTGAAATCTTTCAAAGAGCCAATAGAGTCTTATATTTATAGAAGGCTCTTTTAAAAAGTTAGCTTGATAATGGAATTTAAAAAAATGTTTTAGTTTTTATTATTTTATATGGAAACTTTCTTTATGGTGGGTATTTGTTGCTTTATTTGGTTTCAATAGAGGGAATCCATCACCCCTAAAAGAAGTTGGTTTCTTCTTAAAGAGCTTTATAAATGCTATACATTGTACTAACCATTTCCCCCTAGTGAATCATCACTGAGAAATCCACCATTAGTTGTGGAGCTGCACTATGGTCATGTGCCTCTCCATGTGCTAATTTGTCGTATGTGGGAGAGTTGGTTGCATGATAACACTGTGGTGTTTATCACCACATAAACAAAGAAGCACAGAGTGTTACAAATTAACGCATCAAAACAACAAATCCAATATATACAGGTGCTGCACATGGCTTGATAATTCCTGACAAGCAATGGTAAATATATCAAGATTATATACCGTACTTCAGAAAAAAATGGCTTGTACAATGTGTAGCCAGCCAAAAATCAACTTAATTTGGGGGTGACAGAGTTTAAATGCCTGGAAGTTGAATAGATATTTATGTCCATACAGGGTCTCTCCATGTGATTAATGTCCAATAAAGCAAAAATGACTATAATACTTAAATATTTTATTTTTATTTTCATAAAACACTATGATGACTATCATCATCAAGCCAAATTCTTCAAAAAGCATACTATAAATATGAGACTTCAATATGAAGCTGTAATTAGTGTGATATCTTCAGCACCTAAAAGGTTACATTCCCAGAGGCCTTTGCCAAGCTCTTGGAATTTGTTGGCTTTATTGATATGACAGTTTATCAAAAACCAACCCTTTGTCTTCTTTAACATTCACACGAGGCATCAGAGACAGATGTGAAGTGCAGGTAAAATGAATGGGCTGTCACTTTGTATCCTGATTGCTCTTGGAATAGACTGTTGTTGTATGACCTGGTTATTAATCTCTTTCCCAATCGGAAGGGCAGGCGTCTTCATCCAATGCATGTGTTTCTTCTGTTGAGCAGCTTTAAAGACAACACAGAGGGAGCTGCTCGACCTGCGGTGTCAATATGATAAGGAGACAGCGTCTAAGTAAGTTACTACAATTTGTCTGTCCACAGGGGGAACAAAAAACACATAAACACTCCTCGTCCACAAACAAACCTTCCATTTACTTCCAGCATTAAGTCCTAACAGGCGGCATCCCTCACGTGGAATGCTGCATTTGTCAGGGAGAGACAGATGGAGGAGTGATTGAAATTACCTCCTTCTATTATATGGATCTATCCACAGCAATTTACTACATATTGAAAGGTCAGTCCTGCATATTTAGCTTTTTATTTTTAGTGAAGTATGTGTCAAGGATCAGTAAAATGATAGCAGTAGTTTGCACTGTCTAGTGAGAGTGATAGAGAAGTGGAATAGCCTTCCAGCAGACATATACAGTAAGTGAGTTTAATAATACCCGGGTTACATTCGGCCAGTGCTTCCCATTTTATTCCCCTCTAGGACCACTTGACAGTTGCTGAGAACCCTGTAGATCTTTATAAGCTGCTGAGGGTCTGTAGAGACTGAACATTTTTTTTCTGTCTTTTGTTAATCAATTCTACTGTGTTTTTCTGTATTGGATTGCAATATTTGCAATCCAACAGGAGGATTTGTGGCCGACTTATATCTCCAATGACTATTTCAAATATTGTGGCATATAAATAAAACAGTGGCGTCAACTCTTGCCCTATAAACTTAAGCTTCTGTGCTGATGTTCAATGATCCAAATATTTACACACTTTTTGTGCACAGGACATACTTGTTGTACTTTATGGAAAGCAGGTTTTCCTGTCTGCACTGTTGGAAATTTGGGTGTAAGTGATCAATTGCTGTAAGATCTCATTTTCAGACATGCTTTTTAATACACATTTTTATTTCCCTGGATTGTGGGTCTACTGATCATTTTTAGGGCTTCTTCAGTACATAAAAAGTACATACTCATTTTAGCAAAGTGATATAGTTTAAATCACTTAATTTGTATTAATAACAATTTAGACTGCCTGTAAGGCATGTGTTTTTTAAGCTGTGGTTCAGGCTGCCATGTTACACTTTGCAGAGCATTCATACAGTTCACAGGTGTGATGACATGTCTACAATCCGAAACATGGCAGCCAGCATCACAGTTTAAAGAGAATCAAGTCCAGGGTGACTCCAATCTACTTTATTTAGATAATTGAAACTCTCGTTTCACATATTAGCTTGCAATAACACCATGTATACATCATCATGCATTTTAAATCTTTTTCACCCTGTGTCAAATAGTCAATAGAGAATGAGAGTGGACATCAGTCATGGGTCAAAAAAGGTTACTATTGCTATTTGTACACACAAACTCTGCTATAAAACAGACAAGTTTGTATAGCATGTTGATGGTGGAGTGAGAGACCCTCTTTGCTGTATTGTTTTTTTATTTAAAAAAAAAATATTAGTAATTTGTAACAACCCTATAAAACAGAAACATTGACTTCTTATTTCCTTCTTTTTTTTGTCGTTATCTGAACACCACCGAGAAATGCAGGTTATGTTTTAAATACATTAATAACGGCTTAGCTTGATTTTTTTCCATCCTTCCCGTGTGCTTCAGATGAGTTGGTTTCTTTACAGGATTATCATTTAAACCCTTTTCTGGAGCAGCATCAAAATATTAAAATGTTGGCAATTCTTCTTCTTCCCTGTTTGTAGCTTTTACAAATGAGGGTGAATCCGTTACATAGCTCTTCTTAATTATATACATTCATCCCACCTAGACTAGGTAGGGTCTTTCCTCTCTCCCTGCAATCCTTCATTCCCTGAATTCAAACACCGCAGACGTCCTTTTTGATATGAATAATGTATTGTAATCTTGTGATGCTTCCTTATTCCTCGTAATTGGAACCAATCCAAAACCATTCGCCTCAACCCTACTTAAAGTAATGATAATTGAAAAATCCCTTGATTTTATTCACGCACTCCGTTTCAAGTGTAAAATGTGCATGCAGAGAGAAGTGGACAGCACTTACTTCCAATCACATTCTGTGAGTTGATTAGCTTTTGAAGTAGGGAATCCTACAGAATGTCTTGTGTCTCCCAATGCCTGCGGGCAGGAGCCTGGTGAATGGGAAGCTGGTGTGGGGGAGCAGTCAGGGTACAGGTGTTGTATTAATAGGAAGTCGGACCATTTGGGCTTCATGATATAATTCCTGGTAAATCGTCCCCTTGACACAGATACAAAGTTTATAGCTCAGTTCATCCCGACTACATTAAATCCCTTTCCTTCTTTGATTAAGTACTGGCTGTATTAAATCTTACAAACAGGATATCAGTTGTTCAGTGGTACTAATGATAATGCAGGCTTGAAGGACCACTGATATGCCATTTCTACAGGAAGATTTTCAGTAGATCTAGACTTTATAATGAATACAATGTTTTTCAAATTTGAAAACATAAATAACACCTTTTAATTGTATTAATTCTATAATTCATTGCCTTTCTTAGTTGCTTGACTGAGCTGATTTACCAACAAGGAGCTTGGTGACTATCTACAGTTTGTCTCATGTGATAGTTTCATATTGGTAATGTAGTAGAAAAGGATGAGTGGGAGTATTATAAATTCCCATAGGTTGTGCAGTAACTGATTTAACATGGAAGCAGCGTGTTTGGGGAAAGAAAGGTGCTAGAACAAGAGCGTATTTTTATTTAGGGTTAGTTAAGAACTTGTTGCCTTTCCTCCTTGAGGTGGGTGGAAACTGTAAATATAAAGTAATTTTAGAAAGGAAAGCCAACAGTCTAATACTGCCTTGCTGGGAAGGGAGCAAGTGAAGTAGGACGACCCTTCAATGTCTGTATAATATATGGGGAGCTAGTGTTCATGGAATCTCTAGATAAAGCTGATGCCTGTCCTGACACATTTCGGGTTACAGGCACATCACAATAAGACATATTTCCAGGACTCATTCCTAAAACTGTGTGCAAGTGCCAGTGATCATGAATGGCCACTGCATCCCAGCTCATATAGGCGGCTCTAGGACATCCAAGGCAGTGGATTATGTTAAAGCAATCACTTGACTTCATTAAATGTACATTTGCTGGTTCTTATTTTAATTGGTGCGGTGCCATCCGTTTTTATGAGTCTGGAACATCTCAGCCACCCCCTTGGCTCCCACCAGCGGCACAGGCTGCCAACTCTTACAGCTGCTGGCATGATTTGCCAGTCTCTCTAACACACTGCAACACATTTCCCCCTTGGTTTATGCAACACAGGGAGACACTTAATCTCATTATACCAAACAGATGTTCTCAGATAATTTGATAGGGCCATCATACCTAGATGTGCTGTAAATAATATTGTCTCTGCTGTGGAGAGTCTTTTGTATTGCTACCCTCTGCCATTTAATGGTTAAATGCATGTCTTATAATACCACTAGACTGAAATGCATGATAAGAACAGATGCATGATTTTAACATGAGTATTGTTATTTTATTAAATAAACATGTTTTGTCCTTTAAATGACCACTTCTCCTATTCCTTCCAGGTTTCTAATGCTGTTAGGAACAAAGGCAAAATGCCCCATGTCATTAAAGCAAAATTGACCGTAATGTTGTACTTATTTTCAACTTTTTAAAACATTTTGCACGTTATCAAGTCCAGCTCTTCATAAGAACACACTACAACTTGGACACTTTGGTGGTCTTTTAATTATGTTTATTACTTTTCCTCACAATTCTGCTTTAGACATTGTATTCTTGGAACCCTAATGTGTTAATAATAATTTGCTTGCACATATGGTGTCATAAAAGTGATATCAGCCTTGAACAGTAAATAATTTATTGATGGCTTCATTAATTCCTTTTTGGCTGTCGTCTTTGTATTCCTCAAAGTTGTCATACTTGTATATGCGCAAATAAGGAAATCCTGCAGACTGGATCACAATATTTGTTGTTTCAGGTACACAATGTTTCAGGCAGCTCAGGGTACAGGGAACTTTTAAATTAACAGCCAATGTAAGCAAACATATATTAGACAGTTTGCCTTATAGCTAGTCATGGCTTATTTTTGTTAATACAAACATCTTTAGTTTTGAACTCTATTAAGCCAAGCATACATTTGTCTCTTTTATAAGGTCGGAAGATTCACTTTGAAATTATGAACACATTGAATATTCACTTGCCATTCAACAGCAGATCTCAGATTAGACTGGTTTTGTTCAACCCTTTAAAATACATAAATGTTAATCTGTGGGGTCCGGGTATTTAAAACAGACCGTTGTGGTCAAAATTACACAGTACTCCATCACTAGCTATTTGCATATGTCATAAACATTGTGTTTATCTATACTGTGTACATACATGTGTCTGTCTGCATGTATATAATAAAGTTTTTTTTTTTTTTTTTTTTTTTTTTTTTAGGGCAGATGAAGTGGACATGATAATGACCAATCTTGAAAAAGCCAACCGGGTGAGAAGAAACCGATAGCAGTTTATTATCATGTACATTTATATAGGCTACTTTTGTTATGTACAGTGGTTTGTTCAATAATCCATCCTGTTTATATAATAAGATAACTTTAAGATCTCATTCTCAGATCTTGAAGTATGTAAGATGTAGATGATGTCTGTTGGAAGCTATGTGGAGCTATGGGCAGTACACTTACAAAGGGGTTCCAAAATCAGATGGTACATATATATTCAAAATTACACTAAAATGAAGAGAGTGGGGAATAATATTTGTTATGAAGAGTACAAACTGTAATATAAAGTAAGTATGAGATTAGCTAAAGGACACAAAGTTTGTGATCTCCTTACATGTGTAATATAAATCCATACTAATATAGAGAGATGTAGGCAGAGTTTTAGAGATTCAATTTTAATTAGTTGCATATTTAGCGGTTTGCAATGATGCATGTTCTCTAGTGTGTGTTTTTTTCTATCCTTTCAGAGAATAATGGTCAGTAAAGTACCATCATTATATTCCTCATTCTAATTTCCTTTGTCTCTTGCAGAGAGCAGAAGCTGCTCAGAGGGAGGTTGAGAGTCTCAGGGAGCAATTATCATCTGTAAATAATTCCATTAGACTGACCTGTTGTTCTCCGCAAGGATCCACTGGGGTGAGTTCCACAAGACACAGAGACTCTCTAGGCTTGCATTATGTGCATCTGGGGAGAAGTCCTGCAGCATGTGCAAACATGCTATTCATGGACTCTGAAGTCTTTGTAGCTAAAGGTTGTGTTTTACCATATTGCAATACCCTTATGGTTCCCAGAAGGAAATTTAATATCTGTATTTGTTGGAATTCTGGGCATAAAACAAGTTTTTTAACTTGTCTTAGACATTCAAATGTGAACAAAAGTGTAATATTTATTTACTGTACTACTGTACGGTAGAGGGCTTCTATCGCTCTTTTGCCCACCATAAATGTAAATGTTTGTTGTGGGGAACTACCTACTCAAAATATCCACTACACAAGCTAAGGATCTGGCCCCACGCTGATGATAGGCAGTAACCTTGAAACAGCTGTACCTGGGTAGGATGCCTAGCTTGTGTATCATCCAACCTTAGCTTTGCTCAAAGCTGTTTGATACAGTGGGCATATGCTTAAGGGAAGCCATGTTTGATATGGTTATGGATTGCAAGAGTGAAGCCTTTGTGGGCACATTTGCATGTCCCTGTCAGGGTTCCCAGAATACAGTGTAATAACTGTATTTGTCGAAATTCTGGGCATGAAACAAATAAATAGTATATTTGTGTTCACATTTGAATATCTAAAACAAGTTAAAAAACGTATTGCACATATATATATATATATATATATATATATATATATATATATATATATTTCGCATATGGTGGGCTAAGAGTGATAGAAGCCCTCCACAGTACAAAGTACAGCAGTACAAACAATGAATAGTACATTAGTGATTCTATTTGAATGTCTAAAAAAGAAGTTAACAAAAACATATTTCTTGCTCAAATTCCTCAGAAATACAGTATATGCACTGCACTCTGGAAAAACTGGGCAGGACATGCAAATGAGAACACATAATGCACCCTCACTTTGTCAATCCAAACCATTTTAAACATGGCTCCTTTTAAGCATATGCTTACTGTATTTCACAGTTTTAGGCATAGCAATGGCCTGGTCTGTGAATAATCCATCAGTTGCTATGCCTAAAACTGTGAAATACAGTAAGCATATGCTTAAAAGGAGCCATGTTTAAAATGGTCTGCATTGACAGAGTGAAGATGCATTATGTGGTCTCATTTTCATGTCCCACTCAGTTTTCCCAGAGTGCAGTGCATATACTGTATTTCTAAGATTTGAGCAGGAAATACATTTTTATTAACTTATCTTTTAGACATTCAAATAGAATAACTAATGTACTATTCATAATATATATATATATATATATATATATATATATATATATATATATGTGGTATATAGTGATACCTTTTTTATTGGACAAACATATTCATAGGTTTCATGACGAGCTTTCGAGAGCGTTCCTCTCTTTGTCGAGTCAGAGTCAATACTGATTATAGATTCACAAATACAGCAAAAAATTCCAGGATTAACAAATAATGTTCTGATCAGCCAGCCGTGCAAGTGTGTGGGGGTGCAGACCAGAGTAAGTAAATTGGGGTCGTAAATAGTTTTACATCTAAGGAACCATAGGGCTGTAACCAAACTCAGGATGAAGGCAGAGAACAAAAAGTAAAAAAATAAAAAAATCAATAAACACACATATATATTTACAAGCATGAATGTTGGAGATTATAAGAAATTTTGATAATGAGATAAGAATTCAATGTCGACATTAAGTCCCAACTTATTACTGTTGAAGAACATAATCATTTTAATTTCAAATGTCTTTCTTTCCTTAGTGTTTTTAAAAAAACCTTTGATTATTTTAAAAACACTAAGGAAAGAAAGACATTTGAAATTAAAATGATTATGTTCTTCAACAGTAATAAGTCGGGACTTAATGTCGACATTGAATTCTTATCTCATTATCAAAATTTCTTATAATCTCCAACATTCATGCTTGTAAATATATATGTGTGTTTATTGATTTTTTTATTTTTTTACTTTTGTTCTCTGCTTTCATCCTGAGTTTGGTTACAGCCCTATGGTTCCTTAGATGTAAAACTATTTACGACCCCAATTTACTTACTCTGGTCTGCACCCCCACACACTTGCACGGCTGGCTGATCAGAACATTATTTGTTAATCCTGGAATTTTTTGCTGTATTTGTGAATCTATAATCAGTATTGACTCTGACTCGACAAAGAGAGGAACGCTCTCGAAAGCTGGTCATGAAACCTATGAATATGTTTGTCCAATAAAAAAGGTATCACTATATACTGCAATACTATATATATATATATATATATATATATATATATATATATATATATATATATATATATATATTAGTCTTAAATGACACAGAAACGTGAACTCTTCTGGTAGGTTTGCAGAATCAAATGTATTCTAGCATTGGATGATCATGTAGATCTATTGTATTTGACTTTAAAAAACAGATTTTTTGATTGTGTTTTTTTAATTCTACAAATGTACCACTAGCACCAGCTTACTAACTGTTTTATTGCCACAGAACCCTGCATCACTGTACAATATTTTTATTTCATTATAGTTTTATGTTTGTCCTGAAGAACTGGTCACGCTTGTCTGGACCAAATGGTATTTCCCTCATGAACAAAGTTTCTCTTTTTTCGCAGGACAAGTCTGGCTTCTCCTTGTGTTCTGGGTCTCATCTAGAAGCTGCATTGGCCTCCAAGGACAGGGAAATAGTACGGCTGCTGAAAGACATCCAGCACCTCCAGAATTCCATTCAGGAGCTGGAAGAGTCCTCATCCAATCAGATCGCTGAGCTAGAACAGCAACTTGTAATGAAAACAGAGGCTATAGAGGTGAGCTGTCCTCCAGTATGGCTGTGAGTAGAAGACAAACATGAGAGGCTTAATTTCAAATCTTTATCCAGTACTTCAGAAAAGGATCTAGGATTGTACTTTGGAAATATGCTTCTTGTTCCTTTACTAACAATCCAGTTGGGGTTGAAAGATAAATGTCTGCATATATTTTTTAAATACCTTCATCAGGAGCTCCTGAATAAATAATCTGAATATTAAAATGGCAATTTTGATTAATGCTCTATAAAACTCGCTTAGGCTTATGTTGAACTTGCATGAAATGAACTTGGCAAGACCACAGCCATTCATGTAGTTGTTATGTGTCTCATACAAAGGCAAAATATACAAATGTGGCTTGGAGACTGGGCCTACTGATCAGTTTCGGGTGAACACTGTGCCACACCTGAATCCTATTCCATCTATCTCCCCTGGTGCACTCGCCTGGGTTCCAGCCGTCAGCACTACGCTAGGATGACATCTTTCATGTAAAATGAATTTACATTTATAAGCTGGTATTACATGACTACTGTAGTTTGGGAAAACCTGTACATGTTTGTGAAGTATATGGTAAACGAACAACATAAGCAATTATGTAAGCCAAGAGCATAAAAAGATTTTTCTTGCTTTTTTTAATTGTATAAGACTGTGCATGTGTCTGAACACTTCCATGTTGTCTCACTTCAGCACTGCCTGGTGGCTTGGAGCCTGAGGGTGTGTCCTATTACAAGCAAATTCTTCTCTGTGCACTCAAGTCCCTAAAATGTTGTTATGCTCTTGTTTACACAGCTACTAATATTGTTAGTTTATTTTTCTTTACTTCATATGTTATGTTATGTTATATTATATACTATATATTTTCCTAGCTTACAGTGGTCATTTAAGCCCTACCTAATACACAAAACCTTTATAATGCCAGGAATAGGGCTACCCACCCTCTATTGACTGACAAAACCTGCTATGAATTAAACTTGTTACAAATGATATACTATGCCTGTACCTATGCTTAACATTAATTGGGGTGCCTGACACACTCTTAAAGACCTCACCATGTTCTCTGTTTCTGTCCCACTTTCTTTAACAAGTTCGTTAAATATAGTAAATGCTAGTGATGCTTTCCTTTGTGAGAAAACTAGTAGCGCTCTTACACCAGAAGATTGAACAGTCATCCTAAGTATATCCTCTTTCTCCTTTATTTTATATTTAGAAGCTGGAAGAGACGTTACAAAGTCAGTCAGATTACGAAGAAATTAAAACTGAACTAAGGTAGGATTGTTTATTCCTACATGTAGTCCGTTCTTGTGATGATGGTGTCATTATTCTGAATAACAAGGTCCACACATGAGTAGTCCAACAACAGTACAGAAATATACAGGAAAACAGAGAAGGGATGAGTGACTGCAGAATGGGGCAAACACATAATTCTGGCATATGATCCTATGGCCTACTAAAGGTTATATATAACTGGAGATGGGAGGCTGGTGCGTTTCTGCACTAACAAACCCCTATCGGCAAGGTGCTTATTTATTTTTATTAAAACATGCTAGAATGATGCTATGGAAATTATGTTTGCATTAACTATCATGCACTAGAAGACACACAATAGCAAAGGCACAAATCATTCATTTTATCTTATGTGATATACCTGTCTCTTGTCTGTCCTGGTATATATTCTTGCTGCGTTATGCATTCTGTGCATTATAAACTAGTAAAAAGAGGATTATATTATATATAATTAAACACAGAATACAAGTAAGGTCAAGTTTTATAAGCAGAGTTTTTATAGGACTTGTTCCTGGACCACTACATACAAATGGATTGGACTGCCTTGAGCTTTTCTGCAGTTAGCTCTCTGGGTACACTGTAGGATTATGGGACAGTACATTTGACAGTCCTGTTAGCATTGTCCAAGATCATGACTTGCTATAATGTCCTGGCTGAAAGCCTCGGGGACTCTGACAGGCCCTCAAACCATGACCCTGTAAGCCATAAAATGTAGAATACTACTTCAGCATTGTCCTGTGGATCGGCTGTCACTTTCTGTGATGTATTGGATTATCCCTGCACAAAGTGACAGTTTGAAAGGCAAACAATTGTTCCAATTTACAGAGCATCTCTGTAGCTTGTTGTTTTCTGAGTACAGTTCATTTTATCCTTACATTGCCTGGCATCTTCCCAAATGTTAAATCCTTCAGGATAATGCTTGTTTTAGTTACTTTCTAATGGCCCTAAGCCTATTTGTATATTATCCATAAAGCTGAGCGCAGCATTGACCCTGGCAGTGGGCCATAGCTCCAGCAAACATTATTACTACTATGTTACAGCATGCAGAATAGTGTATTAGCACCTCTCCTTTAATGGGTTTTTAATGCAGGATATACATGTTTTTAATGCATGATATACATGTTTTTAATGCAGGATATACATGGTGTCTTTTTAACACTTTACAACAAGTTCGCTAATGTTTGCTGCAACTCTGTATAGTCACATTCGTGTTACCTTATCATCTGTTGTGTGCCCCATATAGATCTGCATCTTGCTTATTTACATCTCTAATCTGTGACTTCTAACTACTTCATTAAATTTGAATATTTCTTATCTGGCACAATGTAAAAGCAAAAGCCCAAAGAAACACCCTATTATCTAAATGGAGTTGTACATTGCTCCTCATAGATCCTGCCCCAACAATGGGTTTATTACAATAAACCTGTGCATCATGTATTATTTCTCAACTTCTTTTATGTGTTTTAATAGTTTTATTTAATGTTATGATAGTTGGTTGGTGGATGGTAATCCGCATTCGGGATTGGTACAATTTTACAAGTATTATTGTGAAATACCTGTTGCAGGTACTCGTATACCATACCATACCAAGCAGTTTTGTGCTTAATATACATTTAATAGCCAAGGCCATCACATGGTCATATTGGACTGGCTTTTAAACATATATACCATGTCTTTCTCACAATTTCTTCTTCTTTTGTATGAATTTATAGCATTCTGAAAGCTATGAAGGCTGTGTCTGCAGATTGTGGTCTTTCCCAGGTCTGTAAATATTATATAATATTATTATATTATCTTCATAAAAAATGCCATTTTCAAAAGTCCGTTGCACAACCACTTTTTTGAATAAAGTTTAATACATGGCATCTGAAGTTTGAAAATCTTAATTTAAATCTATGAGCAAAGACTGTTTAGGATTTTTTCTCACATTGTTTTAAAAAAAAAAAAAACTTTTTAAAATGATTATTTAATATGGATTGTATAGAAACTCCATATCATAAAAAAATATTTGGTAATTTTTTATATGGGGCCTATATATAAATGCATTGTCAAAAACCAGTAGAGAACGACAATAAATCAATTTCAATGTCCATTTTGTTATTCTATGGAGACCCTTCATTGTAGATGCCCAATTAGTATCTGAGGACCATATCCGTCCACATACCTTGAATACTGATTTATATACAATACTTACCCTATGTCTACTAAAAATATTGATTGTATTATGCTATTTGTTTATGAATACTACCTCCTAAAGATGCATATCTTATTTTATTAACATTTTGTAATATTGCCTTTATTAACTGCTTTTAAGCAATATATGCCTGTATTATACATAAATGCATAAATATATATATATTTTTTTAAAAGGTATGGCATGTTTAACCAATTATTGTCAATTTTCAAATGCTACCTTTTCTCAGGGATTAAAAGTTACTTTTACATGCTTCAGATTACTAATATCATGTAAAGAAACTTTGTCTTGCATACATTATGTTTTTTGTGCACATGACAAAAAAATGTGATATCATTGTCCTTTTAATGGGTTTAATAAACTTTAAAACGGTAGTTATTTAGGAAAAATATAGATCATAGAATAAGAAGTCATGGTATGATTACATATACTGAAATGATTTTATTAGTTTCCTGATGAACAACAGAAGGCATAATGAATATACTGAATAGCCTCCCCACACAAGTAGCAGTGACTAGTACTACGATGATGACATAATGCCTGAATTTAACATACAGAAATCCTAATTACAAAATTATTTTCGAGGTAAAGGAGAGAGAAATGGGAAAATGAGGCAGTGAGATCCCCTGTGCTTTTGTGTATGTTGTTAAATTCTGTGTATATCTATTTATACTTCATACTTACAGGAAACACCAAAGAATGAAGAGAACTTTTACACTCCGCAGAACTATCTGTTGGAAAAGAGCATGCTGCCCAACAGTGGTATGTAAACTACTACAAAGATCAGTTTAACACCAAATATACACTTGAGCTATAAAACTTCATTGGTAGACCATAGTATTTCAGATGAATTCACAGTGGGCAATCACTGAAGTAAAGCAAACGGAGAAGTGGTTGTTTTATTGCATAGACAGATGTATTTAATAACAAGAAGAGAGGTACTGACAATTCAGTATTCTGTATTGGAGAGAATATCTAGAAAAAGGCACGAATAAGGGCTAATACAATGAGGCAAAAATAAAATGGGAATGATAGAGACACTAGCCAAGAATAGTCACTGAGTTTTAGTATATGATGGACCTGATGCATGAAGGGCAGGCTAGTAGTGGTGTGCATTACACATGTTCAGTTTACATTACTCCGTCTATCTTGAAAATTGGTCCTAAAATATATTAATTAAAAATAAGATAGATTTAGCCAGGCTGACCTTACCAAGTGCAGCTAGAAGACTTACCATAATATTCCCCAAATTTTGAGGGTCCGGTGACCATTTGGTCCGAGAGCAGAAATCAAATGCACAACCATGCAAACCACAAAAAATGCCATAGCAGTCAACATCACGTCTGTAAATAGTTTACTTTCCCAGGAAGAGAGCTGTACCCTTTTATGTTCTATCTGTACTACCAAAGAGCATGCCCTGACAGAACATATTATGGGTACTGTACAATCCAGCAATCATTGACTGCATCCTGTACCACTGGCAGCTAACATAGTTTGTATACTATGTTGAAGGATACATGGCATGTTGAAGGATCATGATGCTGTCTCTCTGCCAGGCCTGTAATAACTGAATCACCAGTCTGGCTATGCTATTTCTTGGCTCCTTCTTATCAATGAGCAGACTGTGAATTCGGAGCCAGATTGGAACATTGAACGCTTGGCTCTCGTACATCCAAAACAGAAATAACCCAGCGTGGAAAGCTGCAGTCCTGATATGCACCTCTTCTTCCAAGAGCATGGCTTTGTACAGAAATGTACAATTACCTGCTTATTTGATGCTCCAATTTTTTTTAGTACGTTAAAATGGTTACATTATAGTGGATCCAAACTACTTTTACCAGGATGAGATATAATTTCAGCCCAAGAAAATATAAATTAGAACAGTTTAGTGTAGAATAAAATATTTTAATACCTCCACTAAAACAATGATACATGTACTTAATTAAAGAACCATTGAAGTTGGCAATAAATTGTTAGTTTAATCAATATTCCTCTTTATAATGTATTTTATTGTAGTAATATTCATTAAATTAATGGTATAATACTACTTACTTGTGATTTGGGCTATTGGGCACCTCCATTTTGCTATTAATAGTCCTTCCTTGATAACAAGACCTCCATCTTACTAATACTATAGTTGTAGATTTATCTGTGACACACACCACATGCACACACTCCTGTGTATTTCACTTGGCTGTACAGTGTCACCGATAACCAGCACCCTGATGACACCAAATGGGCACAACATGAATAAAGTGCATGTGGGTACATTTCAGTTCTGCTTCTGGCCAGCATTAAACAGTAGAAGCTTTTCCAGGTCATTCAAGTCTTATTTAACACCATAAACTGTTTTGTGCTACAAAACACCTATACTTCAGAGGTATATAATATTTCAGAACATATTTTAATATTTAGTGGTAATGGCCTCTGTTGCTTCAAATTTGGTTTAGGATTTGCTGAGTTATCAATCAAGTTTAATCCACAATATATTTATTTGTCCAGTTGCTTGAAAATGACAACATTGTCAGCATGAATTTACATAATCACTAATGATCGCTATAAAAACAGCATTATGTATATATACAACTTATTTTTCATCATTTAAACATATAAAGTAGTTTATATAAATGTAAGTAATTATAACATGTACCTCCGTGAGGTATAGTATGAAATAAACAGAAATCTCAATACACAGAGAAGGTTCTTTTGAAAATATTATAGTAGTACAGAACATGGCAAACAACTTTTTAAACTTTGAGTTCTATTAAAAAAAGAAAACAAAAATACTTATTCAACTGACAAAATAGGATAAACACTTCCACGTAGAGACAAGAAATGATCAATTGATAGACAGGTCCTATCCATGTTTGTCTATGGGGAATATTATTACAGTTCTCCACTGAAGTTATGGTCTTGCATAAGTTCTCAGTATCTTAATATAAAAGTGCTTGTTTAATATAGTTATGGTTCCTATAGATCTCCTTTTTCTCTATGTCTTCTCTTATAAATTTACTCTCTAGAGGAGGATCATTCCGAAGAAGACTGTGTGAAAGAAAGTCTAGGACCCGAGAGACCATATTCAACTTCTCCTCGGACATCCCTTCAGGCAAGAGAAGAAGCTTCAACCCCAAGTTCTATTCAGTCTCTTATAAGAACTACAGTTGGTACTCAAAGGACCTTCTCCTCTTCCACTTATTCCATCAACAGTGAACGAATTCCTGAAGAGACCTTGCTCAAGAAAAAGATGATTCCACCCGCGACCAAAACTGAAAGTAATACCATGCTTTCATTCCCATCAACATTTTACACAGTGAAGACAAACCTGTTGCCGCCCAACCACCATGCAGCCACTGGTAATCACAATTCCAGTCCTCTTAGTGACCAGTCTGAAGGTAGCAGTTCCAGCTCTGCAGACGACGAGCACCTAGACACATCGGAAATTGCTTTCCAAGTCAAGGAGCAGCTGCTGAAACATAACATTGGGCAGCGTGTTTTTGGTCATTACGTCCTTGGGCTGTCCCAGGGATCTGTGAGTGAGATTCTTGCCAGACCCAAACCTTGGAGAAAACTCACAGTAAAAGGGAAGGAACCGTTCATTAAAATGAAGCAGTTTCTCTCAGATGAACAGAATGTTCTTGCACTGAGGACTATTCAAGTGCGGCAAAGAGGTGAGTACAGTCTCTCTGAGGAGTACGAGAAATATGTGCAACTGGTACTTGTAAAAATGTTTTTAGAAAAAGTATTATAATAATTTGTTGATAGAAGAATTGTTGAAGAATAGAAGAAAAAGTTAATACAAAAAAGGTTGTTATACAAGTGCTAAATGTCACACCTTCTTTTCCCAGGAAGCATCACACCAAGGATAAGAACACCAGAAACAGGCTCTGATGATGCCATCAAGAATATCCTGGAGCAAGCGAAAAAAGAAATTCAGTCTCAGAAAGGGGGTGAGTGTATCATATGCTCACCTGTTCATTTGCTATCACGTGATTAACTTTTTCTGTCAACAAGGTTGAGTCCTGGAGCACTGACAGGCCAGGATCTTGGGATTGCCCTGCTGTGCATGGTTTGACTCAATCAGAATAATTGAGATCCTGGAAAATTCTGGCCTGTCTTTGGCAATCCAGGAGCAACATTGTCTTCCCCCGGATTCAGGCTCCATATGACAACATAGCATAGTATAGGAGAGAACTCGCATCACTATAACCCACCGCCATGAACAGTTCTGTGTCATTATCTAATAGTTATAATCATTTATTAAAGACCCAGTGTAGCAACTGAATTTCATTCATTTTATATCTCCTGTAACAAATTGCTTAGATTTACCATTTTAGATGACTTCTGTTTTAGTTCTTATTGCACTAAAGTACCAATTGGCAGCAAAGTGCTAATGTATTTTTATAGGAAACTGATATCCATGCAAGCTTCACTGAGGCGCATCAGTGTACTAAGCTATGCCAGCCACTCCCTACCCTCTCACTTTACCACAAATGATTTATGCATTAGGTGTGTTTTTTAGGCATGTGAATATGCCACACACTACCAGAGAACCAGCCATATCTTAACAGTCAGGTTACAGCAAACATCTCAAACAGCTACTCTATATGAATGATCGCTCAGTGCCTATTCAGCTAATGATAACAATAGGTTCATGTATATTACATTGCATTAGAAGTCATTTACACCCAGAATTGTATTATAACAGATACCATTAGTTAATAAAACTCTCTTCATGAATGTGAAATACAAATTGCAGTCATGGTTTCCTTAATAATTCTATCATCATATTGTATGCATACTGTTTTAAAGTGACATGGAAAGAATGTTTTGTTTCATCAAAAAGTGGGTTTTTGATAATGTGCCATAATGTATTTTTTCTTTTCAAATGAAGGTTTCAGAGCAAAAAAACGTATTCAGAAATGTAACTGCTCCTGAGCTGTTACCGTCTGCCAGCCAAAGAGATCGAATGACTGATTAACGTATGCTCTCTGTATTTCTTGTTGGTTTCAGTGAAGTTTAAACAAGTTTTGCTTCATATTTTTCATGTTTAAAGCGCTCTTTTAAATGCATGAAAAGCAGTTGTGCTCCATATCCCTTTAACTTTGTATTTTTCAGAAGACAATAATTTATAAATCAAATTGCACATTAAAATTGGTAATTTTGCATTATTTTTCAGCTGAGTAGTTGATGCCATTTGCAAAATGGCCTGATGGCATGGGGAATAGGCACTTTGTTATTTCCCTATAGGAAAACATTTGTGATGCTTGTGAGAGAAGAATACAGCAATTCCCTCTACCGGATACCAAACATTTCTTATCAATTACATTATTCCTTACAAAGCTATTTTACATGTGTAGTCTCCTATTTGAGCATATACAGGTATGGTCGAACAATATAGACCTGTATCAAAAGGAGTCTGACAGGCTTTGCTGTCTAATAATGCGATGCATCTCGGGAGCAAACAAATAAAATGTTAATAGTCCTCAAGCTCATGTTTTACGTCAGTGAGCAGAGTAATACTTACATTACATTTCCCAGCTCTTGTTTATGGAGGATGCTAACATCCATTGATCCACTAAAACTAACCACTTGTCTCCTGGACCAAAACTTTTCACTGATCAGAAAGAAATACAAGTGCTGTGCTGCCCCCTGCTGTACATTCCTAGTATTAATCGCTATCACACTGCATGCTTTTGTTTTTTACATTCAAGACACTGACTGTGTTAACGGTCTTTACCTGTCATAATATAAAGTGGTATGACTCATTTGTGGGATGGCTACAAGCTAAAATATTCAAACATCTTAAAATATTAGAAACCCATGTTTGATAACAGAGAATTATATATGAACAAAGTTACTGATGCACAGAATTCATTATATATATCAATATTTTAGATAATTTAATTTAAATAGTTATCTGAATATTCGTACTGAAGATCTGCGATTTTTAACAATGTGTAAACACAAAAAAGAAAAAGAACTTTTACAAGAGTAACAGTTTTATCTTTTACTAAAATGTAACTTTTATTGGTATCACTAAAATCTTTTATAGCACAGAAGACATCTCACATGGAAATTAATATTTAAAATATACTTGAGATTAAGTAACCAGGGAACTGGAAAACTCTTTAGTTAGATTACCACCACCTTTCCCTAGTACCTCATGGCTTAAAAAATATAATGTGCAAGCTCCACTCAGTTTCTTTGATTTGCTCTAGTGAAATTTCCCTATTTATTGTTGTATTGCCTTCTTTAGAATAACATAAGATAACTATTCGTATAGGGAACTGGATATTAACATCCAATTATAGTATTGAGTATATTTCTTCTTCCAATATGATATTATTATAGTTATAGTAGTATCTTCTTGTCCCAGAATATAGCAACTAATCAAAGTATTTGGAGAAGAGTGCTCATCTATATAGATGTTTCATATCAGGAGAATAAATATACTCAATACTATAATTGGATGTTAATATCCAGTTCCCTACACAAATAGGTAATTATGTTATGTTAAAGAACTCAATACAACAATATAGGAGTTTTCCAGTTCTTTGGTTAATTAACCTCAAGTATATTTTTGATAACAGAGAATGCCTTACTCATACTTCTACTATTGGCTGTCCGGGTTATTTAGGATGTCACTGAGTTTTATCTCAAGGCTTTTGAATGATCTTCTTTATTTGACATTGTAACTTATAATGCAATGTTTAATAATATTCATAAAATTATACTGTATTATGGGTGAAAAGGATTTAGGTGCATGGTTATGTTTTGTTTTTCACAAAATATAGTATTTTGTGTAAGAATGTTTGAGTTATGATTGAAGACAACATTTCACCCCTACTTGGGACTTTTGACAAAGCACAGTGAAACATTTTGGAAACGGTCTATCTACATATAACAACGACAAAAGTGTAATTTTAACTTTTAACTGTAATTTAAATTCTTAAATATTCAAAAGTACACTTCAAAACAGTAAAAAGTGGTCTATATATACCTATATATCTATAGCTGTAATTTATATACATACATATATGAACAACATATGTTTTTAAACTTATTTACTTCCAATTACCAACTAAAAGGTAATATAATCACCATCTGTAATTGATTTATTATTTCCACCTTCTTTCTTTGGATTATTACAAATACAGGCCATTGTTTATTGCTATGATCGTTATGATGTTGAAACGAACATGTTAGATTCATACCATAGAATTTCTATTAATAAAAACTCATATTTACTTTACCAGCCCAGGGGCAGCTAATAACATGTGCAAATACTTTTAATATCAGTGCTCCAGTGAAACAAGTTTTACTGATTCTTGTTATGGCTCTTCCACTTTATACAAACCTACCATGTCTGGAATATAGCCAAGACATCCAAAAACTTGCCATTGAAGGACCCCTGTAATCCAATAAACTTTCATGACTTTTAAGTAGTATAAATCCACATATAGAACTTTCAATTTATTATTAAAAAGTTGATCTTTTTTGATAAATCTTACAATGAAATTGCTGGGTTTCCTCTTTTCTTTAGGCTAGAGCTTCTCTCATCGTGATCTATCTGTTTTAGACTGTGCAGCACATTTACCGCACTCTTTCACTAGAGCGGTGCCGTACATAAGCTATTACCAGGATGTCTTCTGCAGACCTTTCCATGGTAAGAAAGGATGGGAGGACCTTCAGCTTAGATCACAATAAAATAAAAAGTTGTTTAGACATATCTTTGCCCCTTAAATGTCATGAAAACTGGACCAACTAACTAAACATTAGTTACACTTCATAAACACTGCAAAATGTTATGTCACAAAAATTCTGATTCAAAAAACAAGTTAGTGCTACTGCTATAAAAGCTAATAGACAGTGGAAATAAATATTGCACAGCACATCTATTCACTGGGAGACTGACATGATTGAAGACCTCATAGTCTCATACACATCAATTCATAAATGGCTTGTGTACATCAGAGAGCATTTAATTGTTGCTCTCAAACAGGTGGATTAATGTATTAGATTGTGCTGAATTAATGTGTGCTTACTGCATTAACTTCAGAGGATGTCTAGTGAGAGAGCATTGCTCCAACCCCGGCTGCAGGCCTCTTGCCTGGGGGGCTTTTAGATTTTTGACTGTCCCTGAGAATAATAAATAATAATCCAACTGGCTAAGTTATACAGAAAAACTAACCAAATTAAACTTATTCTCTCTAGAAAAAAAGGTGTCTAAGAGGAGATATGATTACCTTATATAAATACATCCAGGGTCAGTATAAAGATTTGTCAAGGGAGCTTTTTGTGCCAAGAGGTTTTCAACTGACAAGAGGACATCCCTTGAGGTTAGAAGTAAAAAGATTCCACCTCAACGAAAGAAAAGGGTTCTTCACAGTAAGGGTGGTTTATCTGTGGAATTCTCTACCAGAGGAGGTGGTGATAGCGGATTCGATAGATAACTTTAAAAGGGGACTGGATTTATTTCTAATTAAAAAGGGAATTCAGGGTTATCATGGATAATTAGAGAGGCAGTATTGATCCAGGGAGAAGTCCGTTTGCCGGTGTCTGGGATCAGGAGGGAATTTTTTTTTTTTATATACAAGCAATTAATTGTTAATCCGCATATTGCAGATCAGAGGAGATCTTAAAAGGTTGAACTTGATTTTCAAGCTTAAATACTATGGGCCTCATTCTATTATCGGCCGCAGCCGTTGCGGGGCCGCAAGGACCGGCCGCAAGCTATCCGGCTATTCTATTCCCCTCCGGCCAGGGGTTCCGGCAGGCTTGCGGCCGGCGCCTTGCTATCTCTTGCGGCCGATTGCGCCGGAGGAAAGCCTTTGATCTAAAACGTCCGCAAGGAAATCGGCCGTAAGAAAAGCCCGGTTGCTATTCTATTGCTCCGGGAACCCTCTCTGCAAGGCTAAAAACGAGCCGCAGCTTACTTGCAGCAAAAAGGTCCCGCTAGCACTAATTAAGCACATAAAATCGCTCAAATAAAGCCATCCTGCACTTTGAGAAGACTATAAAGTGATTTTAGGTGTTAGAAAAAATAGCACATAATTATCCTGTACTCAAATCCGTAAAATATTTTTTTTTATATATATGTCAAATATACATGTAAAAAGTCCAGAGTGCTTGGAGCACCTCAGACCCGCCCACGCCGCAGCCGGAAAATAAACAGTTAATTTGAACTCGGGTTTGGGCTCATGTGCAAGCTTGAGAGTGGGTTACTCTTAATCCTCATGTCCCCCAATATGATCCCTAGCATTTACAGAGCTGTACAGTGCAGGCTTGAATTTATTTTCGACTTTGTAGATTTCTGAGCTTACGGCCGGTTCCAAGGTATGCAGCCGGTTGTAAGAGGAGATCCTTGCGGGGCCGTATAATAGAATTGCGAGTTAACAGAACCCCCGCAAGGAATCGCAGCCTTACGGCCGATTTACGGCCGATAATAGAATGAGGCCCTATGTATGTAACTATGTAACACACATTTGTATTCTGTTCCTTGGCTTACAGATGCTCATAAAAAAATAATCCCATCCACTCTCTCACAAATGTTAGGATAGAAAGACAGACATTATAATAATAATCCCTATAAAAATGGTGATAACTAAACAGACCCCACATATCAGAACATTCTCACAGAAGACACAACGCACACTCCTTGATGTCCAGTAAACAGAATTCTTCTATGGTATATCCGTGTATGTACCTCCTTTCAATGGGTTCTGACTGTCTGGCATCAAGTAATACCTTCATTTTGCTTGTAACACCTTTGTGTCATGTATGTACAGCGCTACAGAATATGTTGGAGCGTTATAAATAAACAATAATAATAATGTAAGCGCTACTTATAGCATAGTCATCAACTCCTTTTGTACCTGTATGTATAATGTTATCTTTTTATTCATTTTTACACCTGTTCTCACTGCTGCAGATTATGGTGGAACTTAAAAATAAAAATCAATCAGAAACCTAGTGTATTATAATGTACACACTGTTTAAAGATGCAGGAAAGCTGATGCTGTCAAACATACAATGTACTAAAATTCTTCACAGATTTATACAGACACTAATGCCAAGATGCTGGTGAGAAGATATCTTACAAAAGGCTAAGCACTTTTGCCCTTGGCATGGCTTTTCTTATTTAACTGCTTTCTTCTTTTACACAGGTGAAACAAAAGGCTCAACTGCTTCCTTATCATCATCTTCCAGCACCAACAATAGCTCTGAAGATGCAATTAAGAACATTTTGGAGCAGGCGAGGAGGGAGATGCAGGCTCAGCAACAGGCTTTGTTAGAGATGGAGTCTGGGAGCAGCCATAGGTCCGTTCCCACACCTCCTACTGAGCGTCCTATGCTCACTCCCTCCACACACAATATAGGTCATATCTATATTAAGCAGGAGGAGGGCACCTTTCTAACCAGCACAAGCAGCAGCTCCACACAGACTACCCTGAGTGTAGTATCTCCTGCAGCTTTTGTACAGAGCATTATACGCAAAGTAAAGTCAGAGATAGGCGATGCGGGATCGTACTTTGATCAGCATTGGGCATCTGAAAGAAGCCTATTGAACCATCATCCATTCACCTCTGTTTCCCCATCCCTGTCGTCTTCTTCCTCAAGTTACTCCAGCTTAGTTAATGGTAGACCTTGGAAACGGGGAGAGAATAGTGAAACAACACCCAATGATGAAGATGTGAAGACTGGAGAAGAAGCACACAAGGTAGTGGAGGTGAAGACAGAAGCTGGGAGTCTGGATCAACAAAACATCAATCGGCTTTCTTACTATCCAGCTTATGTCCCAAGGAATCTTAAACCAACAGTGCCCCCTCTTACCCCAGAGCAGTATGAGATGTACATGTACAGAGAAGTGGATACCTTGGATCTTACCAGACAAGTCAAGGAGAAGCTTGCAAAAAATGGAATCTGCCAGAGAATATTTGGAGAGAAGGTACTGAGCCAGTGATGAGCACTGTAGACAGGATTGCTGAAGTAACATGCTTACATTTACTTTTTTGATGAGCTTGACTTATTGGTATTGGTCAAAATACCATTAAAATATACACATATAAACAGAAATATTTTATGTTTTAACTATTGCATGCAAGTTTATATTGTGAAGGCAGCCATTCCTTTTTTTATTTTGGTTTATATTTGACTCCATTTGAAGGGCTTCTACAGCAAACAAAAGAAAGCGTATACGCTTCTAAGGACCCAATTGCTGTCTCTTTTTTTATATATATATATATATATATATATATATATATATATATATATATATATATATATTCTGCTTGTTTTATATAGTTATAAAGTGTTTTTCTGTATTGTATATAATGATTATTATTCGCTCAGCTGAGAGAGGCTGCAGCAAAACTGAATCTTAACCAAATCTATTAATCAAAGAACATTAAAATTATTATTTATTTTATGTAAATTATATTTTATATATGACACTAAATGGCCCCAAATGATGCAATTATTTTTAAACATACACATAAAATTACAATTATTCAGCTTAACCAACACTACTTCTTTATTTTAAAGCCTTTAATTGCCTAAATAGTGTAGGCCAGCTACTTACTACCTGTAAGACCTCATGTAGTAGTTAATTTGCTTATCCTGGCAATGTAAAAACACTTCTCTGTGTTTTATTACACAGGATAATAATGATAATAGTAATAAAATACAGCACAGTTTTTTGCTTTTGTGATTGCTTCCCACTACACAAATAAACAAACTGCTATGGAAGAACTTAGACCTTAATGGAGCTCCCCTGCCTTGCATACAAGAATTCATTTGTATTTTATTATTTGTACATTGCTATCTGTGTACACATTCAGAAATACAAAAAATTAGATTGTAAGCTTTTCAGGTCAGTGAGACAATCTATTTACCGTAATTAAATCTATGTAATTGAATTAACTTTATACAAAATGCTCATTATCAGCTTCTCTTCAATGTCTGACTTCTTAAGTCCTTTGAGATATTATACCACAATTTAGTATCACTCACGGTATCTTCTCAACTCTCTGAATCAGTAGTCAAAGATGTGGTGTATGGGTTGGATTTCAGCTTTGTAAACTTCCTCCTCATACTAATATATTTAATTTATAAACTTTACTTCCTGTAGGTGCTTGGATTATCTCAAGGCAGTGTCAGTGACATGTTGTCCAGGCCTAAGCCTTGGAGTAAGTTAACTCAGAAAGGTCGTGAGCCATTTATTCGGATGCAGCTGTGGTTGACCGATCAACTTGGCCAGGGGATCAATCAGCAACCAGCCCTATCTCAAGGTATTACCGCTTGACAAACCAATTTTTACAACAGCTCCTCTCTTTTGAAGTTATGGATGCAAAGTCAGATTTAACATTTGATATAGTAGGCAAGTGTTGCTATATTTTTGAACTGAAAAAGGGTTAAAATAGAACATACATTGCAGGAAATGGTTGGAAATAGCAAAGATCCTCACTGTTTGGCTGAATTGTGCTGCTATCAAGACACTTCATCTCTGCTCTACAGAGCTTGTTGTTACATGTAGTCCTGCTTTAGGATCAGTTGTATCGACAATTAGAAAGAACCATGGATCAGGTGGAATAGGTACTTGTAGACCGTTGGTAATGAAATGGTGAATTTTGAAGCCAGAGAAGGGAAAGTTTGGGGTAATTCCACCACAGGTGCAAATTTGTGACTCCCTATGCGCATCCCTCCTGCATTCATAGCTATTTATGGACCCAATGTAAATTGAGTGAGGTACCAATTCAGAAGGGTCTTGTAGGATTGATTCTAAACAATTAGAGCAGATTGAAATAGATTTGAATATATCTAGAAATTTCCTGTCAATCCTCCACTGTCAGAGTTTCACCTAGATCCCTTTCCCAACATGAAGCCTATAGTAAACTATTTGGCATTTCTACTGTACATATAATGTAGACACCAATTTCTTTTGAAGATAATCTACTAAGCATATTTGTTCTAGTGTTGTTAAGAGTGCTATGCTAAACCAGCTTTTTAATATGGGGTTGTGAAACTAAACTTTTGATCTGAGTGTATCGAAAAGGTCATAACGAGATAGAGTAGCTCTGGATTGTAATAGGTCAAACAAGTTAATGTTACCACTAACAACAATATATTTATATATGATGAGATCTGCAGATTCCAACCCCTTAAAGTAAAATGGATCAAGTTGAGGAGGAAACATTTTGTTCAGGACCAAGTGAGAGTTAGAGTAGATGGTGATGAGATTATATCATGTTTGTAATTTAAGAATCTCATAATGAGATGGAGTCTGCTATTGAAGGGCAGTGCTGGTTTATATGGGGTCTACGTTTTTACACATTAAGACAAGGTGTTTTGCAAGTGTTTAGGGGTACTCAATAACTTCAAAGCTAAAAGGATACTGTTAAAGAGGTCAATACACTTCATCTCTGCTTGAATAACTCCCAGTCCAAAGCAACATCCCTCCATGGAAGGCTAAGACGCAAGCAGGATAACCCCATGCATAGCCAATGTTGTTAGCTTGTAGTATGTCCTGGAAGATCTGGAGGGTAGTCTTTTTATATTTAAGAGGAGCCAAAGGTTTACTCTGAGCTGCTCGGCCAAATACTCCCTCTGGAAGATTGTGATTTCTCCATGCACTGCTGTTATCATCATCTCTGGCATCCTCCAAAAAGAAAATCATATGTTTGATATCTTACATTTTCAAGAGTGTGTTTGAGGATGTTGATGATACATGTGGGGTCGATCCCACCTCCAGGTCGTTGTTAATGCTGAAGTCACATACAATGAATTTAAGATGTAAGGGAGTATACATATGTAAGTTTCACTTACAGTTGCAATATCTGCTAAGAGTAGCAGATGGCAGTATCGCTCTGTATTTATGCTTTCTGTAGCAAATGATGGCTCAATTTGTATTGACATTTTGGGTCATCTACTTGTTTAGGCAATGTGTCTAAATAAATCTTCTTACAAAGAGTATATGTTTTTTGTACCCACCCCCAAGGGAGTTACATGTTATTGAAATAAGGCATTACACTTAATGCAAAATGATAGGAGATAGGCAGTTAGGGTGGGATTGATATCCATGGGAAAGGGACATTAAATGTGTTTGTTGGTGGGGACAAAAACAACTTTTTTGCTCCCTTTCATCTTCCCCAGACCTTTAAGGGTGTTTGTCTCAACCTCCTTCATGGAGAGACCCTTCCTCAGCCCCCTTTGCAAAATAAAGACTGATAAGAGTAACTGCTAAATCATTTCTAGATTGTATGTGCTGACATCCTACAGCACAGTAACATTTATGCTTCATACAAGTGACAAGTCACTTTAAAAGGATGCTTTTGAAGCCTTTAAAACTGCACCATCATGTAGAACAGTTGAAACTTTTTATTTTGATTCTCTTCTCACTGCTTTATAGTTGTCAAATTTTATGTTTCCCCCAAAATCAGTTATTTATAGTATATGTTTATATATGTATGTTATATATGTATATGTTATATATATATATATATATATATATATATATATATATATATATATATATATATATAATTACACACACACAAATACAGTATCGCACAAAAGTGAGTACACCCCTCACATTTTTGTAAATATTTTATAATATCTTTTCATGTGACAACACTGAATAAATGACACTCTGCTACAATGTAAAGTAGTAAGTGTACGGCCTGTATAACAGTGTAAATATGCTGTCCCCTCAAAATAACCCAACACACCGCCATTAATGTCTAAACCGTTGGCAACAAAAGTGAGTACACCCCTAAGTGGAAATGTCCAAATTGGGCCCAAAGTGTCAATATTTTGTGTGGCCACCATTATTTTCCAGCACGGCCTTGCCACAGGTTGCCACTGGATTCCTTTTTCACTCCTCTATGATGATAATATGTTGTGTTGATTCCCCCTATATGCATTTACCTGCTGATGTCAGATGCTGCCTTCACTCTCTCTGCATCTCTGTTTACGTTCAAACTGAGGGTTTCATCTCATATCAGTGTTTATTTGTTCTTTGTGCCTTCTCCATTTTCTGTCATTTAGTGCAAGGTCTCTAACATCCACCAGCTCCGTCATCATGGAGGAGTGGAAGAGGACTCCAGTGGCAACCTGTGAGGCTCTGGTGAACTCCATGCCCATGAAGGTTAAAGCAGTGCTGGAAAATATTGGTGGCCACACAAAATATTGACACTTTGGGCCCAATTAGGTCATTTTCCACTTAGGGGTGTACTCACTTTTGTTGCCAACGGTTTAGACATTAATGGCTATGTGTTGGGTTATTTTGAGGGGACAGCAAATTTAGACTGTTATACAGGCTGTACACTTACTACTTTACATTGTAGCAGAGTGCCATTTCTTCAGTATTGTCACATGAAAAGATATAATAAAATATTTTCAAAAATGGGAGGTGTGTACTCACTGTATCTACATAAATATATACATACAGCAGGGTTAACAAATATATTTAAAACCTAGGAGCTTATTGTAGCCAGACAGGCTGTTTCTAGCAGCCTGGAAGAAAGCCATTCTTCGAGATACATAAAACTCTTGCTTATCTGGCACCCAAGAGGATTGCTAGATGCCGGATAAATAGAGTTTCTGGTTGCTTGAGATCTGCTAGTAAAAGAGCCCTAGATTAACTGCACATAGGATGCTCTGCTAAGTATATTTGTCAGTGAGGGCAGTTCTGGCAGCAGCAGCTTTCAATCCTCACTTACACACAGGTACGTTCGGCTGGAGAGGGCTGAACCCGGGGAATGCACTGGCTCAGTCACGCCTGCCTGTCTGCTTCCAGGTAAAACTGAACTGTAGAGATGTACAGTGGATGAAATCTAGGTGTTTGTAAGCATTTTGTGTCATGACAACCTGGCTCCTGGCATCTATTGAGCCCTGTAAAATGTAATTGCTTGAGAGTTCTGGCTAACTGAGAGTCTACTGTACTTTGGAAAAATATGACAAGATGTATGAGAACTTAAACTCTGGATGGGTTGATGAGGGTAATGCGAGAAATATTTAGTGTATAATGGTTGTTAGTCGGTGGATACTTATTTACATTTGCATGGTGCTTCACAATTCTTCAAAACAGTGTTGCGCACAATGATGGGATAGTATATAGGTACAGTTGGAATAGTGGAATATGCAGAGGAGGTGGTATGTCCAGGGAAGGTGATAAGGAAGAACAAGAATGTGTTATCTCATGGTGAGGATTTGGATGCTGAGTTCTTGTTTCTCCTTTCCTCCACCTAGTGGTCATCTGTATGATGTGCAGGTGGAGATCCTAGATGACCATTAATTGTGTAGCAAATTAAGGAATTAATGAGTTTGCTGGAAGTCTGTGTACTAAAGGGTGATATTTTAGTTATGTCTGAAGTAGTGTTGGAAAAATATTTAAAGGACCACTATACCACATTAACAAGTAAGCTTCATGTGTTAGTTTTTCTGTGCAGAGGCTATCAAAAACAGTATGCAGTTTGAAAGAAATAAACGTTAAAATTTTTCTTAGCTTTTAAAATATAGAGCAGCGTATCTCCTCCAACCTGTGTAAACAGGGTCATGACCAGCTCTTCCTTTTTGCTGGGCTAAAAATTCTGGCCACTATAGGTTCTTCTTCAGAATGAGCATGCTTAGTAAAGGCGGTGTGGCCTTGATGGCTCACACCGTCATTGGGTGTGCCCTTCTGGGCAGCTGCAGTCATGTTGCAATAGAGCTGTTACCTCTGTGTAGGCAAACTGAGTTATATGATTAATCAAATGTGTAAGTGACAATAATATGACTAACAACTGGCAAATGATAGATATGAAAGAAGGCTTCAGCAATGATGTGACTGTGTTAAAGGCATATTTAGGTTTCCTGGATTATGCGTGCATGTGAGGAGAATCAGTAGTGTATGAAAACCTTTTTTTTTTTGCATTAAAATATACAAAAAATAAACATTTAATCACTTACCTTGAAGTTAGCAAAATGTATTGTTGAAAATGAGGGTTAACACCCTCTCCAAATCCATGCTAAATTAACATAAAACAAAAAAAGGCCAATCAGGAGGAAGCAAAGGCTGAAACATTTGTATCACAATCTGGGGTTTCTGTCTGTGCTGCAAAGCGGCCTGGGATATGTAGTCTGGCACATGTTAGACTCTTATATGAAAATGCATAGCACTTTCTATCTATGCAGCACATTCACACAAGATTGTGTGCTGGTGTTTTTTTTTCTCTCTGTCCCTGTCTCCTTGTGGAAAATTTCAGCTGTGACCCCTCCAACCATGTGAATGGCAGCACTTGGGGTTCACCATCTGTACCTAGCTGCTCTGCAGCCGTGTACACCTTTAATGTAAGCTTCCTAGGCATGTGCAAATCCAGATAGCCGTATCCAACATATAATATGTAAGTACATTCAGCTTTTCAATATAATACATGTTTTTCTACTAATCCGTGGCTGTTTTTTAGGAAATATTTGAAACTCCGGAAACTTCTATCTTTAAGCATTGCATTCTGCTTATTGTTATCTCTGTATTTCCTTTTTAGGCACCGCAAGCCCTACAGAGACACAGTCGTCCCCATCTCCACCACCCAGCCCAGTAGAACAGGGGAGTAGTCCTCCAGAGCTCATCTTGAATCTGGAGAGCAGCAAAGAAAATCAGCAGCCGGAGAGTCGATCAGTTTCATCAGTGAGAGCCTTCACCAATCACCAAGCCGCAGGTATTCAGGAAATAGTGGCAATGTCTCCTGAGCTAGACACCTACTCCATCACCAAGAAGGTCAAAGAAGTTCTAACGGACAACAACTTAGGTAATGATTATGATATGTTGCTGTGTATATGTATGCAGAATTATATGTTATTTTTATAACCTACTCTTCATTTAGGTTACAAAGCAGAATAAAACGTAAAACTAATAAATTATTAAAGGACCACTAAAGTCAAAATGTTCTATAATGCATTTTTTATACATACAGATCATACATATAAACAACTAATAACACATACAAATAAAAGATAACTGTTGTTGTTGCCGTTTTGCATTACATGACAAAATGTTATTAACTTACAAAGTCACGGTTCAATCTCTATAACTTATTTTTAACCTTGCATAAAAAGGGGAGATTATTACCAAAATATAGTTAAATCAAAATTATTACACTCTGCCATGGCTTACAAATGCTGTAAAATATTTTTTCCTGCTTCAATATAGCATAAAAAACTTTTTCCCTTCGGAACATTTGCCAAAATATTTTTCTAGTCTATTAATGCTTGGTGTTTGCAGCCAGTGAGCCGCTATAACATCTATACTTCCTCCCTCGTGCCCTTATAAAATCTTTTGGATTTCACTATCATCTGTATGCAGATGACTCAAATCTACCTCTCAGCACCAGAACTATCGCCCTCTTCTAACTCAAGTTGCCAACTGCCTCTCTAGCATATCCTCCTGGATGTCTGCCCGTCAATTCAAACTCAACATGTCAAAGACTGCGCTCCTAATCATCACACCCTCTTCCACAGCTTACACTCCTCACATATCTCTCACTTTTGACAATGCCATAATCACGCCCACCTCTCATGCCCATTGTCTTGGCGTTCTATTGGACCCTGCCTTCTCTTTCATTCATCATATACAATCAATCATAAAACCTGGCCATTTTCACCTAAAAAACATCTCCATAATACGTCTTTATCTTACACCAGACACAACTAAAATTTGAATTCACTCTTTCATAATATCTCGCTTTCGACTACTGGCATTCTCTCTTTGCTGGGCCTCTCCATCACCCATCTATCTCCACTCCAATCCATATTGAATGCATCTGCTAGACTTATATACCATGCAAGTCTCCACCCTGTCGGTCACCTCACTGGCTTCCCATACCTGCCAGGATAAAATTCATGTCCCTAACATATAAAGCCCTCAACAATAACGCACCCTTGTATATCTCTTGTCTAGTCTCAATATACTCTCCCAACTACTCTGCTATCAACCGTCTTCTATCCACCGTTCTTATCACCTCCTCTCACTCCCTCCTTTGTGCTGCTTCTATTCTTTGGGACTCCTTGCCTGGCTCCACTAGACTATCTTCTTATCACAAATCCTTCAAATCCTCACTAAAAACACATCTGTTTAAAGAAGTTTATCACCTTCATCCTTAATATGCACATTGTATCTATAACCTCCTGTATCTCACCCATATCCTTTAGACTGTGGGTTTGCGAGTTTTCAATCTTGTTTTGTGCTTTACGGAAAGCTTTTTTTATGTTTGCAGATAATATTTATATAATTAGTTTTTGTCCATTTCTCCTTAAAGTCCCATTTAGTAGCAATATTACTGGGTCTACCAGTAAGCTAACAAAATTTTGTATAACTATATGTACTGTTCTCCAGAATGTTTGAACTGTAGAGCATTCCCATCATATATGTACATTCCCATCACAATTATGTACATCCTCTCAAACTTATTAAACTTTTGACAGGGTGATTTGTTACCCAGATCCCAGCAATCGAAGAGTTTGCTGTCTCCCGGGTGCTCGGGTTCGGCATGTTGTGGATCGGGTGGATAAATTATTGGGGGGGCAGGTAATGAACCGGCGGTCTTGGTACACATTGGTACCAATGACAACGTTAGTGGAAGATGGAGAGTCCTAAAGAATGATTTCAGAGAACTAGGGAATAAGCTTAAAGCAAGGACCTCCAAGGTAGTATTTTCTGAGATACTACCAGTGCCACGTGCTAGCCCAGGGAGACAGAAGGATCTTAGGGAGGTTAATGCATGTCTAAAAGTGGTGCAGTGCTGAAGGGTTTTGGGTTTTTAGAGCACTGGGCTGACTTCTCACTTGGGTACAATCTCTATTGCAGGGATGGATTGCACCTTAATGATGAGGGAGCTTTTGTGCTAGGGAATAGGATGGTAGAACGGCTGGGGGAGTTTTTAAACTTGTAGATGGGGGGAGGGACTATATAGAAGTATTGGGGTAACAAGGGTAGAGAGGGAAAGGGATGAATTAGATACCCATGGGGGAGGAGAAGAGGGAGGGTTACAATAGACAGTAGGGAGGTATTAATAGGGGCCTCAAATACAGTGGCAAGCACTTCACAACGGCAGAGCCATAGCAACATAAAGTGTATGCTTGCTAATGGAAGAAGTTTGCCGGGGAAAATGGGCGAGCTAGAATTATTAGCAGTACAAGAAAAATGGGTCTTAATAGGCATTACTGAAACATGGTGGGATGAATCTCATCACTGGACTGTTAATCTGGATGGTTATAACCTATTTTGGAAAGATAGGGGAAATGGTAAAAGAGGAGGTGGGATCTGTCTGTATGTTAAGCCTATAGTCAGAGAAGATATTTCTGCTGGAACGAACGGCAACATTGAATCTTTGTGGGTTGAGCTAAATAGTGGAGGAGCTAATTCTAAACGCATGTTGGTTGGAGTACGCTATAAAGTGAGGAAATACAATTTTTGTTAGAGATAGGAAATGCAGCTAAGCATGGGCAAGTTCTAATAATGGGAGACTTTAATTACCCTGAAATAAACTGGATAAATGAGACCAGCAGCTCAGCTAAGGGGAGCAGGTTCTTGAGTACACTCAGGGATCATTATATGGCCCAAGTAATAAAAGAACGTACTAGAAATGGGGCCATGTTGGATTTAGTCATCACAAGTAATATTGATATAATATCAAATGTTAAAATAGGAGAACCCTTGGGGAACAGTGATCACAACATGGACTCATTTGAGATTAAATACAAAAAACAGAGTTGTAAGGGGCCAGCATGAACTCTAAATTTCAAAAGGGCTAACTTTAATGGGCTAAGGGCAGCAATACTACATATAGACTGGGATAAAGAACTGACAGGGAAAAATACTGAAAATAAATGGACAACATTCAAATCCTTACTAAATAAACATACTCATCGGCATGTACCATGTGGAAATAAAATGAATAGGAGTAAATCACATCCCATGTGGCTTAATAATGACTTAAAGATCATGATGAGGAAAAAGAAACATGCATTTAAATTATACAAGGAGGGAACAGAGGCAGCTTTATGTGACTATAAGGAAATCAACAAGGCTTGCAAAAGGGCTATTAGACTGGCTAAAATAGGAAATGAGAAGTCAGTTGCAATGGAAAGTAAGACTAACCCTAAAATATTTTTTAAATATATTAATGGGACGAAGGCGAGGAAGGAAGTTATAGGAACATTACAATGTGACACAGGCCATCTGAAAATTATTGACCAGGAAAAGGCAGAAGAGCTAAATAGGTTCTTTTCGTCGGTATACCCAAGGGAGGCACCTGTGCTTGGGACACCACAACATAATGAGGCTACACTACCATCACTAAATAATTGGTTAACGCAGGAAGAAATCCAAAAGAGATTGGAGAAAATAAATGTTAATAAAGCCCCAGGTCCTGATGGAATACATCCAAGGGTACCGAGGGAGCTCGGTTCTGTAATAGCCAAACCATTATATCTAATCTTTCAAGACTCACTCACTACAGGGTCTCTACCAGATGACTGGAGACAAGCAGAGATGATACCTATATTTAAGAAGGGAGCAAGAGCAAATCCGGGGAATTATAGACCAGTGAGCCTCACATCTGTAGTTGGGAAGCTTTTAGAAGGGTTAATGAGGGACAGAATACAAGAATATGTCTATTTGAACAAGATCATAGGTAGCAGTCAACACAGATTTATGAAGGATAGGTCATGTCAGACCAATCTAATTAGTTTCTATGAGGAGGTTAGTAGGAACTTGGATCAGGGCAACTCAGTGGATGTAGTCTTTTTGGATTTTCGAAAAGGCTTTTGATACAGTGCTTCATGGGAGACTTTAGAGCAAACTAAGGGATATATGAATTGCAGTTAATATCTGCTCATGGATTGAGAGCTGGCTAAAAGACAGGAAGCAAAGGGTTGTTGTAAATGGAACATACTCTGATTGGACTAATGTGGTAAGTGGGGTTCCTCAAGGTTCAGTATTAGGTCCTCTCCTTTTTAACATATGTATTAATGATGTAGAGGCAGGACTCAAAAGTAGTGTCTCCATTTTTGCTGATGACACAAAGTTGTGCAAGGTAATTAAATCAGATAATGATGTACTTCCCCTACAAAGGGATTTGCATAAATTAGAGAAATGGGAGGCTAAATGGCAGATGAGATTTAATACAAATAAATGTAAGGTTATGCATCTGGGAAGGAAAAATAGCCATGCAATCTATAATCTTAATGGAGCAAATCTAGGGGTATCAGATATTGAAAGGGATTTGGGAGTACTAGTGGACAACCACCTAGGTAGCAGTGCTCAATGCCAAGCAGCAGCTGCAAAGGCAAGTAAAATATTAGCATGTATTAAGAAGGGTATTGAAGCAAGGGAAGCAAATATAATTCTACCACTATACAAATCCCTAGTACGCCCTCCTTTGGAATATGGAGTACAATTTTGTGCACCACTACATTTTAGAGCTGGAAAAAGTACAGAGAAGGGCAACAAAACTAATAAGGGGAATGGAGGGGCTAAGTTATGAAGAAAGACTAACCGAATTAAACTTATTTTCGCTAGAAAAAAGGCGTCTACGAGGGGATATGATAACGTTATTTAAATACATCCAGGGTCAATATAAGGCTTTGTCAAGTGAACTTTTTGTAGCAAGAGATTATCAACTGACAAGAGGACAACCCTTGAGGTTAGAGGAAAAAAGATTTCACCTTAAACAAAGAAAAGGGTTCTTTACAGTTAGGATGGTTAAACTGTGGAATTCTCTACCAAAGGAGGTGGTGACAGCGGATTCGATAGATAACTTCAAAAAGGGGTTGGATATATTTTTGAATAAAGTGGGCATTCAAGGTTATCCTAGATAACTAGCGAAGGAATATTGATCCAGGGAGAAATTTGATCGCCAATTTCTGGGGTCAGGAAGGAATTTTGCTTTTTTTCCCCTTATGAGACAATTGGCAAAGTTTCAATGTTTTTTTTTTTTTTTAACATTTAACAATTAATAACAAATAGTCCACATATTAAAAAGATCAAGAGAAATCTAAAAAGGTTGAAATTGATGGACTAACTCTTTATTCATCCTCAAATACTATACTATTAATAATTAATTAACTAATTAATTCATTAATAACTAATCTGCATATTGCAGATCAGAGGAGATCTTGAAAGGTTGAACTTGATGGACTGAAAGTATTTTTTCAACCTCAATTACTATGTAACTATGTAAAAATATTACAAACATTTTGTTTGCTGAGATATAAACAAATTATATATAAAATATTATTTTGATCTCTGTACAAGCTTTTTCAGGAGCAAAGTCTCTTGCCTAACTCATAGCGAGTTTCTGGGCACTGCACCAATTGAGTTAGGGAGCTCTGTGGAAAAAAGCAGCTATCCTAATGGCTGACCCAGATAAAGCTAAAAAATAGGAGATGTTCCTGACTTTGTTTCAAATGCAGTTTCTACAGGGTTTAAAAGAAAATGTAAATGTCCCACCACTCTGCAGAAATCGAACTACAATCTACATGACTCACATTTAAATGCAAAGAGAAATGTTTGTAGAAACCTACTCTTAAAAGCATCGTAGCACGTTTGTGACTTCAATATTCCTTTAAGTCTGTTAGTTGATCTTTATACTGCTTCAGGAAAGCCAGAATCCAATAATGTTTATTAATGCATCTCAATAAACCTCAACCTCTCTCTACCTACTTTTAATGTTAAACTTACCCTTCCAATGAAGGGTCAACATGCACTGGACATTACAAAGTCTGATGCGTTTTAGTTTGTGGTCTCAGGGAACATAAAACTCATCCCACCAGACTGTGTGAGGATGAGTCAAAAATGTAAATGTTGTTATAGGTTGAGTAATGAGTTTTATTCCTAAAGTGTTCTGCAAGAATCATATTATTTCCAACATCACATAAATTCCATTCTGTGGTTTTTGGATTCAATAAACCAGATTGAGTCAGCAGTAAATGATAATTTATATATATATATATATATATATATATATATATATATATATATATATATATATATATATATATATATATATATATCCTTGTTTGCAAATGTCTCCTGCATTTAACCTCATCAGTATGCACATTGTACATTTTTTTTCTTACATAACACTACATTTGGTTTTCATTTGTTTGCTTTGCCTTTTACAACAAAACCTTCCGTCTGTAACCTTGAGAACGTCAATGATAGTACTCATCTTATCTGTCTGATATAAAGCATGCTCTGCTTCTGAATAAACCTTGCGTGCTTTGTTGAGTGCTTCTATTATCAGCAGTTCATGTGCAAAATAGACATTGTGCAGGGACATAGTTGTTCATTTTAGTAATATATCTCCTTTTGTGTGATAAATCATTAGGAAGTATTTCCACTGCTGTCTTAGTAATCTTTGTTTAAACAATACAGTAGTGGGCCAATCAGTTTATGTCAAGTATTAGAATGGTAGGCTGTTTTATGTTATTTATTAATTTACATATATATATATAACACATTTATCCAATAACTTTTATATATTTACAAAGTGGTACATCATTGTTTTGTAGTAAAGGGGAAATTTTACTGCCCAAACATGATAGATGCAGCATAGCACTATGTTTGGGTCTTTTCGGCAAGATCTGGGACATGGGTGTAAAAGATCAAGCTGAGAGGTCAGGAGAACTAGGGTAAAATCCTTTGTCCTATCAAGGTTGATAGAGGAAGGAAATTGATCTTCCATGAGGTAGGAAATGTGTACAGGCTTGAATACAGATGTGAAGATGGAGGTAATTCCAGTGAAGGGGCACAGGTGGAATAAAGAACATTATATGGAACGTTCCAGTACATTATTCATTTACATATTGGTAAAGTCTGCACAAATTCAAATGGAAATGTATTTTATATATGACTGAAAGAAGTGGGGAACATGAATTGTTAGTAGTTTCTCTCTAAATATTGATTATTAGCTAGTGTGCCTAAAAAAAAAAAGTAATCTTTTATCATGACTGTTATAATATGAATAATGTACTTTTTTTTTTTTTTTAAAGGCCAAAGGTTATTTGGAGAGAGCATTTTGGGTCTTACTCAGGGTTCTGTATCAGACCTCCTATCCCGGCCCAAGCCATGGCACAAACTGAGCCTGAAAGGCAGAGAACCATTTGTACGCATGCAGCTCTGGTTGAGTGATCCACACAACATCGAAAAGCTCAGAGACATGAAGAAAATAGAAAAGAAAGGTCAGTTTTCTGATATTTGCAGCACATCTACAGAAATGGTATAATGTTGGTAACCAAGACACATGTGTTGGAATATTGAATCCACTGCTTTAATGGTCTATATTGATTTGCTGATCAGTAGAAGAGGCAGGCAATTCCTAAACACTTGGAGCCCGATTCAATTGAGCAATCGTAAGTTACTGGAGCCCATACGCAGGGCCATAAATTAATTTGCTATTCAATTGGCGTCTTTTTGTGGGCTTCAAACGAATTACGGGTTACGGGCTTGAAAACTCTGTGATGGTTAAACCCGGAACTTACAGCCTCCTGAAGCATTTAAACTTTCAATTCTGCAAGAGGTACGAAAATCGCTATTCAATTGCTCCAATTCCCCAAGGCTGCAAATGATTTTACACCCGTAAATGGCAAATGTAGAAGAAAATCCTACGAGTGCTAGAGAGGACCCGCAGGGGGTTAAACTCCTGATCGTAGCACTGTAAATGCAAATAAAAAATCAATACTGCACTGTAAATTACGTGGAAAGCGATGAAAGACATTAGATTTAATTGCACAAATGTATTTTAATGTTTCATTTTGGGGTTATATCAATCTTGGGAATCAATGAGTTAATACATATCAGGCCACCCACATGAACTAGAACAGTATTTGCATTCATTTTTACAATTTGGTATTTTGAGGGTTTGCGAGTCCGATTGCATATCGTACCCCCAAACCTTATTTTGTTGACATGTAACCTCTGTGTTTTACTGACGTAATGATGACGGTCTCATGTTCTATTGGCTGTTTCAAAATGGGAGGTTACGGTCTTGCTTGATTTATCATATTCCCGCCTTGAACTGCTATGCACGAGTGCATGGTTTACGGAGTCAGCTTTCGGCTATTGGTATAGGCATCAAGCTATCCAAAATAAAAAATAAATAAATACATAAGATCAGTTGTAATAATGGTGGAAATGGATTTAAAGGTTTAAAATAAATCCAGACTTTGATTATATTTTATTCTCATTAAGATGTGTCTTTCCGTTTATTACCATTTGCTCAGCAGTTTTTTTACACTTATTGCATTCAAACAAATATTGTGAATGTGTGTATTATAAGCATTTTAATACCATTTTTATATGTGTTGGGCACCTCTGTTTTCTGAGTTTTTTTTTTTTATTAGATCATCTGGTTCACTGATTAACCTGAAGTTATGTTGCATGGTTTAAACTCCTAGGCCCTCATTCAATTGCAACTTGGCCAATTGAATAGGGGTCTAAATAAGCACATAACATATTTTTTTACAATACGTTTTTAGTTAGTAAATATCTATCCAAAAGCAAGATTTTCACTAACTAAAAACTTATTTAAAAAAACTATGCTATGTGCATATTTAGAGCCCTATTCAATTGGCCAAATCGCAATTGAATGAGGCCCTTAGTATGCATCTTCTACACTTGCTGATTAGGAAAGTGATATAAATCCCCTGTGTATATGGTATATATACTAGAATGAAGGCCAGAGATTATGAAACCATTTGAACTGATTGCTAAGTAAACAGCTAGTTGCACAACTATGAAATTGCCCTACAGTGCATAAAGCACATATGCTAGTTAAAATAGGAGTTACAGTTTAATACCTTTTACCAATTGTTTACACCTCTTCAGATTGGGTTAATGTAAATATGCTATTGCAATGGATTTATATAAAGGAAGCCATGTTAATGTTTTTAGGTTTTTGTTGATCAGTCATGTCAGACTCTACATGATTTACTTAATTTATGCTTAAATACTTACAATCAAGTTCAGGTATCTTTATCTTCTAAATATGATCATGTGACCTATACAATTTCCTAGTGCTTAACACAAAATGTTAAGGCGAAGGAGATTCTTTAATAGGGAAATTTGAGGAGATATTTAGTGTAATCCAGGTTTGAACGTCAATATTACAGAAAAAATAATAGTTAAAAAGAGTTTATCCTAAGATAATAGCTGTAAGTCAAAAAGATATCACTCTCCCACAATACTCTGGGATTTTTTTAAAAATGTGACCACCTTAATTTTGACAAATTAGATTGTGAGTTGTAATATCTATAGGGCTATAAAAAGCCTCAAATTTATATAATGATGTTTAAGATGATGTTAATATGCATGCCTCATATGCAAAAGGTATTTGTTAATCATAGGGATGCAGCAACATATTTTTCTTGTATAATGTTAGGAATAGACACTGTATATATATATATATGTATGTATGTATGTATATATATATATGTATAGAGCATGGTGCCAAGTATATAAACGCAGTACAATATATTAGGGGAAAGAGAGAATATCACCATAAATCTCTATATACTCATATACATCACTTATAGCATCATCAAACCACAACATAAAGTATAGGCTTTTACTGCTCAAGTGTAATGAAAAAAATGAAAGAGAGAAGGAGTATCCCTTATCTCCCCTATTGGATTTAACATGTGCCAGAGTACTTGCGTTTTTGGAGTACCAAATGATGAAAGGTTGTTCTGTTGTAGCTCACAAGAGCATTTAGATTAAATGCACCATCCTCTCCCTGCTCCCGACGGTCCGTTTCGCCACTTAATGGGGCTTACTCATGAGCTGGATTACACTAAATATCTCCTCAAATTTCCCTATTAAAGAATCTCCTTCATCTTTTATCGTCTACTCACAACTTTAAATAACACCCAGCTGCAAGTATAATATGTGTACTATTAATTTCAGTAACAAGAACATTTGCTGTTTCCCTTAAAGATAAATAGAGACTGGGTTTTATGATATATATGCAATAACTCATACTTTTGATTTTATTGAAAGATGCATGCTTGCAACAAATTCTAAATGCATCCCCTTTGCATGTGCAGGCATTAAATATATGTATTACATGATTTTGTAAGAATAATTCTGTGTATTTTGTAGCTTATCTGAAAAGACGCTATGGACTTGTCAGTGGGGGTTCGGACAGTGAATCTTCCAACACTAGAACAGAGTGTGCAAGTCCCAGACTCCAGCCGCAGGAATACAGCCTCCTTCATATGAAAAAGCCAAGAGTGGTGCTTGCATTGGAAGAGAAGGAAGCCCTAAAGAAAGCTTACCAGCTAGAGCCATACCCCTCACAGCAAACTATCGAGCTGCTTTCCTTCCAGTTGAATCTCAAGACAAACACAGTCATCAACTGGTTCCATAATTACAGGTGAGGCCACTGTCTGTAACAGCTATCTACGCAGATCTTTCTCACATGTTAGGTAGCTTCTTACAAGGTCACTGAAGTAAATGGGATGTGAACATGTCGGGGGCTTTTCAGCTGTAGGATTCAAAATGTTCTAACAAAACTATGATAAGCAGCTGCAGTTCACCCTGTATGAAGACTAATAGTCCTAATTTTATTTATGGCCATTTATCTAGTTGTTCTTTCAAAGCTAAATTTGTAATCCATTATCAAATTCAGTTTGGATTGGTTGAAAAAAACATCAAATTTTACTTTTGGACTTTTACCATTTTTTTATTGCATTCCATCATGTGCAAATAGGATGAATGTTCATAACTTGCAGAGAACCTTTGCAGGTAGTTAGACTTCATCTTTGACCAGAACTCATGATTTTCTGTCTATGTTTGCAGGTCACGCATGCGCAGGGAGATTCTGGTGGAAGGTCAGCAAGATAATGACACGGATCAGGAGCCAAACAGCTGTGATAGTTTCTCATCAGTGATCACCTCTCACAGAGGCCCAGCTTTGCACAGCCCCAATTCAGACCGGGGAGACAGGAAGCCTTCACTCAATGAAATGAAATATCTAATGCAAAATAACTGCTATGCTGGAGAAAGTAGAGGCACTGTAAAAATTAAGAAAGAGGACACAGAGGAAGATGATGACTCTTACAATCGCTGTGATTCTTGCTTCTCCGAAGCACCTTCTGGAACATGTTTTGAATCTGAGCAAAGCAGAGGTCTCCGAGAAGAACAGGTTACTGTCTCTCTCTCTGAAGAATCCCATAGACCGCATTACTTGAGGAAAAGTAACATAGCGTGCATGAAAGATCGGCAGTCTGGGGGGCATGACTGCGCCTCTCTGGTTTCTCACAAAGAGAACTCAGGTGCAGAGCGGCCACAAGCCGACCCAATATGCTTCAAATCCAATGTAGAATCATCACGCTGCAGCCTAGAAGTGTCTCTTAACTCTCCCTCTGCTGCTTCCTCTCCTGGCCTCATGATGTCAGTCTCTCCTGTACCATCTTGCTCTGCTCCTATATCTCCATCCCTGCCTAGCACAGAGTCAAACAAAGCTCATACATTCAGTCCAGCCAGTGACGCTGTCCCATTACATCCATCTACAAAGCATAGCCCCAACAACCAGAGAAGAAATGAGAAGATGGCCAACTTAAATAACATTATCCATCGGCTCGAGAGAGCTGCAAATAAGGAGGAAACTCTGGAATGGGAATTTTGAAAAAGCTTCCTTTCTGGGCAACCTTAACAAAAACACAAAATGATGCTGTTTGTACCAATCTCTTTGCGAAACCACATTGAGGAGCAGAGAGATTGCAGAGGATTTGGGATATTTTATATATTTTTTTGTTTTGTGAAGTAGAAAATGGGATTTAAAAAAAAAAAAAAACATGCTAAAAAATCCCATGGAATGAAAAAAGAGGAGTTTGTTTTCGTGTCAAAACCCAAAACTCTTTTAGAAAAAAATTTATAGACATTTTAGATATTTTATTAAATAATATTTGGAATTTATTAACAGCCTAAGCTGCTTTGATAACAGAGATAGATATAAAATCAGAGATGTAGCGGTGATCATTCAATGTATATTTAAGTCCTGTAGCTTGCCACTGGATGAGATTAAAAGACTATTGTTTAAAGCCATCATGAAGCACTAGGAGACAGACCAAATGAAGTAAATTCTGAAGAGCGGTTTTGTTTCCACCACTGTCTATAAGACAGAGCAATTATTACTGACCTCTGGAGCACTGGGATATAGTCTAAAAGACTCTAAATTGAAAATCAGATGCCACGAAGTGTGTTGTCTCTTTCGGGTTATGTTTTCCGGAACATACCATTCCCTGCTGTTGTATATGTTGTAGAGATTGTAGTCTTTGAAGTAGCACAGGATGGAAACCTTCTCATATACTTCCTTGTTATTATAAGCATAAAAAAAATAAATCATACATCATCCAAGCCAACATAACACAATGTTATGGCAAGAGGTCTATGGATAATATATGAAAGTGCAGAGTTGCAGAAAGCAGTACACAAACTAAATATACGTTGTTGTATTGATACCAACATCATATAGATAACTTAAAAAGTCGGGTGTGTAGCTGTCCGTCTTGTTTATTGAAATAGGGAAATTGTTAGGTAGTATGATATCTATTATTAAGTGTTCTGTATGGACTACAATGGAAAAACCCAGCTGCAAATACTTCAATGACATATGGAGCCTTTATCTGTCAAGCCCTCTCTTCATATATTCCCACCCATCACTATCTCACTCTCTCTTGTTCTGTGCCTCTCTTACCGTCTCACTCAGTGACATCATACAGTAAATAAAATGTGAGCAGACCCTGTCTACCAAAACACTTCCCTCCTTTTACACATAATCATTAACTTCAAATCCCACAGACAGTATGGCGTTAATCTTTAAATTGGAAACCCCCCAGTGAAATTCATACTTTTGGTAAATGCTAATTTTATGCACCGTTTAAATTAACTATATTGCAATATTTTATTAAATGATCTTATACACAAATTATTCCCCCTATTTTAGAACTGCACGTCCATTTTTCCCCCCAATCCCGACTGAACAAGGCCAGTAGTTTTATAACAAAAGAAAAAGAAAAATATCAGGTTAGGAGAGGACGTCCCCACATACTCTAGATTTGTGTACATGTATTTCTTCATAGACTAAGGCCTAGTGTAACACATTTCTAAAGGACATCCGGCTATTCTCTACCACGTTATAGTGTATCCTTAAGCAGATACATTTTGTTTTTCATTTTGAAAGATATTTCTAAATGGATATTGTTTTGCATAAAATACATGTTATATGTATATAGTTGGACTAACTAAGAGAAATAGCTAGATACAAGGAGGGATAGTAGCAGGAAACATACACATGTAAGTATGTGTAGGACGGCATAAAGTATATGTGATGGAGGACATATAACTTGTGCAACATTCCTAGAAGGGCTACTAATAGTACAGACAAAGGTTATATATGTCAGAGCTTCATATATATATATATATATATATATATATATATATATATATATATATATATATATATATATATATGTTATGTTTCAAACTGGCACTTGATGATGACATCAGTGACATCTAATTACCTTTACTGCACCACTGCACTTCTTTATGCATAGACCTCCATCTTGTTTGAGCTCAGGAGAGGATCACAGAAGAGTAACAACTCCACATATTAAATACCATGCATCATTTAATGTGTTTTCTGTATCAAAATGGCATTGCTCTTCAAATATATTGAGCCAACAGTGAAAAACCTTTTGGTGCCTGGGATATCTGCAATCTGGCTGGGAAATTGGTACAATTTTGACAGTCCTTATTTCCAGCATTAGTGCTTAATACTGCACTTAAATAATGACATTTCTGTTACATTTTGGTAAAGACAGGGCATTACACTCATATTAAATGAGACATTTGTTAATATAAATAAGTTGCTGCTGGAGAACAGGTGATATAACCTCCTGTTAACATGGCACTTGTCAGGACCAGTCAAGGAAGTTATCAAGGTGAGAAAATTTGGGCATTAATCAGAACTATATATATATATATATCTGCATTTTACAAATTAAACAAATACAATAGGGGTCCCTGTAGCCCGTATGTGGGTTGTGTAGAGGGTACAGCGGGTTTTGAGTGTGATGCTGCAACACACTACAGCTGGTCCCTGTGACATCACATTTGCAATGGTGCAGAGCTAGCTTGGCACTGCCAGCTGCCATGTTTGTATTATTTGCTTCTTCCTTTAATGAAACCCTGTAGGTGCGCCGCGTACAAGTTATAGGACAGTTTCTGCAGGAGACGCTCACAAGCTCACCATTCGTATGAGAACAGTCTGCATTCATTGTATTGTTACATGAAGCTGCTAACTGATAAGAGGGCAGGAAGGAGACACAAGTTACATTCAATGCAAGTCTGCATCCCCCTATGTACAGTATGTATCCAGGGTATTTGGGACTTGGTGCTAATGGGACATGTAAGCATTGTGTAGGGTAATACAGTACATTAACCCTCTTGCTGCCAGGACTGTTGTATAATTCAATCCTGGCACCTCAGGCTTAAGTGTTACCTGGACAGTGTTTTTTTGTTTTTTTCCATGACAGTTTTTCCTATTATGTAAAATTTTCCAACAAATCCAACAGTGCTATAATTATTATTTCCAAAATCACAGTGAAACTGATACAGGTTGGGCCTCTGCATTTACAATCTGTGGATGTTATTTTAATCAAATTAAAAACTCTACTATTTAATTTTGCATAGTGATTTCTTTATTTTTCTTCTAGTTTAAAGGGCCCTGAGCCTGCAGTGAGCTCCAAGCTGTAGGACATGGATGCAGTGATGTCCTGTCTTATTCTTTTATTAGAACATGTCTTAGGCCTACTAATGACACTAACTAGGATGACTGTTCTTTTATCCATTTGCCTTTCCAGTGGCAGGATTTGAGGAGTTTGTTGAACATCTAACATCATTAAATTCTATATTGTTTGCAGCCTTGAGTACCGGTGAATTACATTTCAGATCTCACATCATTTTTTTATAAAAAAATAATCATCTCAATTAATCTCCATTCACAGCTTCATGTCTCATTTATCAGTCTAAGAACAACCATTTTTCTATCTAATTTAAAACTGATATTCATCTGTTTACACAAACAATATTGTATCTTGTACAATCCCAAAATATAACAAATCTTCCTATATTTAAAACACCAGCTATCTGTAATACAACTAATCCTACAAAGAAGTCCAGGAGTATAATTGATTAATTTTAAGTTGTAAATCATGGAAATCTGCAGATATTGTGATTCCCATAGCCCTCACCAAGCTCTTATTAATGTCCTTTTTATGATCCACTTCTGGTAGAGATTTCTTCCATTTATCATACCGGTCTCACATTATTAAATGTTCTGTTTATATACTTTATAGCACACACCAAGCCCACTATATATAATAGAATACTATCATACCATCAAAATGTCCTTATTTTGGAAGGACTGTGTTTCTTTTCAGGGGAAATCCCCCTGTCCCTCTTAGCTTCCCAAAGGTCCCTCTTTTGGTCCTGTATTTTGTGTCAAAACTCTGGTTTCAATTCCAGACCACGCCTGTCTTTCCCTGGTTTCAATCCAGACCACGCCTGTCTTTCCCTGGTTTCTTCTCCTGCTTTCACTCAACGGGAAGGAAGCCTGAAGTGTCATTTCTGCAGAATACAATACATGTCTTTATATGTCCATCTTAAGTGTTTATGTCTTTAAACCTTAGTTTAAACACCATACAATATAACATTTACCCTACTTAATAATATATAATGTTTCAAGAATGTGTGTCCCTTCCTGACGGGTTGGGAGGTATGTACTAGACCTGCTATTTTTAAAACCACCAGACGTTCTGTGTGGACTCCATCCATTACTTGGTTTGTTACCAATCTTCTCTACTTACTGCAGTTGCCTAATTCGGAGCGAGTGTACATATGGATTTTTCTTAATCAAATCTTCTATGTCCATTCTTTTATTCTTACATTTTAAATAAATAAGTTCATAATACATTTTAAATGTATTACACAAGGATGTGGAAGGTAAGGCGGACCATTTGTGGGTAGGTAAAAGAAGACTGTTGTTGAGGGTTTGTGCTACTGATACCAGTTATATACATGAGTATGGTTAATGGAATAATGTGTGGTTGTAATCTTCAGGAGACCTTGTAATCTGTATGACCCCTCACACCTCTGCCAACACCAGCTTTCATCGAGCACCATTTATCTGTATCTGCACACCAGAGGCTCCTGAACAAGGTGCCAAAACCCAGTGAACATCTTGTTACTGAAATATGCTTGGATAATTGTCCTATCATTAAATTCTGATAGGACATCGTAGTAGACAGTAGATCTTAGTGCATTGCTTTGGTAACCCTAAGTGGGTGGAGACATGTACATCCACAAGAGGGTTAGTATCAGTAACATCTATTCTTCTAATTTGTCTACTAGAACACAGCATGAGAACCCAGACTGACAACACTTTCTTAATAACATTTCAAAGTACTGGAAGTTGGGACGTAATAGTCCAAGGCCTCCCAAAACAAGTATAACTGGATCTAGCAGTGAAAGTCCAAAAAATGAAAAGCGGACCTTGAGAGCACACCATCTTCAACCTGAAGGGGCATTTACAATTCACTGTGCAGAGAGAAGAGTAACTCCATTGGCTCTAAAGAGAGGAAATGCATGCACTGGTTGTTCAACATGTTTAAATGTAATTATTATGTTGAAGCCTGGCTGATAGTTTGGTATCTATTTTTCAACAGTCCAGTATTCCAGTCACCTAATTCTAGGCATCATTTACATAGATGTTTTTTTTATTTAGTCTCACTGGAATTTTCTTTTTTACTTATATTTAACAACATAAAACCTCCTCTGTAATGTAACTAAACTAATTTACTAAGATTGTTTATTTTATTATTTGTTTATCAGGTAAACACACAAGTACATTTCTTATCACCTCAGTGTGTACATGCTGACCCTTTGCCTCTTCTTGCGGCGTGTAACATACGGGGTCGGCGCTAGGGTACTGGAACGCAATTACTGCAACTCTGACCATACTTTGTGTACAATGGGAATATATTCTCAGAAAAAAATCTTTGTCCTTTCCTTGTGATTTGTTTTCCATTAAAACAAGGAATAGTTACATGCATTTGATTCAATATTAAGACTTGTTTTGGACTGAGAATACCAGAGATAGTATGTAATATGAAAACAAGAGATATAGTGCAGGTAAATCTAAAATCGTATATAGATATTAACTTGTTTTTGTTTTCTCTTAAATCACTTTGGGAATTTATTTGTGAACAATGTCTCTGAAACCTGTTTGTTTCACCCTCTAATATTGAAGCAGAAAATCTGTTGGGTGCAGACCAGTTTGAAATGGGAGGGTGGGGATATGACCAAGGTTTGCTAACGAGGGAATTTATTAAAAAATATTCAAAAAAAATCCTATTTATACATGTTTGGTTTTGCTAAATAAGGTTTCCACTTTGCTCTTACAACCTATTAAACATATCTCTTGTATGTTAATTTTGGTCTGATGTGGGAATAAAGATACTCATTATCTTCTAGTGTGTAGTGTGGATGTCCGTGTAACAGGATTGAATTAAGCACTTAGGATAGAATGATTACAGGGATCCTGTTGTATGACAATTAGTGAACATGTAATTACCGTAGGCTCACGTACTGTATCCAGTTTGTAAAATAACCTAAAAAACAAACTTTGTATGAAAAAAAGGAAAAAGGTCTGTAAAAAAAAAATCATCTAAATACAGAAATTGTATTATACATGTGTGTGCCCTGGTCTGTTCATTTCAAATTATGCAATTGTGTGTTCTTGCTGCTTAAAGTGATCATTTTTTTGTTGTCTTATTTTCACTATAGAGATTGAAGGAGGCACAATCCTTTACAGGTTAGATTTAGCAAAATACACTTAAGGATATTGCAGGCCGAATTTTCTATCCGACATTTAAAAGAGCATGCTTTGTATATTGCTCATTTTTTGTTGAGTGAAAAAGAGAAAATTAACAGTAACAAAATACATCTATAGACAAAATACAATGAGTTTGAACCAGCCTAGCCTGTCTAGGGAATTGGTGAATTGTGGACATGGCGTTACTTTATTTGTCAGTAATACCCTTAGAGAGGTTTGTTTCGCTAGCATTGAATTCAAAATGATAGTAGTATAAACCAGTTTTTTGGTTTGATTCCCAGGGAGGAGAACGCAATCCTTACTATCTCATTTTAAAGGGGCATTGTATCGGTATAAATAAGACATGGCTCTTTGATACTGCTGGATGCAACTCCTACTTTTAAAGATCTTTTTATCCCAATTATTTATATCAATTAAATGCTATAATACTTTTAATTTCCCTCCACTAACCTAACCTCTTTCGAGCATGCCATGTTGGCCTCTTTTCAACCTCCTAGTGTTTCACTCTGTGAAGTGAGCAGGCAGCAAGCTGGGATTCTTGATGTTGCATCTTGTAATGCAAACAGTATGGCCAAGCAGCTTCCAGATGTTTCACTGGGTCATGTGGTATGGTTTGTAGAGCTGGAGCCATCACCCCATGAGTGTGTGTGTTTGCATCGTTAAGTCATGTCCGACTCTCTGAACCACTCGGTATTCGTGGCAGAGATACTGGAGTGGGTTGCCAGCTCCTTCTCCAGTGAACCACAGCATACAGCTCCTGGTTTGCCTAGGTAGTCCCCCATCCAAGTACTGACCAGGACCAACCCTGAAAGGGTTTGGGGTGGTGTGACCTCTTGGTATCAAACCCAGGTAGTAGCGGTGAATGTACTGAATCCTAACCACTCAACCACCAGGGAACCCTTTTCTACCAGTTCGGTTTATAAGATGCAATATGGAGAATTACAAAAATTCATGACTTGTTACTTGCTCATGTCGCACATTAATGCACTCTGGATAGCAGGTTGAAAGGGGCAACATGGCAGCATCCTAGAGGTAAACAGAAAGAAAAATAACAAAATCAACAATAATTCCTAACTTTATATAGTTGTGCTAAAAGGCTTTTCATTATGGTAGATGCAATTTATACTTTGCATTACATTTTTCCCACTGCAGTCTTCCATTAATGTAAATTGTCTATACTATAGACCACTCATTTTGAAATGTTTAATTCATGATCTTTTAAAAGAATGATTGAAAATATAGGATTACAGATGTAATTCAATAAATAATAGCTTAGCTAAAATATTTGAATAGCTGAACAATTCCCCTTTTGATTAAGCAGTAGTTCCCATTTGTCTTTTAATCTTGAAAGGTTATCCCAATTACCAAGCACACAGGACATTGCAATCCATTGTCTCAAAGTGTTATTAATTAATATAAAAATACAGAAGAAAAGCTTACAAGCTATAATTACAAAGATCCCAGTCTTCAGGATGTGTATTTAAACTATACTAAAGCCTAGTCCTGCTTTGCAGCCTGTGCCTGTTAAACTGGTCTGACCATGTTGTCAAACTACAAGAAAATATCTTTTAGAAGTCTGTTCCACATCTCCATTATCTGCCTCTAGAAGGAACTTATCAACGAGATGCAGATTTTGAGGATTAATATTTTTCTTGTGACATTGTGTTGATCCTTCACCTTGTCCTATGTTCAGGATACCATTTCTTGTATGACCTGGTAAAGCTTTTGAGGCTGTTACACATATGTGTCACATAAGACATACTAGTAACAATGTAGCTTCACCTGCAAGTCCTGTACAGAAGAATCCTATTAATGCACCTCAGGCCTGTCCTCTTACTGCTGCACAATATATAAAATCACACCAGTCACTGTCTCCAGATCTATTACTCACTTCCTCTATAACACAAATGAACATTAACCTTTCCATCTGTTTTTTTCCATCCCGGTGGAAATATTTTATTTATGGCAAAAACAGCATTTGGGATTTTTTTGTATGTATTTCCATTGCCTCATTTCCCATCAGTTCTTCACTTTGCTGTCACATAGACTTGTAGGGCATCAAACTGACACAAGGCACTAACCTCAGAGTCATATTACATGGAACATAATGATTTTATTTTCATGCATTTAAAATAGCGTGTACACATTACAAAAGTTGTTTTCTGCATGAAACAATATGAAGTAAAACCTGTCATTGAAACTAACATGCAATGTAGAGAGCATACTTTAGTCTGCAGATGTCATGGGCTGACAGAGGAGTTACACATCTGAATGTGTGCTTTTTTTTTTGTGCTCTAAAATTTGAAGAAAATAAAACACTGTGAAACCTCAAATTCACTCCTGCTGCAATAAACAATTCCATGTCCCTTTAATGATGTATTGATTAACTGTTTAAATACTGAAAATATATCACATATAATAGTTGTCAAACTACGAAACGTTGTCACGCTTTGCGAGCTCGCAAGAATTGCGTCCCTCACAAAGCGAGGGACGCAGTTCGGGCCGCATTTGCGGTGCTGGCGGCTTTACGCCGCCTCACAAGCGGTTACAGACACCCACAGAAGCGGGACTTTTAAAAAATACAAGTAACACGCAATTACTAAATACGGACTTACACAAAAAAATACGAGCCGCGGGACTTAGAAAAAAATACATTACAAACAAAAATACGACCTTAACGGTCGAACCGCGCGCAGCTAAAAACATAAAAAAAATAATAAATATAAACAAAAATGACATACAAAGCTCACCCACAGCAAGGGGGGGGGGGGGGCACCCAGGACCTCTGCAAGTGAAGTTACACCTCAATTTAAGTCCAATTTACCGAGTTTAGACACAGGAAAATCCCCTAAGCGAGATAAAAAATGGCAGCCGAAAAAAACGAAAACGAGGCTACACAACCTTAAAGCCGCAAAACATCACCAAGCACATACGGCTTTTCCAAAAAGCCGTACAAGGTACAAGATACACTTTTACCAAGGACGCTAAATCATCCACACCCATGTACCACATCCGCATTGGGTTGTAAAATGAGGGCGAATGTGTAAGTACACAAACTGTTTCCCCTCGCACACGCAGCCTATTTACACTACACACTGCACACATTGCTGACACTTACACCTCAGCTCAACAACAGTGCAAATCTACATTGGATGCTGCAGGAACATCAAAACAGATTGTCAGCTCTTCAGCACAATGCTTCCTGCATATATTACTTAGAAATAGGTAAAGTATATTAATTTATTACTTATTTAATTAGCATACAAAAATACTTATACACAAAAAAAAAAACACTATTGCAATAAACGCCAAAGCTATTCACCGCGCACCTCACAACGTGCGCCAACGCTGCTCATAGCACACAAACTACACCAGGGGACAGCCTTGCAATAAGCACAGAAAGCAGATCAGCGCCAACCTTACAATGACAGCAAAAGCACCTCGGATAAAAAAATATACAACAACCAAGAGGCTCGCAATGAGCGCTGAAGAATTCAAATTCTAAAATAAAATTTGGTATAGCTTCCAAAGCTTATTGCAAGTGTCTGTGTATTACAATATACTGTATGATGAAAAAATACACACTTAAGATTTGACTGCGAACATTGGGCCAAACACTTAGAATCTGTGGCAATTTTCAAGTGATTATATTAGCTACTCACAATCCAGTTATGAGTTACCCGCCAACAATCACTACAGGCCAGCTGAAGATGCAAATTTGGCCTTGGTTTTAGCATAGCTCGTATATTATAAGCTCTAAATAATTACATTTACACAAAATCAATATTTTATTAGACCCGTAGAGCTAGCTCACAAATAAAGTCTAAAGTTCTCTAAAAATGCATGCCAATGGTTTACACAGCTGCTGTAAGGTTAGATACTTCACAAGCACTAACTTTTCCATTAACTACAGCGGCCCTATACATATGCACTAACCCTGTAAAATTGTTTTAGGGAGTTTGCTGGAGCTCTACAAATAAATATAATAATAAAGTTAAATTTATATATACATATACATTGTACATACAATTGATCATTAAACTAAGACATTTCTTATATGTGTGCTTAAGTATACCAGTTTGTCTCGCAATGTTCTTGACTAGTGTGTGTATACAGGGGAATACATGACAATCTGGTGACAGATAATTTGGGCTCCACAAAACAAACTTCACACACTGAAACAAATATATCTCAATATTTTATTTTTTTTAAACAATACTAGTACAATGTGTAGTCAATTTTTATTTTAAAATACATATCTGTGCCTCCTATATTGGATCACCCCTTTACTCATAATCAATAAAGCTCCCACCTTGGTGAAGAAATACATTTTATTCACTGTAGTATAATGCCTGTAATGGTGGTTATTTCATTTTGAATTTGTCTGTACAGTTACTGACTACACTTCTACCCACCAGAAACTAAATGAAAGAGATGCATTCTGTGTATTGGACAAAAATAGACAAATAATAAACCAGACATATACTCAGCCCTTCCTTATGTAAGTGTCGGTAGACAAAACCTATAAAAGTCCAAGATCCAATGTTACTAACTCACCTTTAAAAACGCACATCCATTTAATTAGAGTTTTTTTTTTTTCTGATTTCAGGATAAATCAGGCATTTTCTATAGTGCAATCTATGATACCAAGCATCATACACAATAATTGCATGACAAAGTTGTGGAAGGCACAGATTCGGGGATGGGTATGAAACAGCTGGGTTCCCTGGTGGTCCAGTGGTAAGATTTGGTGCTTTCACCATTGTGACCTGGGTTTGACTCCTGTTAGGGAACCAAGAGGTCACGCCACCATGAAGCCAAGCAGGTTTGGCCTTTGGATGGGAGACCACCTAGGAATACCAGGAGCTGTATGCTGTGGGCCACTGTAGAAGGAACTGGCAACCCAGTTCAGTATCTCTGCCATGAAAACCAATCGGCATGACAAAGGACATAAAGATGTGCGTGGTATGTTACAGTCGATGAGGTCACAGAGAGTTGTACACAAATAAAAAATGAAAGCGTTAAAGACCTTCACTATACCTATCCAAGAGTCATTGATCACTATGAATCCTATTTGAAGTATGCAAGAACACTAATGTGCTCATGAAGCCAGGTTGCAAAATGTTACATAGAACTTTTGGACTTCTACTTTTTGTTACATTTCATACAAATCCAATATGTCAAATGATCCAAAGAACATCACTGTACCTGGCTGTAGCTACATGGCGATATGACCCATTGGTAGGTCCTTGGCACACTTTTCAGAGGAGAAATGAACATGGAGCTAAGTAAATATATAGACATACTGTGCCCAACAGCAGATGTATCTGTGAAGAAGAGAAGACTTAAATAACAATAGTATGTGTTGACGATCAGCAGCCAGATGAATGAACTGCAGATGAACACAAAGAGGTTAAATTGTCATTGGTAGGAGCAAATGCGTACTGCACAAAAAGAGAGCTCTATTACAAGTTGGGAGATAAAGCGAAGGTGAGTATGTGACACATAAGCCCACCAGCAGCAAAGCCCTAGTGGTGTGACCAGATGGACAATACACACCAGCAATGACAAAATCCTGATATTGCACAGAGGAGCACAGCCCTGGTAGTATGGTCATGTAGGGGTGAGCTCTGTAGTAGGTAGTAAGGAGTACTTGATGTCAGTACTGATAGTGACAAGATCCTAATACTGAGTCCAGATCGTTCAAGTGTAGGTAGGCTATGGCAAGATCGAGGCGGTTTGTAAAAGAAGTTATGAGGGGTGGCAGGGTAATTAAAAATGCTAGGGCACCCAGTAAAATATTTTTTAGGAACCCCTCTATTATCTAAATATTTGAACATAGATCTATGAACCTGTTCAAATGTTGTCAACATGGTTTCATGACATATTGTAGGGTTGCATATATTGCTTTAGACACGCACATTACTTTATATACATTGCTTTCCAATTTTCACCAGCTTTACCCACACACTCTGCTCTCTGGCTTCTCCCCCAGCCATACTCACTTTCCTTAATAGTAATACTTAATTGTGATACATCACAGCTGGAAATGGAGGGGGGAAATCCAGAGTGGACATGAGGAGTAAGAGAGGGAGACAGCAGAGGCAGAATTAGTAATATCTGAGAGAATAATAACTGTGATTCACCATGTGAGCGCCTTTATCATCTATCCTCAGCAGGACTTACTTCCCAAAATGCTTACACCATTTTGTATTTTTCATATACATTTTTTCTCTGTGTGCAATTTATGGAAAAAAGCATATAGCAAATTCTTAGGAATTAAAAACATGCAAAATGTAAATATTTAACTTGCACACACAATTCCTCTTTCCTGTGGACTGCTATTGCCTTTGTAGCTGCTTTCTTAGCAGGGCATCTATTTGTAAATGGAGTTTTCTATTTTCCCATTGAAAGTACTGACATTTGTGACGCATTCAAAGTCCCCTCCCGTCTGTACATGCATATCAGCAGAAAGATGGCAGCTCTAACTGGGCCATAGTTGCATATAATAATGTATTCAGTTTTTTTAATTCCCAATGTTTTAATATAACTCTTCAAAACAGAAAATGTTAAATATAGGCTGATAAAACTTTAAGGCACAGATACAACAAATTGTGAAAATAAATTTAAGAGATGTTCTCAATCCCCTCCCCTCACTGATAGCTAAAACACACCCCTCGGGATTCAGCTCTGAGGAAGTAATGCAACATACACAAAATGGATTCCTATACTTTAACAGAGTCTTCATAAATTCATATTTATCCAAAAATGTTCTATGCCCATGGCTTACACAGCAGCTAATTTTTTTTTTACATACCTTTCTTTAACTGCAGTGATCCTTTAATTAAAGCAAGTGATAAAGTACATTTATATATAACTATTCTTTTTAATATATTAAATCATATAAAGCAAAGGCTGCCATTAAAGAACCATGGTGGTTAATTTCCCCCATGTATGGTCTTTACAATAACTAATCTTTATAATAGCTAAAAATGTTGTTTTGGAAAAAATAAAGTTTTTGCTTTTTTATACCAAATTATTGGTATAAAAGTTCTGTATTTTCCTTTCACAGTACTTTCCATTACAAACACAAAGTCCAGTAGTTGAAGATGCTACATTCCAATTGTGCAGATAGAAACTTGAAGTCACATTCTACCTCAGGAAGTTGATGCTAGAAACCAGAATGCTAGATTCCATAGCACCATGATTATATATAAAAATCAATATAGTAGAGGCTGTATTCATTTATTTTTGGATATAAAAACATATTTTCAATTGTAGGTTTTAGAAACAGAACATTTTAAATATAAAAAAACATGGATCCAATATAAGAAAACATGGATCCTTATGATTATAAAGAATATATCCCTGTGTGGACTTCTTAAAGATCTTCTTGGTATGATGCTAAGTAATATAGTGCTAACGGATAAGAAAATATACTTTCACTTCTATCCTCTTGTGCCAGTAGTTGCTTGTTAGATGTCCGGCTTGGCTACTGGAGCTTCCTTGAGTGTGGTCAGTTCATCTTCAAAGCACATACTTAGATGATGTATTTGATCCGGGAAAATAATCTCCCTGTGATGCCAGTTTGTTTCCTTTTATGGAGCCAGCAGATTTCCAAGAAGCGTCCCTGCCCTGTGCCAACTCACTGCATTGGAACCTCTCTGTATTATACCGGCCTGGTCTGGAGGAATGTCTTTCTAATTATTTTTAGAGAAAAAAAAAAGCAAAACTATTTCTTATGTGGTGCCAAATTAGGCTAAGAAAATTATATACAGTATATTATTCCAACATGTAAGCTCAATAAAATATAATATTTATTATAGAATCAAAAATGTGCTAAAAGAACCCAATTCTGAACAATTAAACAAAAAGAAAGAAAAGAGAAAAAAAAAATATGACATAAGATATTCAGGTATAAGAAACTGGTAACAGTATGGAAAAGGAGTATGTTCAGTTTGAAAATAAATATATAGAAACCCAATTAGCTCAATCCAATTATAAATGCAATGGTTTTAAAAAAAGGATGGTTAACGGTACACAAAAGAGAATATGATTAAAAAATGTAATTTCTTACAGTTAAATGTAACAAGTTTATTTGATAATCCGCATTCTTGAACCACCCACCAAGGGCTGTAATCTATTTCATATAGGTGATTATTGCCAATCAATTCATGTAGGCATCTAGCTTTATTGGTCACCATAAAAAAAAAGACAGATAATACTCACCATACTAATGCCCCCACTCAACTGAGGTTACGGACGATACAGTAGCCCGTAAGTGAGGTTGCAAGTTAATTTGCTATTCAACTGGCGTAATTTTAACTGGTTACGGCCTTGGAAATATTGCAATGGTTAAACCCGTAATTTACAGGCTCCAGAAGCCTTTGATCATTCATAAGAGTTACGATGGCTAAAATCATATAGCTGTTTAACCCCCTTACACTCTAGCACTCATTGGATTTTCTCCTACATTTGCCGTTTATGGGTGTGCTTGGTGAAATTCAATTGTTTATTTTCCCAAAGCCTGCAAATGTTTTTCACACCCATAAACGGCAAATGTAGGAGAAAATCCTGTGAGTGCTAGAGAGGACCCGCAAGGGGATTAAACACCTGATCGTAGCACTGTAAATGCAAAGGGCTAAAATTGATCTTGGGTATCAATGAGTTAATACATATCAGGCCACCAATATGGATTAGACAGTATTGGCATTAATTTTCATAATTCTTTGTTTTGCGGGTTTGCGAGTCTGATCGCATTTCGGACCCCCGAACCTAATTTATTGACACGTAACCATGCTTTACTGATGTAATAATGACAGTCTTATTCTCTATTGCTTAATTGATCTTGTTCCCGCCTTGAACTGCTACTAGCCGGTGCATGGTTTACAGTTTCGGCTTTGGGCCAGTAACTTGCGGGCTTAACCCATTGAATAGCTCCAGAATCAGAGACGAAAGGGAGCCTCCAACACACCCGCAGACATATGGCCGCCTGCGATAGAGTTGCGGGCTTAGAATTAAATGTGGCTCTAAGTGTGCAGACCCCAGGGGATAACTGGTTTAATCAGCTTTAAAGAAAAATTATAGTGGTTTATTTTTTTATATCATGGCTGACAACCATTTTTTCTTTTTGGTGATCTGCTTCTGTATGCAAATTTCAGAGACTACAAATTATATAAAAACACTTTGGGGCAGGAGTTTCAATAGAACAGGTGGAAATCTCTTTTTTGTTGTTCTAAAGAAAGTATTTATCCATAGAGAAAGCAGCTGAAATAAAAAGCTCAGTAAATACAACAGTGAATAATTCCGTATAACATGTAAAATGAAAGGCTATATTTATTATTGCTTACTAAAAACATTTTTTGGCCAGTATGAAGGCCAGGACTACAACATTTGAGAGCTTGTGGTAATCCAAAATACTTAAACAGAGAAGCTTAACATAACAATGTTATCTATGAGAGCAGTCGGTGTGATATTATCAAAGTTGGACTACACAAAGACCTTGAATATATTTAAATGTTTCAAAATATATAGATGAACTGTAGTTTGAAGTTAACAGGAGCTTTCCAAAAAGGTCAATGGTCTGGCCAGATGAGTTCCACCATAAGCAGCCCAGTTCTGCACAATTCCAGTACCTGCCAGTTCTACTTTACAATGAGAATGCCATGTTTACAGTTGTCACTGAGTAGGATTCATGGAGAAAACAAACCAAACATCACAAATGTGGATATATTTCTGATAAATAAAAAAGCAACACAAACACTATTTCCAGAAATATTTATTTTCTTTTTTTAACCAGTGTAAAGTGAAGTCAATGTAAGTTTTAATAAAAAGGAATGTGCAGTATATACAATCGCATAATCACACATTGGAATGTAAATGTTTAAAAAATATAAAAGTAACACTGGAGGTATGTGAAACAATAGCTGAACCATAAAAGGATTAAAATTGATAAAATATCTTGTCTAGACAGAACTTTAATATTTTGTCAAACATATCTGGACTTGTGCTAAAGATACACCATAGTGCAAGATAATTATTCAGAGTATATAAAATAATTGGAATGTGGAACTTGGTCCTAGAAAAGCAAGTTACTGTTTAGCTTGTGGTACCGCTACCTAGTAATAACCTGCACAACATCTCACTTAAATGCAGAGAAAGGCTTCACATAATATGATGCACCAGTGACCATTTATAATGAGCACTGCAGTCCCATATTTACAGGATGCTTTCTCAAAGAATTAGACACGGTAAAGGACAATTGTTCTTAAAAAAAGAAAAAAAATTCAGCCTTAATTATATACTGCTATATGCATTCATTCTTTGCTGGGGACAGGCATTTCTACATTAGTCCTTTTGAAATGACTGGCACCAAAATTACACATCTTGTCAAAAGCCTGGAATCTGTAGTACTTCTATGTACTATATATTACAGATTCCATAGCAGGAGTGTAAATGAAACCTGGAATACATTTTTTACTTAAAGTAAACACTTTTGCACATTGTAGTTTTCAGGAGACATTGTAAATATGGGACCAGAGCGGTTCTTTCAACACCTCACAGCATATAAGGCACTTTGTCCCATAGGATAATAAGGTAGGAGGATGTAAAATATTTCAGCAGTTACCTCCTATAGACACTGAAATATTAAGTACCTGATAAGTATATATTGTTCACATGCATTAGGATTATTATATGCATCCCTAGAGTTTTATGTTTGTGATTCACAAGATATGAATAATTAAGACAATCCGCTACATTCATTAAAAAGGGCCACTGTAATGGTGCAGAATTCACAAGTTTAACATTACAGATTTGTATAAACAGATTTTCAAATTATTGTGATTTAAAATGTTGAAATTTTGTAAGAAAAATCCTACATTGACAAGTGTATGTTTAAAAACTGCCATCTTTAGGCTGGATTTCTCCCATCTTTTAAATAAATGTGCAACACATATCCAATATTCTGCCATTAAAGCTGCATGGTAATGTGCCAGCTGCAGACTCTGCCACAGATTAAAAAGATAGGATGTCCAGCCCAGAGATAGTGAGAAAGCAAATACTTTTTAGTGAGTTCTCAGAAAATATTTATTTTTCAATTGTATGAAAAAGTTGTTTATACTGATCCTCCCCACTTACAAGTCATTACAACTCTACCATTACAGTGGCCGATTAAGGTGAGAGGACTCCCATTAGAGAGGTAACACCTCCTAGAGGCCTATGTTATTACACAGAGTCTATTCACTAAAGTAAAATACAGACTCCACAGAATAACACTGGAAGTGGCCACTAATGAGGAAGCCATATTAAAATAAATACACCCCAAGCTGCAGAGTGCATTACACAGAAAAAGGATAGAGACAAGAAAGTAATGCCCAGCTCTTACACAGTATATTCAGTTACTGGGTATAAGGCAGGCGATGCCTCCTTAACTTCGTACCAACATTTATTTAAAAAAAATTTAAACATAAAATCGGACTCATAACCAGAATCGCTTGCACCTAAAGAATTCAATTCACCTTGCAAAACTTCTGCACGTTTCACATTCATTAACTAAATACATTTTTCTAAAATATTTCTACAGCAGTTTGCTTTAAATGAAACAATCAGGCTGAGACTATTGCAGATGATATCTGGAGATTTGTGTATTGGAAAATGAAGGTTTTTCTGATGTTACTATGACTCTAATTTCGAACATTACTCTATTATTTATATTTTAAGTGAGAAAAGATATTGTGCATTTTGTTAAAACATTCAGCAATGTCAACAACATGGATCTAGGCAGCGTAGAAGTATGGAGGCTGCACAGCAACTCTCGGTCCTTTTGATAAGAATGTAATCACCCTGAACTAGATAGATAGATAGATAGATAGATAGAGGTGTATTAGGTGATGTTGACATTACTCAGAGACCAGCTTCTGTTTTTGGATGTTTTCTAGCCACTTGGTTCTTAGTTCCACAATTTCTTCTCCATATAATCTGTGAAGCTTTAAAAAAGAAAGAGTATCTGCTGAAATTGGGCTGTCTTCAGAGGAGCTGGAGGCCACTTCATCACCAGCCTGTGAATGATCTTCTAACATCAAGAATTGAAGTGCAGTCAAATCTTCACCTGGATGCCCTTTTTCATCTTTAGACTTTGGTCCATTAGCATAAATATACCCATTAGGCAAGTTCCTTGGTATGTTATCCCACGTAGCAGAGGTGGTGTCCTTTTGAATACTACTTGGTTGCACAGACTTCTCCTGCAGGACTGAAGCCATGGCTTGACAGCCACTATCGGAACTGGCAGATGTATCTGTAGACCCTTGCATTTCATAGTAAGTAGTAGTGTTTTTCTTCAACTCCCCCAGTTGCTTCTGCAGTTCCGTTACAACAAGCCTGATATATTCAAAATTAGCCTTTGACAGAGCTTTTACCCACGATTCCATAGTATTCTGGCTGTCCGCTGCCAGAATGTACGCCCGTGATTTGGCATAGCCAAACTTGATGGCAAAGCTGTATTCTTCTGTAGACTCGCACAGCTCCACTCTGCACCCTTCCAGTATTATAACCCCAACAGGTTCTTTGCTTTCCTCATGATCAAAGTAGAACAACATATTACCCTTCAGCACAAACCAGCGCTTGTGATAGGCAGCATTGCGCTCCCCCTTCTTGAACAGGAATCCACTTTTATCCACTGGAGATTTGCATGTGGCGTAATACACCAAGTTCCGCTCATTAAGCTTCATACCTTAAGTTTTCTTGTCCCCCTAAAGTACAAAAACACAGAATTAGACACAAGATATCCATATATAGCACCAGAATACATGATATGACCACACATGCATCATCAGATGTATTACTTGGCTTTCTGTCTAGTGAAGTGAATTTAAAGCTATTTAGCTAGGTTTATTTCTCACCCCCAAACAGAGAGAGACCATGCATATCAGTTTGCCATTTTTTCTGAATGTAACAGACCGAAGAGTTGATTCTTCTCTTATTCCAGTTTGATATTACATTTTAAAACTTTACAAGTGAAATGTACTGAGTCAGGGAATAAAAGATCATTTTCCATACTTCCTATTCCTTTGTTTTAGGTTTGTAGTCGAGAGCATGAAGAGTTGTAAAATGTACCATATGCATTAAAAGCTGATCTTTAATTTGCTACTTCTCCCAGTTTTTTCCCCAATGTCCTTTATTATTTGCGGCACTGAGAGTGCGGTAAAGTACCCGATTAAGGCTCATCAATAGCTAGGAGAATGCCCTGTCCCAGTTATTAAATTCCTCAAAATGCTATTGTTAAGAGACATGGAAAGAATAGTTATCTGTGTGGCATCTGAGTCAGTTTACACATGGTTTAGTACATTGGTTTCAGTGGTAATGGTTTAGTACATTGACATTTCCAATGCAGAAGCGATACAATGCATCTTTAATCTTTATATAGTGTCAGAGTAGTCAGGAAACACAGTCAAGAGCCCATAGTTCTAGGGTCCTTCTGTAGAATTTAAGTCATAGGGAATTTCCCGTCTTCTGCAACCAGAATCAAAAATATGTATGTTGCAGCAAAGGAAAGAACAAAAACCCCAGAGGTTTCTTCCTCTTTTTAATCAACACACTATATAAAATGTTAGCTATGAAATATTTGTTGTGTTCATTTATCCATTTTCTAATTTAGAATCTAGAATATACAGTAGACCCTCCACGTTCACGGTTTTCTTTTCCCTTCTAAAATTACAAGAGATTTGGCCAGTGAGCCCTGCGCTAAAGTGCAGAGGGGGACGCAACACCCAACCCCCTTCCCCTAAGGGGCGTTCGGGCCCTAGAAGATGGCCAAAAGCAGTGTTTCCCAGCTGGGCGAGTGCCACCCAACACCTAGACCCTCTCCCAAGGGACAAAACATGGGTAAAGGAATAGTTTACCCATGTTTACGTTATTCACGTTTTGTTTTTTTCTACATTCACGGGGACACCAGGAACATAACCCCAGCAATTGTTGAGGGTATACTGTATATCTTCTAGAATATTCCACAGACCCGTACATTCTCTGTTTCTGTATAACAAAATATTTCATTATAATTTGCAATAAATTTGACAACACAACATAAGGAGTCTTCAACACTGCAAGAGTACTGATTAAAGAGGTTAGAAGTAATGTTTTTGATAATACATTTATATGCTTTGCCAGATTTTTGTAACCCTTGTCTGTGTTGCTTTATAATGGAGCTGCTTTATCATGAACAGTTTAAGTCTCCTCTACGGAGTGATAATTACGTTTATATATGAAATGAAATTCTGAACCTGGTTTCTGCAAATCAGGTACCCAGAACATTCATGTCAAGAAAATGTGATGCAAATCTAAAGTGCACAAGCCTTGATTTACCTATGAGGAGGAGTCCAACACAGAAAATTAAGTGGCGGCAGATGCACTGTCCATGATTATTTTTCCTGATTTATGTTACATGTACATTATTCCTGTGATGAGGAAATTCACGTTTTCTGGGAGAGAGAAAAAGAAAAAAAATACATCAATAGTAAATTATTAACAAGTATATGAGCATAATGTAAATGTATTCCACAGATGTTCATCCAATTTTTAGTTAGAATCGTTTAAATTGGACATATGTAATCATTTGAAACTATATGGATAGAGCCAAACATAAAAATGAAGAACATTTAATTTAATAATATTGCACGCCTTGTATTGTGGTACAGACCATTTACAGCTCGTATGATTAGTTTCAGGCGGATAGGCAGCAGTATTTACATATGATGACACAACGTGTGCTATTTTTGTAATGTGTTACTACCCTAAATATTTTTCCTTTAGTTAGCCACCCTCCAACTTCTATTTTTGGGAAGTTAAATAAAAAGAAATCTGGCATACATTTCAATGAAGAAGGTTTAAAAATTAGAAGAAAAAAAAGTGAGGTGATCTGATATCATAAGTGATTGGAAGGCTTTTTTTTATTTATTTTTTTTATTTGCAGACCATGGGTGTAGGAACTAGGGGGGACAAATCCCACCCCCCGCCCCAGATTTTTCTGTGTTTGTATGTATGTATATATAAGCTATTTTACGACCACTGTATACAATGAGCTGTATTCCCCCATAATTATTCTTGCTCCTACACCCCTGTTGTAAACAATAGGATAATATTTTTCTGCAATTATGCCAGTGTCTGCATGTCAAGGAGTGCCCATAGCGCCACATAGAACAATGCCAGATTGGCAGAAATGTAACTATTGTGGCTAACGGTCACAAATGACTGTCCACACTATGTGTGTGTTTGCTCACCTACTGCATATGTATTTAAAAATAATGTTTATTTTATTCTGAAAGAAATTATATATATATATATATATATATATATATATATATATATATATTATATATATATATATATAAAGAGTGAGGTAGCGGTGAATGTCCAGTAATCCAGTTGAATAAATCAGAGTATTGCAGTGAATAGTGATACTTTTTTTTATTGGACAAACATATTAATAATAAAGTGACGAGCTTTCGAGAGATAATGCCTCTCTTTATCAAGTCAAAAAGTGATATATATTTATTATTTTTTTAACGCAGATAGTTAAGATAATTAGCATTGTTTGTGTCAGCATTATTATGATAATGAGAATCTCTTGTATATGAATTAGCTGGTTTGATGTGCTAATTAGTGCAACAGGCTGCTTGTTTGTTTCTTTCTGTGGTGGCAAAAACAATGTTTCCCAATGTTATCATGCAATTAGATCCCCTTCTCTACACCTATCAAACACTCAGCTACAAAATTAGCTCACAAAGCTGTACACTAAATGAAATACACAAACAATGCTGACCATCTCAAATGATTTACTGTAGGCAAAACTAGCTAGTGGAATGTATAGACAGTTTTTAATGTTATTTAAGATGAAAACAACTTGTTTTAGTGGTGATGGGACTGGGACTGCTCCAACCCTTCTTTGTGCATGTGGGGGATTAACTCTCCCCCTTATGGTCAGCAATTCCCTCAATACCGTAACATCATTTAGATTTCTGGTTTCAGTTTATCCAGGGTGGAGTTGTGGATTCTATGAAATATGATACAAAGATGTTCTCTCTGGTTCACACACTTACATTTAAAGTATATTTGCAGTAATATCCAAAGGTCTTATAGAGGTTCACAGACACATTCACAGGAAGATATATTCTCGTTAGTTTAATATTAGTTTTATAAACTTGAAATTGTCATGCACTTTACAAGATGCAATTTTAACCACTTCACTGGCAATGCAATGTATTGCTTGCTCCTGCACAATTAAACAATATATGTTTGAAAACTCTAACTAATAGTCTAATAGCATAATTAGACATGGAGAATCATAAAACTAATTTTTAATTAGGAAAAAAATAGAAAATGTTTTTTGCTGAACAGTGGAGGAAACCATGGTACTTTGGTAAAGGCTGCATGGGAGAGAGGTGTTTACATTTCAGGAGGAGCTGAGTTTTCATTTACTGTTCCAAACTACCTACCTACAATCACATGCAAGGGAGGGGGTGGGCATCAGATTCAAGAAAATCCAATTATATAACAAATCCCACTTACCTTTCGCCCGTCCACGGATTAAAAAAAAATCATAATCCTTATTTAGTAAACAATGAAACCAGACAATATAGATTTTCCATAAATAGTCTTCAAAAATCTATTTTCTCAAAAAATGCTTTTAGTCTACATAGCTGCTTATATTAGTTTGTCATAAACATTTGAAGTTCGTCTTGAAGTACAGTGGTCATTTAAATGCATGATAAAAAAAAACTTGACAACGGAGTCCCCTTAATATCTGAGCAACAACATTGCAGGCTTCAAACCAGTAATTGCGGGGGAGTATCCACAGGCCTCACCCAGCACACAATAGCAGGATTGTTAAACCCTTTAGGTGCCATTTACCACTGTAATCAGTAAGGGACGGACATGAACAGATAAGGGACATAATCCGAGAGAGCAAGATCCAAACGTCATAATATAAATCTGGAAAGTAGCAGGTGGAGGGGATTTGAAATGTAGAACTGCTTTAAGGAAATGTACTGCACTCATGGCACAGTCCCACAGAAGGTGACAGATACCAAACTGGTACAGGAATGACATATGCATCAGGGTAATCAGAATACTATCCTATAAGGCCAAGAGGATTTGCAGCAAATATAAAAAGGAAGGCACCCTAAATATCACCACCATATAATTCAAAGTCAACTGTTTATTGTGACTCCCTGAGACATACAGATCTATTGCTAATATATTCCTAGCACACAGCGCGCACCACATGCTTACATCATCCCAGATCTGGAGTGATTCCACAGAAACACACCTCTTCCTGGAAATAAAATACTGGGACTGGATAGAAGACACTGATACCGGGAATGCTCAGAGAACGTTTAGCACCTTACTACGGTGGCACAAGATTTATCACTGATATATAGACAAGACTGATCTGTTGGTTCTAGTCTGCCAGCATAATTTAGTCTTATCTTGTTAGGTGCTTTGGGGAAAGCAATGTGTACGTTTGATTTTAAACTCAAAGACAGGGCCCTCCACTCTTTTGCAATGTGTCAAAGTTGTTTATGACTCGTACCTCACCCCTGTATATCGCTATGGAATATGCAATATAAATAAAAGGATAATAATTATAATATATAAATAAACACCAGCATGCAGTGCTTCACCCATATGAGTAATGTGCAGTACTAATGATTGCATTAAATCATATTTAATTCATCCTCTTTATACTGTGGCGTTTATCTTTTTGTAGCATCACAGGATGCAAATCGAAGTATATAAATTTGACCATTCCCCTGAGTTATTTTATTGGCATTTTTCTTTAACATTAGAATAGCTTTAAATGTCACCTCTTGCTGAAGAATAGATTACTTTTAGAAGTGTCAGAAAATATAGTGAATATTTTTCTGTAGTGATGGTGTCCCAGAGACCACCACTTATTATATGGATATAAACTTTACAGCAGCTGAATACAACTGTACAGACAGGAAGCAAAACCATCCACAGCCCTCCTGTAGTGAATAGGAAAATCCCCACATAATATACTTATGTATAGTAACTAGGTTCAGCCGATCGGAAAATAAGCTTTATAATTTACCACATACAATCTCATGTTCTAAAATAAGTGATTTACTATATAAGAAATGTGGCATTATGGATTTGCACGCTATATTGCAGCAATGGGACGGACTCCCAGCAGAGAAGGTCAAGGCTATAATAAACATCATTATGAATATAAAACACCACTATAGGTCAGATGTAATGTGAGGTTACAGGAGGACAGTGTAGATAATCTGCCATCATTATCCTTTGTTTGTAACGCACCAACATATTCCATATTGCTATAGTATAAGCAAGATACAGTCTAAACATATGAATAAATAATGTACAGCCCCGTCTTTGAGCTGCAAATCTAATGTAGATCATTGAGCTGAAAACTCACATATTTGATACTTACTATCAAATGAATACTATACAATATATTGTCAGATTGTATCACATTGTGTTGTGATTACAGTAACACCAGCAAACATGTCCCTTATATACACATGTACGTTACCTTCTTCCTGTGTCTGTATTTGCTCATTAGATTGCAAGCTCTTCAGTACAGGGTGTTGGATACTGCTATATCCTTTGTACAGCTATTCAGTGCAGTCCCAGCACTTTGCACCTGGAGAGGTAGATACAATAGGTAAGTGGGAGTCCTGTGCCACATACACAGGCTGGGGTTGGGGTCACTAGCTGGAGGATGCTCTTAGTCCCAGTCCTTGCCCAGGTGCCAGTCACCATCTTCCCACATGCCCTGGTGGTACAGCAGTGGCCCTTGCTATTGTGTGCATCTCTCACTGCTCTCTGCACATTATCCACCCTGGACAGGAAATAGATTCCCCTCCCAGATCCCTCCCACTCACAGTGTAACCCTTTCACCCCCAGGCACTGTGTGTGTTACTCCTCTCCTCATAACTCATACACACAAAGGATTCTGGGCAGAGAATTATGTTTGTTTTGCTTAGCTAGTCATTTTTCTAAAAACAGGAATGTGTAATCACTGCATCCAAGCAGATGTAATGTGAGGCTGCTAAGGCAAACCTTAGTGAGAGAGGGCTTATTACATACATTACATATATATTATATATATACAGATCATAAATGCGAACAAACAATCACATATATAGTTGTGAGCGTACGAGTCGTTGCTCACGCTTGCGGGCTCGCGTAGCGAGCCCGCGGCCCTCGCGAAGCGAGGGCCGTGGCTCGCTGCGCGAGCCGCGGCCCTCGCGTAGCGAGGTCACTGGGCAAGGGCCTCAGTTGCTGGCATGGAGCGCCGAAGGCGCTCCATGCCAGCAACTGAGGCCCCTCGCGAAGCGAGGGCCTCAGTTGCTGGCGAGGTCACTGGGCACGGGCCTCAGTTGCTGGCATGGAGCGCCGAAGGCGCTCCATGTCAGCAACTGAGGCCCCTCGCGAAGCGAGGGCCTCAGTTGCTGGCGAGGTCACTGGGCAAGGGCCTCAGTTGCTGGCATGGAGCGCCGAAGGCGCTCCATGCCAGCAACTGAGGCCCCTCGCAAAGCGAGGGACTCAGTTGCTGGCGAGGTCACTGGGCAAGGGCCTCAAACCCTCGCAAAATTCACGTCGCTACTCAAAAAACACGACACACAAATTACGACACTCGCAAAATTCACGTCGCTACTCAAAAAACACGACACACAAATTACGACACTCGCTAAATTTTACGAGGAACGCAAACAACGTACGAAACACGTTAGCACACATTACGACCTCGCAAACATCGGACGCAACACGCCGACATACAAACATTTAAAACACAATACATACACACAGCACATACATAAAAAACTTACCTACACCAAGAGGGAGCACCCAGGACCTCAAAAATGCAACTTACACCTCGATTTTACTCGAAATAAAACAGTTTAGAGACTAAAAAAAAATCTAAGCGAGAGAAAAAATGGCCGCCGAACAAAACGAAAACGAGGCTACAGCACTCTAAACTCGCAAAACACCACAAAACACCTACGGATATTCCGATACAGACCTATACCACACATTACTCGCCATTTTACACCAATGCGGAAGTACACGACTACGCTAACGGTTTGGTCTCGCGCACGCACAGTGTTACACTGCACACATTCAGCATGCTTATACAGCAGCTCCACACCACTAATGCTGCAGCAACATCAACACAGATTGCCAGCTCTTCATCACAATGCTTCAAAATAGGTACACTATATTCATTTACTAATTTAGCTACCTTACAATTTCATTGCCGTCATTTTTTGACGGGCAATTCGCTAGTAGGATATAAACATAAAAGGAAACAGCACAGAATAGATAAATATTTGTATCATGATCCCTTATACACAGCCTTATTACATTGCGATTTGGCCAATTGAATAGGGCTCTATATAAGCACAGAGCATATTTTACAGATGTTTTTAGTTAGTGAACTTCTATCCAAAAGAAAGGTCTTCACTAACTAAAAACTTCTGTGGAAAAAAATGCTGTGTGCTTATGTAGAGTCCTGTTCAATTGGCCGAATCGCAATTTAATAAGGTTTTCATTTTTTTTATCCTTTAAAGTATCATGGTGCCAAACTATCATCATTTAATGTTACTTAATAAATACAGTACAAAGTGTAGGTGAATGTAACAATAAGGATAAAGCATTTTTATATAGGAAGTGAAATGATAGACAGCTTTAGATGGGTGTAATGCAGATTTCTGAATTAAAGGGACAGTGTAGTCATGTGTATAATCCACTGCTTTGAATAATTACATGTGATAATGGACGCATGTTTTTAGAATGTTAAAACAATAAACACAACCTTTAACTAAAGGGACATAGAACACAACACATTTTTCAAACATTTAAAAGCGCATGCTTTAAACTTTACAAAATATGTTTTTTGACAGAAAAATTATGAAGTAAAACATTATTGAAACTAATAGGAAGTGCAGAGAACATACTTTAGTCTGTAGATCTCATTGGCTGGCAGATGACAAGCCCTCGAAAGCAGTTATACTTATGAATACATGTTTATTCTCTGAGACCTTTATTTGAAAAAAGACAACACAATGTAACATCTTATCAAATACCCTCTGATGGAATGTCCAAAAATATCATACAAAATAATCTGAAAGAATGCAGTGTAAGCACACCCAGCAGAGAATGAGTTAATATATGCATGCATTCCTACCCACCAACCCTTGCCTATGGCTATATGATCCAGTGAGTGAAACCTCTCATAGGGCCTCATTCAATTGCAATTTGGCCAATTGAATAGGGCTCTATATAAGCACCTAGCATATTTTATTTACAGAAGTTTTTAGTTACCGTAGTGAAGACCTTGCTTTTGGATAGAAGTTCGCTAACTTAAAACTTCTGTAAAAAAATATGCTCTGTGCTTATATATAGCCCTATTCAATTGGCCAAATTGCAATTGAATGAGGCCCATATTCAGGTAGAACATCACTTCATGCTTTATTGGACACATTTCATTGAATAGCATATAAATATGAGTGTTAGCTCTTGGACAGAAAGCTCCTATCTTACTGAATAAAGGCCAGAGAATGATAAAAGATTGAGACAATTCCAGAATTGTCAATTATTATATTATCTACTAGCGACTTGCCCGTCAAAAAATGACGGCAATGAGATGTGTATGTTTGTGAAGTTGTTTAGTTATTAATATACATATTGAATTGTAAGGTAGGTAATGTTGTTTTGTGTGTACTACTAAAATATATAATCCAAATGAATAAATGAATATACTTGACCTATTTGTATGCATTGTGTTGAAGATCTGTGAACCTTGTTTGATGTTGCTGCAGCATTAGTGGTGTGGAGCTGCTGTATAAGCATGCTTTATGTGTGCAGTGTAACACTGTGCGTGCGCGAGACCAAACCGTTAGCGTAGTCGTGTACTTCCGCATTGGTGTAAAATGGCGAGTAATGTGTGGTATAGGTCTGTATCGGAATATCCGTAGGTGTTTTGTGGTGTTTTGCGAGTTTAGAGTGCTGTAGCCTCGTTTTCGTTTTGTTCGGCGGCCATTTTTTCTGTCGCTTAGATTTTTTTTTAGTCTCTAAACTGTTTTATTTCGAGTAAAATCGAGGTGTAAGTTGCATTTTTGAGGTCCTGGGTGCTCCCTCTTGGTGTAGGTAAGTTTTTTATGTATGTGCTGTGTGTATGTATTGTGTTTTAAATATTTGTATGTCGGCGTGTTGCGTTCGATGTTTGCGAGGTCGTAATGTGTGGTAACGTGTTTCGTACGTTGTTTGCGTGCCTCGTAAAATTTAGCGAGTGTCGTAATTTGTGTGTCGTGTTTTTTGAGTAGCGACGTGAATTTTGCGAGGGTTTGAGGCCCTTGCCCAGTGACCTCGCCAGCAACTGAGTCCCTCGCTTCGCGAGGGGCCTCAGTTGCTGGCATGGAGCGCCTTCGGCGCTCCATGCCAGCAACTGAGGCCCTTGCCCAGTGACCTCGCCAGCAACTGAGGCCCTCGCTTCGCGAGGGGCCTCAGTTGCTGACATGGAGCGCCTTCGGCGCTCCATGCCAGCAACTGAGACCCGTGCCCAGTGACCTCGCCAGCAACTGAGGCCCTTGCCCAGTGACCTCGCTACGCGAGGGCCGCGGCTCGCTTCGCGAGCCCGCAAGCGTGAGCAACGACTCGTACGCTCACAACTATATATGTGATTATATCTCATTTATTCTATGGAACCTCTTCACTAAAGGCTCAGTCTGATAACAAGGGAACTTAAATGTTCTCACCTTACTAAGTGAGATCCTTTTAGAAAAATAATAATTTTTATAATCAGGTTTTAAGATTGTATTTAGCCTAAAAACTATTGCAGATGTATGTGTGTACTTACACTGTATTAATAAATGTGAATACGTTTATACATATGTATATGTGAAAGCATTTATATGTGCATGCATTTCTGTTTATATGAATCTGCTAATCTCCATTGATATAATTATCATTAGCATAGTTTAATTTTTATTTGCTCCACCCATGAAAAAATGTTTGAAGACAACCACGGTATCCAGTACCCCCAGGGTCGTGCATGCAATATTCTGCAGATATATGATGCAGAAACTTCCAGATGAAAAGCAGTAAATATATTTTTCCAAACAGGAAGCTCCATCACTCTCTGATTCTGCAGGTGCTCTGTTATATGAAAGCACACATCCGGAATTGGATCTTTCCCAGCATCAGAGTCTTCTCTTGGGAATCCTGCCATCTCATGATATGGCCAAAATATTTGAGCTTTAGCCTCATGATCATACCTTCCAGTGAACAGTTTCTCTTGATTTCCTGAAATACTTATTTATTGGATCTTCTTGCAGTCCAAGGGTTTCTAAGCACACCACAAGGCATCAATTCTATGGTGCTCAGCCTTCGTTATGATCCAACTCTCACATCCGTACGTTACTACTGGGAATACCATAGTTCTAACTATGAGGACCTTTGCTGATAATGTAACATCTTTACTTTTTACTAGCTTGTCCAAACTTGCCATAGCTTTCATTCTCAGAAGCAAACATCTTTTAATTTCATGACTGCAGTCACCATCTGAAGAGATCTTGAGCCCCAGGAAAATAAAATCTGTCACTGCCCCCACTTTTCCCCATCTATTTGCCAGGAACTGAGATTGCCGTTTGTCATGAACTTCGCCTTTTTAACGTTGAGTACCAGGCCAACGTTTGCTCTATCTTCTTCCACCCTCATCACTTACTTAATTTCAGCCATCAGAGTAATATCACCCACGTCTGAAGTTGTTGATATTTCTTCCAGCAATATTAATTCCGGCTTTGGATTCATCTAGCCCGGCCTTACACTTGATGTACTCTGCATAAAAGTTGAATAAATAAGATGACAAAGAATAGTTCAATTTAGCTTCAATAAACACCATAGCCCATATTAAAGAGATAATAAATTAGCTATTAAAACACCATTTAAAAATTGTTGCATATATATAATTCTACCTTGTATAATTACTTAATTGACCAAATTACAACAATCAAATTATCTTATAAAATTTCATAGGAAAAAGATTTATATAAAATTCTGGATAATAGGCAATGGGCTAAAATGCTAAAAAATGCAGCAAACTCCTCTCAATATAGGCCCTAAAGAAAATGCACACCAGTGAGATTACAAATTTCAAATCTATCCATCAAATCCATTCAATCCATTACAAATTACAAATGGTATGGGTACCCTAATAGACGCTTTACGGGAATGTCCTAAAATCACACATTGGGAAGAAACATACTCAATATTAGAAAAACTTCTAGTATTTTCTATTCAAAAAAAAAGTGGAAGAAGCAATATTGGGACTACCTATACCTCAACTTCCAAGAGACTTACAATTTCTAATACATCAGATGTTCTTAGCTTACAGAAGTGTTCTAGCTAAAAACTGAAAAATGAACATACCAAAATTTAATGAAGTAAAGAGAAAATTTCAATATATACAAAGATGGGTATGATCTCTGCCACCTTGAGATAAAATTTTTAGAAAATGGGCATCTTCCTGGGATATATGGACTCTTAAAATAGATTGCAATTAAAAGAACAAAAACCTCCCCCTCCTCCACACCCCCTTCCATTTTTTTTTTTACTTTCATGTGCTGGACTTATTTTCCCACTGGAACATTTTACTGGTGTTCTTTATATGGTTTATGGAAATGCCAGAGGAAAATGTTAGGGTTGAACATTGTTAAGCACTGACTATCATATATATAGTTGTGAGCATGCGAGCCCGCTCAAGTCGTTGCTAATGCTTGCAGACTCGCGTAGCGAGGGCCTCAGTTGCTGGCATGGAGCGCCGAGCGATCCATGCCAGCAACTGCGGCCCTCACGAAGCCTCCCCCGAGCACACACAGGCCTGCCCGGGCTGGACAGGTGAGTGGAGCCTGATAGGGGTTCGCTTCGGAGGGCCGCAGTTGCTGGCAAGGAGCGCCAAAGGCGCTCCTTGCCAGCAACTGCGGCCCTTGCGAAGCGAGCTGTGGTGTTTCTATACCCCCATGTTCAGAGGCCTGTCCCAGCCAGCTTACCGGATGGGACTGCTCCCATTTCGGCGCTGTCAATGTGTGTCGGCGAGTCAGACTCCCACAATGCAGCCGGAGAGCAGGCAGGCATGGGGGCCGCGCTCACCACCTCACTATAAGTTCCCCCTAGCAGTTCATGCCAGCAACTGCGGCCCTCACGAAGCCTCCCCTGAGCACACACACGCCTGCCCGGGCTGGACAGGTGAGTGGAGCCTGATAGGGGTTCGCTTTGCGAGGGCCGCAGTTGCTGGCAAGGAGCGCCTTGGGCGGACCCCCCAGGAGCACAGCGAGCCCCGAACATACACGGGCCTCCCCCGAGCACACACAGGCCTGCCCCCCGGGCTGGACAGGTGAGTGGAGCCTGATAGGGCTTCATGTGGGGTGAGAGGGGACAGGATAGGGCCTGGGACCACAGGAGTGAGCTCTATATAGGTGTGGGGAGAAAACTATATGTGTATATATCTATATATATATATATATATATATATATATATATATAAAAAAAAACACACAGTATATATATATATATATATATATATATTAAAAAAACACACAGTGTATATATATATATATATATATATATATATAAAAACACACAGTGTATGTATATATATATATATATGTATATATATATATATATATATATATATATACTGTGTGTTTTTTTAATATATATATATATATATATATATATAGCGTATATATAGTGTGTGTGTTTTTTTAATATATATATATATATATATATGTATAATAAAAAAACACCCAGTGTATATATATATATATATATATATGTATATATATATATATATATATATACTGTGTGTTTTTTTTAATATATATATATATATATATATATATAGCGTATATATAGTGTGTGTGTTTTTTTAATATATATATATATATATATATGTATATATACATATATATATATATATATATATATATATATATATAAAAAACACACAGTATATATATATATATATATATATATATATATATATATATTAAAAAAACACCCAGTGTATATATATATATATATATATATATATAAAAACACAAAGTGTATATATATATATATATATATATATATATATATATATATATATATATATATATATATACATATACTGTGTTTTTTTTTAGATATATATATATAGCGTATATATAGTGTGTGTGTGTGTGTGTATTTAGTGTGTGTGTATATATACTGTGTGTGTATATATAGTGTGTGTGTGTATATAGTGTGTGTATACAGTGTGTGTGTGTGTGTGTATATAGTGTGTGTGTGTGTACAGATATACAGTCAGTGCATACACCTATATGTGCATGTATAACAAATATTGCACGGTACATTACAGTCAGTCATTGTATATGTGCCTCATCTCCATCTTATAGTGTGTGTGTGTGTGTATATATATTGTGTGTGTATATAATGTGTGTGTGTATATATATATATATATATATATATATATATATATATATATAATGTGTGTGTATATTGTGTGTGTATACACACACATTATATATACACACACATTATATATACACACACACACACACACATTATATATATACACACACACAATATATATTGTGTGTGTATGTGTGTATATATAATGTGTGTGTATATAATGTGTGTGTATATGTGTGTGTGTGTGTATATAATGTGTGTGTGTATATATAGTTATGTGTGTGTGTGTGTATATTGTGTGTGTGTGTGTATATAGTGTGTGTATATATAATGTGTGTGTGTATATTGTGTGTGTGTGTATACACACACAATATACACACACATTATATATACACACACACACAATATATTGTGTGTGTGTATGTGTGTATATATAATGTGTGTGTATATAATGTGTGTGTGTGTGTATAATGTGTGTGTATATATATATATATATGTGTATTGTGTGTGTATATTGTGTGTGTGTATATATGTATATAATGTGTGTGTGTGTGTGTATATTGTGTGTGTGTGTATGTGTATATAATGTGTGTGTGTATATTGTGTGTGTGTATATACACACACAGTATACACACATTATATATACACACACATTATATATACATACACACACACAATATATTGTGAGTGTGTATGTGTGTATATATAATGTGTGTGTATATAATGTGTGTGTATATAATGTGTGTGTGTGTGTCACATATATAGTTGTGAGCATGCAAGCCCGCTCGAGCCATTGCTCACGCTTGCGGGCCGCCGAACAAAACGAAAACGAGGCTACAACACTCTAAACACGCAAAACACCCCAAGAAACACGCAAAACACCACAAAACACCTACGGATATTCCGCTACAGACGTATACCACATATTACCCGCCATTTTAGAACAATGCGGAAGTACACAAGTACGCTAACGGTTTGGTCTCGCACACGCACATTATTACACTGCACAGATTCATCACGCTTACACAGCAGCTCCACACCACTAATGCTGCAGCAACATCAAAACAGATTGACAGCTCTTCAACACAATGCTTCAAAATAGGTAAAGTATATTAATTTATTAATCTATTAGTTATTTTATTATTATACACCAGCATTAGCTCACTTACAATTCCATTGCCGTCATTTTTTGACAGGCAATTCGCTAGTATATTATAATTAAGATTAAAAAAAAATGCAAGACAAAAATGATACAAGAAGAAAGTTTGTTATATTGAAGTAAACATGCAAAATGTATGTACAGTACATTGATTATCTCTATCTCACTTGTATTTGAATAAAAATATTATAAAAACAAAACAATATAAAACCTTGCCACACTCCATTCCAGAACCATTTTGTGTTCCATGTTTGGTTCTGACTATGGTTTTTTGGTCCACACACAGTTTGCTCAGGAGGCGGATGAGATAATCTGGTATTCCCATCTCATTTTGTTGTGATCCACACAGTCAAAAGCTTTAGAATAGTCTATGACGCAACTCTCAGTGGCTCTCAGTGGCTCTCGTACTTTTTTATTACCCATTGGACATTGGCAATTTGATCTCTTGTGCCTCTAACTCTGCAGAATCTGGCTTGCATTTCTGGAAGTTCCAGGTCCATATTGCTGGAGCCAAGCTTTTAGGATCTTAAGCATCACCTTGCTGGCATGAAATGAGTACACTTGTTCCATAATTGGAGCACTCTTTGGCACTGCCTTTTTTTGGAATTGGGATGTAGACTGACATTATCTAGACTACTGGCCACTGTTGAGTTTTCCGAATTTGTTGGCATAATACAAGCAACACTTTCATAGCTTCCTCTGGTAGGATTTTGAATAGTTCAACTGGGATTCCATTACCTCCTACAGTCTTATTATCAGCAAGACATCATAGGGCCCATCTCACTTTACTCTCCAAGATGTCTAGCTCCAGCTCATTGGACAAACTATTGAGATCATAATTGCTTTTTTAAGATCCTTCCTCTATATATCTTCAGTGTATTCCTGCCACCTCTTCTGTTAGGTCCCTACCATTTTTCTTTTATTACGCCTTCTTTGCCATTAAAGGTTCCTTTGAGTTCTCCAGTTTTCTTGAAGAGATCTCTTGACTTTCCCATTCTGTTATATTCTTCAATCCCTTTACATCGCTCATTGTAGAATGTCTCCTTGTCTCTTCCTCTGGAATTCTGCATTCAGTTGGACAAATCTTTTCTTATCTCCACTACCTTTCACTTCCTTCTTTCCTGGGCTACTTTCAAAGCCTCATCAGATAGTCAGTTTGACTTCTTACTTTTCTTTCTTTTAGGGATATTCATTGTTGCTGTTTCCTGGATAAATTTGCAAACTTCCATCCAAAGTTCTTTGTGAATCCTACCTTCCATGTCTAGTCCCTTAAATCTATTCTTTACCTACACTGCATATTCACAGATTCATTATTTTGTATGTACTTGGTCTGCTGATTTTCCCTCTTTTCTTCAGTTTAATACTGAATTGAAAAAAGAAGCTCATTAGATCTGGTGCTACTTGTCCTCTGCTCTTCCCCAGTAATTTGGTAGACTCTTTCTGACCTGAGGTGCTCATTAACATAAGAAGAAAATCAGGAGCTTGCTCTAACTAACCCACAAGGGGGTAGGGGGCGTGTTAACCGCACACCAGCTCCAGGTGCCCAAGAGAAACCACTGCCCCCAAATCACATAAATCTATGTCAGATATGAAATTCTCCAAAAAGAGCAAGCGCCCTTGCCACAAGGCTGGACCAATATGTCTGGTCACCATCAAATCTAAAATATAAGGCCTGCTTTCTACCTTCACAAGGGCAAAGTTAAAGATGCTAAGGACCAGTGATGGAACTAGTGAATGGAGGGCTCCGGTAGGGAGGGTGCAAATTTCCTTTTTAGGCTGGGCCCTGCCGGGGGAGTGGGGAGGCGGGGGGATTTATACCTTCAGACAATATGATAAATAACCCTGTATTCAACTAAAGGAGAAGACAGATTTTTCTTTTCATGATACCAAGTAAGTCTCTCATGTGCCTAGATCATTACCCCTGCATGTATAAGCAAAATAAAAGGGAGAAGAAATAAAGGAACATACCATGTTACAAAACCTGTTCCCACTTCAAACATCAAACCATTTTATTTGAAGCTCCTCTTTCAGAAAGCCCAGCTGTTTGCCATTATCCAGTACTGTAGGAGTCCTTCCAGCCCAGTAACTGTAAGAATGACATACAATCCATAGGCATACTGGAGCACCTAAAACAAAGACAGATTAAACAAATAAATATGGATAAACATAAGACTTAAACCTATTGGACTCCCACCTGTCTATGCGTCTTTTTTTTTTTTTTTAACGTTTTTTATTAGGTAACCAAATAAACCGGAGGATAACATAAAAGCCAAGTAGCAGGTTTGACATTGTTAACATATAATCATACCCAATAAGGGGAAAAAGAAGAAGGTTAACATAACATTACACCATAAGAAAATACCATGTAATCATTGAAATAAAGTTAACCAAAAAGATCTATCCCCACTTGCTGGTCTATGCGTCTTTTAATGCTTTCCCCAAGCGAACTTCCTCTCTGGCAGCAATATTTAGAAAAGAATGTGTGCCGAAATGGAGTGGGCTTATTTTCAATAACTGTAATAAGTTACCTGGATAAATATGTTCCAACCATGTGAATAAATAATGGAATTTCCCAAGGAGTTCTGACCTCAATATATTGAGACAATGACAACACAGGACAGACTAGAACAGATATTGCCTACAAACAGTGCCGGATCTACCTTTTTGGAGCACCTAGGCAGTGAAGTGGAGGAGCCCCTGCTAGTGTGTGCGCAAGGTGTGCATGCACGCATTTTTTTCTTTTCTGTGCGTGTATATAGAATCTCTTGCTGTGTGAGCAAATCACAGACATTTCCACATAATAGAAATTTTAACAACATAACTACTCATAACTATACACACACCAAGCTATTACTAGCTTACTGAAATTGTTTGAAAAAATTGAGTCTGACTAAAAGCATAATTAATCAGGAAAAAAAATCACACAGCTAGTTTTTAATTAGATAAAATAAATGTTAACTCAGCTGAGCCCTGGGTAAATTCATGACACATATGTATATGTAGAACCTCTTAATTTAATATTAGCATTTACTAAGGGCCCACTATATTTATAATATAAACATATACATAATCAGCTAGGGTCCCTACATTAAAATATGTATATACATATTCAGCGATGGTCATCCTGTGTAATCAAATAAATATGTACATATCCCCTCTAATACAATACATGTACACATATCTAATCAGGGTCATCTATAATCATAATTGCTCCAGGATCCCCTATTTTTATTTTCTAAATATATATTCAGCCAGAGCTCTAAAATCATATACATTTACATATATTCACCCAGGCACCATTATTATACAAATACATACATATTTAACCAAGATAAAATATAAACAACTATAATTAAGCAAATGTACATATTTAGCAGGGTCACCTATAATTAGCAAAACAACATATAAATGTACATATAAATACATACGGTAATTAAATATTAATCCAGGAATACTTATTATCATACAGTATTAATAACTATACACACACAAAATAACTATAATCAATAAATTACTTTCTACCAATATTTCCTTAAATAAAACCATTTTAGTGAGAAATCATTATTCTGTATAAACTTACTAATGCTATAAAAGTCTACCTCTCTCCCAGTATAACATTTTACCAGCCGCTACAGGGTTCCCTACATATAAATGTAATTATATTCAGTCAGGGTCTATTTTACTCATACAATCTAAACATACTGGACCAGAACCTTTTAATTTCATATCAGCATTCACTAAGGGCCCACTACAATGCTAATACAAATATATACACAATCAGCTAAGGTCCCTTACCTTAAAATAAGTGTATACATATTCAGCCATGGTCCTATCCAATCAAATAAATATGTACAAATCCCCTCTAATACTAAATATGTACATGTATCTCTTCCCCCTCCCCTGTATCTCTTTCCCCCATGTCTCCCCCCTCTCCTGTGACCTTCCCCCCCTCCCCTGTGTCTCTTCCCCTACTCTCTCCCCTGTATCTCTTCTTCCTCCCCTGTATCTCTTTCCCCCATGTCTCTCCACCCCTCCTGTGTCCTTCCCCCCCTCCCCTGTGTCTCTTCCCCCACTCTCTCTCCTGTATCTCTTCCCACTACCCTGTATATCTTTCCCCCATGTCTCTCCCCCCCTCTCCTGTGTCCTTCCCCCCCTCCCCTGTGTCTCTTCCCCAACTCTCTCCCCTTTATCTCTTCTCCCTCCCCTGTATCTCTTTCCCTCATGTATCTTCCCCCCTCTCCCGTGTGTCTCTGCTCCCCTTACGAATACACTGGATGTTATAGTTTTATTTAATGCGTGATGCAGGAAAGGCTGTTAAATCTGCCATTGCTAAACTGTTCTGATTTGTTAATACCTCATGTGGAAATGTAATTAGGCAGGGTCTCTATAATTATATTAATGTATACATATAGGCCCTGATGGAATACATCCAAGGGTACTGAGGGAGATGGGTTCTGTAATAGCCAAACCATTATATCTAATCTTTCAAGACTCACTCACTACAGGGTCTCTACCGGATGACTGGAGAAAAGCAGATGTGATACCTATATTTAAGAAGGGATCTAGAGCAAATCTGGGAAATTATAGACCAGTGAGCCTCACTTCTGTAGTGGGAAAGCATTTAGAAGGGTTAATAAGGGATAATATACAAGAATATGTCTATTTGAACAAGATCATAGGTAGCAGTCAACACGGATTTATGAAGGATAGGTCGTGTCAGACCAATCTAATTAGTTTTTATGAGGAGGTTAGTAGGAACTTGGATCTTGGCAACTCAGTGGATGTAGTCTTTTTAGATTTTTCAAAGGCATTTGATACAGTGCCACATGGAGGACTAGTGAGCAAACTAAGGGATACAGGAATTGCAGTAAATATCTGCTCATGGATCGAGAGCTGGCTAAAAGACAGGAAGCAAAGGGTTGTTGTGAATGGAACATACTCCGATTGGTCTAATGTGAACCTCAAGGTTCAGTATTAGGTCCTCTCCTTTTTAACATATTTATTAATGACATTGAAGTAGGACTCGAAAGTAGTGTCTCCATTTTTGCTGATGACACTACAGGGAGTGCAGAATTATTAGGCAAGTTGTATTTTTGAGGATTAATTTTATTATTGAACAACAACCATGTTCTCAATGAACCCAAAAAACTCATTAATATCAAAGCTGAATATTTTTGGAAGTAGTTTTTAGTTTGTTTTTAGTTTTAGCTATTTTAGGGGGATATCTTTGTTTGCAGGTGACTATTACTGTGCATAATTATTAGGCAACTTAACAAAAAACAAATATATACCCATTTCAATTATTTATTTTTACCAGTGAAACCAATATAACATCTCAACATTCACAAATATACATTTCTGACATTCAAAAACAAAACAAAAACCAATCAGTGACCAATATAGCCACCTTTCTTTGCAAGGACACTCAAAAGCCTGCCATCCATGGATTCTGTCAGTGTTTTGATCTGTTCACCATCAACATTGCGTGCAGCAGCAACCACAGCCTCCCAGACACTGTTCAGAGAGGTGTACTGTTTTCCCTCCTTGTAAATCTCACATTTGATGATGGACCACAGGTTCTCAATGGGGTTCAGATCAGGTGAACAAGGAGGCCATGTCATTAGATTTTCTTCTTTTATATCCTTTCTTGCCAGCCACGCTGTGGAGTACTTGGACGCGTGTGATGGAGCATTGTCCTGCATGAAAATCATGTTTTTCTTGAAGGATGCAGACTTCTTCCTGTACCACTGCTTGAAGAAGGTGTCTTCCAGGAACTGGCAGTAGGACTGGGAGTTGAGCTTGACTCCCTCCTCAAACCGAAAAGGCCCCACAAGCTCATCTTTGATGATACCAGCCCAAACCAGTACTCCACCTCCACCTTGCTGGAGTCGGACTGGAGCTCTCTGCCCTTTACCAATCCAGCCACGGGCCCATCCATCTGGCCCATCAAGACTCACTCTCATTTCATCAGTCCATAAAACCTTAGAAAAATCAGTCTTGTGATATTTCTTG
>CM050163.1:441221119-441421119 GCA_027410445.1 Discoglossus pictus | reverse complement strand
ACAGGAAATATATCACTGTGGACTACAGTGCTCTGCTTTTTCATGTATATATTGATGTATATGTGTATATAATATGTGTATATATGTTTCATTTGCTATGTTGTGTTTATTCCCCATATATGTATTTACCTGATGATGTCAGATGCTGTCTCCACTCTATCTGCATCTGCTGTTATTATTCAAACTGAGGGTTCCATCTCATGTAGTATTCCGTGGGACTTGATAAAGGGAGGTTAAGCCTCTCGAAAGCTTGTCATTATAAATAAGACGTTTGTCCAATACAAAAGGTATCAAATTATATTGCAATACTCATTATTAACCTATATATATATATATATATATATATATATATATATATATATATATATATATATATATATATGGATTAATAATTGCTAAAGTACTAGATTACTGGTCATTCACAGCTGCTTCACTCTTCAATATATAGTGTATATATATATATATATATTAGTGGCGGCTGGTGACTTTTCAAGTTGGAGGGGCGACAGGGCGAAACATAGCCACTCCCCCTTTTTCAAACCACACCCATTTTTATTACTCCTCCCCTGACGTCATAATGACCTTTATAAGCCCCGCCCAATGACCTTATGCTTGTAAAGCCCATTGAAATACATGATCTGCAATGCAGAAATGGCAAGAAGTAAAGTAACAATGTGTTAAATTCATTGGTATACAATATAGATTGAAAAAACTCATGTGACAAGACTACAGCAATATCATAATTGCACCTATACGTATTAACAGAAAAATTAAAGGAGTGACACCTACCATTAGTCGGCTCTTCTTCTCAGGGTATTCACGTTCATTAAGTTGACCAATGAGTAGAAACAAATCTGCAGCCACATAGGGTTTGCACCTGGTTGAAAGAAAACAAGCAAATCAATCATACCATTCAAGAACAAAACCATACTTAAAAAACATTAAACGACCAAGTGGAACCATATAGGCCCCAAACATACCTTAGAAGACCAAGTGTGACCATATAGGCCTCAAACATACCTTAGAAGACCAAGTGTGACCATAGGCCCCAAACATACATTAGAAGACCAAGTGGAACTATATAGGCCCCAAACATACATTAGAAGACCAAGTGGAACTATATAGGCCCCAAACATACCTTAGAAGACCAAGTGTGACTATATGGGCCCCAAACATACCTTAGAAGACCAAGTGTGACTATATAAGCCCCAAACATACCTCTGAAGACCAAGTGTGACCATATAGGCATCAAACATACCTTAGAAGACCAAGTGTTACCATATAGGCATCAAACATACCTTAGAAGACCAAGTGTGACCATATAGGCATCAAACATACCTTAGAAGACCAAGTGTGACCATATAGGCCTCAAACATACCTTAGAAGACCAAGTGGAACTATATAGGCCCCAAACATACCTTAGAAGACCAAGTGGAACCATATAGGCCTCAAACATACCTTAGAAGACCAATCAGCACTGCATAGGCCCAAACCAGTGGATCTTGGGATTCAAGAAAACAACATTTAACTTCTGTTTAGACAACACAATAATCAATGTCAAACAAACACGTTGAATTAGCATATGGATAACCATATGAGCAGTAACGCCACGCCAAGGCTTCAACAATTGTTACTGACCATTCACACACCTTTCATAGCTCCTTCAATATGCACACCCACACACCATTCATACTTTACTTACCACTAGTTATTTTTGGTAGTGAGGTGGTGCCATTTCTGAGAACTTTACGTACCCTTGAAGGTGCCTCCAATTCCTTCAAACCAATGCATTTAACTGCTACAGGGCCATGGTGCTTTTTAATTACTTTTTTGATCCTCTTCAATGTGGAGAAGCATCTTTCTGGTTCTTTAGTAGTCTTCGTTGTTGTAAGCAGGATTCCTTATAGCTTCACTCACTCTGTTAAATTATGTAGATTAAATTGATGCTAAAGTTGCTGCAGAGCAACAGCACTTGTACAGACATGGAATTCTTGCTTCCCGTACACAAGTGACAGCTACCCTTGGAAGTGCCTCCAATTCCTTCAAACCACGCCAAGGCTTGTTACTGACCATGCACACACCTTTCATAGCTCCTTCGATATGCACACCCACACACCGTTCATACTTTACTTACCACTAGTTATGTTTGGTAGTGTGAGGTGGTGCTGCTTAACGCAGTTTATCTTTGCACACCTTGGGGGTATGCATTCTTCAATCAATCACTTGTATTTTAATTTTGCACGGCGATCTTTCAAAGGAGAAAACTTCTCAATGTTTTTTTCATTGAAGTCTGGGATCTCGGAAATCAGTTGCTTTTCCATTGAGAGCATCGCCAATGCATTCAACCGCTCCAGGGACATGGTGCTTCTTAAAAAGGTTTTTATCCTCTTCAATGTGGAGAAGCATTTTTCTGATTCTGCAGTGGTCATCGGTGTTGTAATCAGGATTCTTAATAATTTCACTATCTCTGTGAAATCATTCTGCAGATTAAATTGATGGAAAAGTTTGTGCAGAGCAACAGCACTTGTACAAGTATGAAAATCTGTCTTCCCATACAGAAGTGACAGCTCAGTGCGTAATTGTTCCTTCTTCAGTATTGGATATGCTTGCACGGTGTCTTCCAGAGCTTGGGTTGGAAAGCAAGTGTCATGGGTTTTATACAAGTCACTTTGAACAAGTTTGGCACTGACTAGGTGATTTGAAAATGAAAAACGTTCTTTTGCATGAACCACCACTATGTCACATACCTCTCTTGAAAGTTGTCTCAAGGTTGAGATCTCCGCACTCCGTCTGTTGACTGTTACATCGCTCGGCAAACTTGCTTCTATCTCTTCAACAGAATTACGGATTTTCTGGATGCTGGCGACAAAGTCTTCTGTGACTTTTTTGATATAAACAGTATCCGTGTCTCTTTTCTGAAGCTGACTATAGAGGATGTCAACATGTGGCATTATTAAATGAAATAATTTAAGGAAGTAAAGGAACTCCCTGTCTTCCAGCATTCCAATGAAACCTGCGGCTTCCCGTATAGATGTTGGATCAAAGTTTAGACATGCTTCAATTGTCTGGAAACACTCAAGTAGCGCATCTCTGTTCTCGTAGATCACGTTCACGGTCCTAACGTTGAAGTTCCATCGTGTCGGTGCACATCTTGGAAGTCTTCTACCAACTACCTCATCCAGAACTCCAGTCCTTTTTGGAGAGCGTGAAAAAAAAGATGGTATGCCGCCTATGTTTGAAAAAAAACCTCTAACTCTTCCAATCCTTGAAACTGCTTTCTCCATTATTAGGTTCAGTTGGTGAGCATAGCAATGGACGTAGTGTGCGTTCGGGTACACGTCTTTTATTTTTCTTTGAACTCCTCCTTGATCTCCACGCATCACACTGGCACCATCGTAGCTTTGAGCTATGAGTTTCTTCTTGTCTTCTGGCTCTGGGAGAACAGTATTCAGTGTTTCCAGCACAACAGCAGCAATCGAGTCTGCATCCGTTGATTTCATTTCCGTGAAGCCATCAAATCTTTCCACCACTTGATGCTTGTTGTCAATGTAGCGATAGACTACAACGCACTGTGTCCTAGCGGAAATATCGTTTGTTTCATCCGCTTGGATTGCCCCAAACTGGGCTTCCTTAAGCTCTTGGTGAATCACTTCCTTAATAACTTCATGCATGCAGTCCAGTAGCTCATTCTGCACGGTTTTGGACGTGCCCTTAAACACAGTTGCAGTCTTCAAATGCTGTTCCATTGCACTATCGATACTGCCAACCAAATCCACAAGGCCTCTAAACACTCCTGGATTTAGCGATGTTTCACTCTCGTCGTGTCCTCTTAATGCCAGTTCAAAAGCTCCACAAAAGCGAACACAATCAATTATCTTGGAAAGGATGTACCGGTTCTTAGCCACTTCTTTGTTGTGTTTTTGAATGCTGACTTGGTATCCTTGGTCCAGTTGAACAGCAATGTTCGCCTGTCCAAGCATCTCAAACTTGATCCTGTTATCCAAGTGAGCTTTAGAACTTTTGTGTTTCGCCAATTTATCAGCTAGATGTTTGACGTCAGTCACTCCAGTTTTGGTCCAAGCAGTGTCACCACCAAATAGGATGCATGGGAAACAATATAAGGACTTCCTAGAAACGCTTCCAGAAAGCCAGTCGTTCTTCTTGTACCATTCAGTATTGAAATTACGGACATATTGCTTCCCTCTATCTCTTGCGATTTGCTGCAGATTTATCTCTGGTTGGTCAGCTCCTAACCGTTTTACTTCCACCTTCTCCTCATAGGTTAGGGTGCCGAAAGGCTTCACAAGTAGAGAGTCAATAGTATTCATTTCTGATATTGATACCAATAGAAGAAAGAGATCACGGTATATTAATTTATATTATGTCACAAAATTACTTTAAAATAACAGTGTGTTGATTTCATTGGTATACATTACAGATTGCAAACCCTCATGTGACAAGACTACATCAACATCAAATTTGCACCTATACACATGGACAGAAAATTAAAGGCAATGATACTCACCAACAGTTGACTCTCCTTCTCGGGGTATTCACGTCCAGTAAGTCAACCAACGAGTCAAAACAAATCTGCTTCCACAGATAGTTTGCACCTGGGGGGTGATAGAAAACAACAAAAAAAACATTAGAGCGTTTAAGACCCAAACCGTAACTTTTAAAACCTTAAAAGAGCAAGTGTGACCATATAGGCCCCAAACGCACCTTAAAAACCTTAAAAGTCCAAGTGTGACCATATACTCACCAACAGTTGACTCTCCTTCTCGGGGTATTCACGTCCAGTAAGTCAACCAACGAGTCCAAACAAATCTGATTCCACAGATAGTTTGCACCTGAGAAGTGATAGGAAACAAAAAAAAAAAACATTAGAACGTTTAAGACCCAAACCGTAACTTTTAAAAGCTTAAAAGAGCAAGTGTGACCATATAGGCCCCAACCGCACCTTAAAAAGCTTAAATAACAAATTGGGACCATATAGGCCCCAACCGCACCTTAAAAACCTTAAATAACAAATTGGGACCATATAGGCCCCAACCGCACCTTAAAAACCCTAAATAACAAATTGGGACCATATAGGCCCCAACCGCAGCTTAAAAACCCTAAATAACAAATTGGGACCATATAGGCCCCAACCGCACCTTAAAAACCTTAAATAACAAATTGGGACCATATAGGCCCCAACCGCACCTTAAAAACCTTAAATAACAAATTGGGACCATATAGGCCCCAACCGCACCTTAAAAACCTTAAATAACAAATTGGGACCATATAGGCCCCAACCGCACCTTAAAAACCTTAAATAACAAATTGGGACTATATAGGCCCAAATTGTAAAAAAAAAATTATATATATATATATATATATATATATATATATTGATTGATAGATATATATATATATATTTATATATATATTTATATATATATATATATATATATATATATATATATATATATATATATATAAAAAATTGATATCAATATATCACAATAAATAAATATATATATATATATATATATATATATATATATATCAAATTGATATATATATATATATATATTTATTTATTGTGATATATTGATATAAATTTTTATATATATATATATATATATATATATACGCATAAAAAATACACATAAATATACATAAACATATACATACAACAATATATATTAATTGATATGTATTATTTGATTAATTGATGTACTTTATTACTTATATTATATTGTTCATGCATTTCTATTACACATTATTTTTTATACATACTACAGTGCTATTTTTTGGCTATACATGTTACAGGATATTATCCTGTAACATGTATATCACATAAAATAGCCCTGTAATATGTATAATACATACAGGGTCAAACAAGTTCACACTAACCTTTTTTACCCTTACAGGCTTCCATACCTGCTTGCTGATTTGCTAATTTTTTAAAGACTCTCATTGGTTGAAATCGATGTCAATCAAAAATTTCAGCCAATCAGAGTCCTTCAAAAATTAGTATATATAGCAGACCGTGGGAAAAAAACAATTAATCGCGGGAGGGGCTCCTTGTAGGAGGAGCTCTTTTAGTTTGTTGTTTTTTTTTTTTTAGAGCATCGGTTTTTTTTTGTGGAGGCCTCTTTCAATGGGCCAGAATGGATGGATGGACAATGGCTTCAATCAACATTGGATTATTTGACCAGTGGCTTCAATCAACATTGGATTATTTGACCATTGGCTTCAATCAACATTGGATTATTTTGACCATTGGCTTCAATCAACATTGGATTATTTTGACCATTGGCTTCAATCAACATTGGATTATTTTATTTGACCATTGGCTTCAATCAACATTGGATTATTTTATTTGACCATTGGCTTCAATCAACATTGGATTATTTGACATGGGCTTCAATCAACATTGGATTATTTATTTTTCATGACTATATCCAGAGGACAGAAGGCCAACGCTGGAGGGGTCAATTTGACAGGTAAGTATGTGCTGTTGTTTATTTTATTTTTTATTAATGTTTGTTTAAAGCTGTTTATTTTTGTATAATAATGTGTTGTGTTACATATTGTACTGTTTATGTGTTTGTTTACTGTATTTTTTTCCCCTTCCCTTATTTTTATTTTATCTTTAAAAGTGACAGGCACATATACATGCCTGTTACTTAAAAAAATGGAATAAAAATAGGGGGGGGGGGTAGGTATTGGTTCAGGGTGGGGTCGGTCACGCTCAGGCGCCCATCGGTCGCCCATCGGACCGCGTAGGCCACGATCAGGGGTGGCACAGGCCTCATGGGGGTGAACATCCACCCCCATGTGGCCTGGTCAACCCCGCTCACCGCCCGAATACCCCGATCACCGTGATCGGGGTAATCGGGCGGTGCTAGCATAGGCCGCATCGGGGTGGTGGTGATCGGGCCTCGGGGGTGGCATAGGGCGGCGACATGGAGGTCATCAGGGGTGGCACAGGCCTCATCAAGGGGGTGATCCGATCACCCCCATGTGGGCCTGTGCCACCCCGCTCACCACCCGACTACCCCGATCCCGTGATCGGGGTAATCCGGCGGTGGCATGATGGCATCGCTAGCATAGGGCAGGCCTGATCGGGGGTGGCACAGGCCACATGGGGGTGATGGCTGGGGGTGGCACTGGCACCAGGCATTGTAGGCCTTGGGTCGTCGGTGGTAGTTGGTGGGTGGCTGGCTAGGTGGCACTGGCAGGCCAGGCAAGCATAGTGGGGGACTGGGGGTAACTGGTCACCCCTAACTTTTATTAGGGGCTACTAGGGGTTTTGGTTTGGCCAGGGGCAGGGGCAGGGCAGGTGCCAGGCAGGTAGACTTACTGTGTTAGGCAGGCAGAGCAGATGTGAGTAGATTCAGCCAGGGAGGTCTCTCAGTCTCAGCGTGACCAGGGTCAGGAAACAGAAAGGGGGAAGGGACAGGCAACTGGTGGTTTTATTGACTGTATCAGTCAATCAAAATGATAACTCGAGGCCCTATTTGCTGGCGGGCGCTCAGGGCTAACGGTCTGGGTGGGTTTAGATTGATCACTAAGTAACTGGACAGCCTTCCATCATTGATTGGTCAATGATGGAAGACTGTCAGTTATTAATTGATACATTTATGACCGCCCATGCATATCATCACTGTGATGGTGGGCGGCATGCATTAACGGTCAGGGGGCCAGGCCAGGACTCATTGAAGAGAGAGAAGAGTCTAAAGGTTAGTGTACACAGTATAACTAGTGTAATTTGATCACACAGGGTGCAGGCAGGGGGCTATATAGATACACAGCATTAGTTAATGTAGCGCAAGGGTTATCTTAAAGTGACAGTGTCCCTTTACTAACTTTACTTCATTTTTAATACTATTGAGACTTGAAATGATGATGTACACCTTATATTTATTTGTTTTTGGGTTATACTAATACATTGTTGTGTTTTTTTTATTGCAGGGTGAAGAAAATATTTGGGGGGGCGTTTGCCCTGACGCCCCAATGGACGGTCCGCCCCTGATATATATATATATATATATATTCATTCACAGTAGATATAAAAAGTCTACACACCCCTGTTAAAATGTCAGGTTTCTGTGCTGTAAAAAAATGTGACAAAGATAAATAATTTCAGAACTTTTTCCACCTTTAATGTGATCTATAAACTGTACAACTCAATTGAAAAACAAACTGAAATCATTTAGCTGCTCTTGTCCCTCCCCTAGAAATTCAAGATGGTTAACTACATCTAACCCATGACATAGCGATTTAATTTAGAGACTAGTACACAAAGCAATTATTTTTTCACTCAAATTCAAGGTCTAAAAAGAGTTATGTACTGCGCACAAGTATATCATATTTTTTATAGATGTACGCACAGATTTTAGCAAAGTATGTGTCATGCACTTTTAAAGAAGCCATTCCATATGTATTTTTCAGAACTATTCCAAATAAAGGGGAGGTGTTGTCTCATTACTGAATGTATGAGTATTGATATTTGTTCAGTATAAATAACCTTGTATGAGTAATTATGTGGTTTGTGAAGGTTTCAGGGAGGAGGGGGTCTGTTCAGCTCCAGAAATTCCTGCCTTTAGCTACAAGAACCTTCCCTCAGGAATGGGCCTCAGGATCCTCAGCATCAGCTCAGGAGCATAGGGTCAATGATCAGCCTAACCGGTATCATCTGCTTCTTCACTGGCTTGAAAAATCCAAGGTTGACTAATCTACCCAGCAGATTCCAATCCAGTTCTTCCAAGACAGCAGCAGAGGCTCAGTGTAGCAAAGTAATTTTAACTCAATAGCCTTCTCTTTAAATGAACCACACCATTGTCTATGTGTCCCAGAAGAGCATTGCTTTAATTTGATTACAGGAACAGTATTTATGCAGTTTAAGAACAAAGGATTTACATGTTAGTGAGCTGAACATATTCAGAATCCCTGCACCAGATTATAATTACCCAATGCTAGATGTACCTCCGGGGGTATGTGTCTGATTGGTCCATGAGGAGCCAATCAGGAGGCAGGGGAAACCATGGGCTTGGCTTGCCCACCTTTGGCAGATTTATGGGAGGCACGTAGTGGGAAAACAGACAAAGGAAAATAATGCACGTAATAATCAGAAACTGCCACAAGATATAACTGGAGGATAAGAAATGGAACTGTCCCTAGTTCAGCAGGGAATCTGGCTTTTCTTAAATACGAGATTGTCCTTATCACATATATAGTTGTGAGCATGCGAGTTGTTGCTAACGCTTGCGGTCTTGCATAGCGAGCCCGTGGCTCGCATAGCGAGCTGCGGCCCTCGCAAAGCAAGGGCAGTGGGCGAGGGCCTCAGTTGCTGGCATGGAGCGCCGAAGGCGCTCCATGCCAGCAACTGCGACCCTCGCAAACTTAACGTCACAACGCAAACAATACGACACACCAATTACGACCCTCGCAAAATTTTACTAGCAACGCAAACAACCTACGACACACGTTAACACACATTACGGCCTCGCAACACTCGGACGCAACTTGCGAACATTACAAAATTCAAAACACAATAAATACACATAGCACATACATAAAAAACTTACCTACAGCAACAGGGAGCATCCAGGACCTCAAAAAAAACAACTTACACCTTCATTTAACTCAAAATAAAAGAGTTCACACACTAAAAAATTTCATAAGCGACAGAAAAAATGGCCGCAGAGCAAAACGAAAACGAGGCTACACACGCAAACACCATACGAGACACGTTAGCAGACATTACAACCTCGCAAAAATCGGACGCAACACGCCGAAATACAAACATTTAAAACACAATAAATACACACAACACACAGATAAAAAGCTTACCTAAAGCAAGAGGAACCATCCAGCACCTCAAAAAAGCAAGTTACACCTTCATTTAAATAAAAATAACACACTTTAGACACTAATAAAATCGCTAAGCGAGAGAAAAAATGGACGACGAACAAAACGAAAATGAGGCTACAGCACTCTCAACACGCAAAACACCAAGAGAAACTCGCAAAACAACACGAAGCACCTACGGATAATCCGCAAAGACACATACCACAGATAACCCGCCATTTTACGCCAATGCGGAAGTACACCACTACGCTAACGGTTTCGTCTCGCGCACGCACAGTATTACACTGCACACATTCAGCACGCTTACACAGCAGCTCCACACCACTAATGCTGCAGAAACATCAAAACAGATTGCAGCTCTTCAACACAATGCTTCACAATAGGTAAAGTATATTCATTTATTAATGTATTATATATTTCATTATTACACACCAAACAGCATTAGCTTACTTACAATTTCATTGCCGTAATTTTTTGACAGGCAATTCGCTAGTATAAATATATATTTGTGACACAAATGTTTGTTTTAGGCTGAACTGCATACACATATGCTTCAATCACACTATCACTCATAGAAGTGATTTTATTACTTGTAATTTTATTTCAAAAGATTGGTAGAAATAAAATTACTCCATTGGAATCATTATCATCTATGTGCTTCCATATCACTTATTTCTACCGAGAATAACCTTCACACTTGAATATAACATTTAGTAATTTTATAATTAAGACACTAGGAACCACGCCACTACTTTTTTCATACATGGAAAGACGACTTGACCAACATACCATTCGGGATATACACCCGATATTATATATATATTCTTTGAGGTTATCCAAGGTGAGAGTCGCAAACTCTAACATTCCTTTTCTCTATTATCAATAAGCTAAATGATCTGCACTAGGTGTTGGTGCACCTTCCTACACTACCTTCTTCTTTTCTGTTTCTAATCAGATTTGACACTACTGTGAACAGTGTCAATTAAGGAGAGCAGCACAACACAAGGTGTAAAAAGAAAGAACCATAAACCAGTTTGAATATTATTACTTCATCAAAATATATATCTGCATACTGAAAGACTAATAGATAAACACACTAGGAGAGTGGTGATCACCTGAGCGCTAGGCTACCCAGTGGGATTAAGCCATCCCATTGTCTTCTACAATTATTCTTTAAGAAGTGAAAGTATGTTGGTTAAGGGAAAACAGATCTTTACATTGAGTATTGATATTTTTTCTAGCATATATAATCTCGTGTGAGTAATTGTGTGAGGAGTGTTGTCTTCGTGAGTATCAAAATTGTGTTGGCAACTTCCCCAAGAAACAAAGCACCAACTAGGGATAATTACCCTTACCCTTTGTGTATCTCTGTGTATGTATATAAAAGCATCCTATGCCACAATAGATGACTCCACAAAGTCCAGTTAATATACAGATATAGGGGCAGAAGTCAATATGTCTAATGCACAAAAACATTAAAGCGATATACTGTAGCTCCATATTTACATTATACACTTGAAATAACTGACTTTGGTAATGTGCAAAATATAGCCTTTAATTCATTATTTATCATATGAAATTGTTATTCCCTGGGCTAGCCATTCATTGACATATGGTATTATTATTATTATTAACTTTTATTTATAATGCGCCAACATATTCCGTAGCGCAGTACAGTGGCTAAGTAAAAGAAAGGAAACAATATTGACAAACTGCAGAAAATGAATGGCCCTGTTTTAAACTTAGAATCTTTGTAGAAAGTGCTTTTTCCCAAAGCACCCTTCAAGATTGAAAACTTGCTACTTACAATCTAAAAGTAATGGAGGAGGCAGAAACCTGGGAAAGAACTGATAAAAATAACATGGATCAGGAAGGAATTTAAAGCTTAGGGAGGAAGGTATGAAAGGTTAGACATTTTTTTTATTATTTATTGGTAGAGGGAAGAGATCTGAAGAATTGTTAAGGAAAATACCCGTACTTACATACTCCGAAATCAGTCATGATAACACAAAACAGAGTCTTCTTGTAATTTTCTCATTATTAGAGTTTATTTAGAAAAAATTTATCAGGAGCAAAAACACACCAAAAATGGCTGCCACTGTCTCACTGACTGCTGACTACTGATCTACTGAAATATATCCTTTTATACTTGTTTACATAAGACAATGAAATAATCCACCCCCCCCCCCCTTCTAGCAACATCATACTACCCACTAACGCCAATGACATTTTATTTGCATATAACCAATAAGAATATAACACATACTTTGATAAAATCTGTGCTTACCTCTAATTTATATTATACACTTGTGAGCAGTAAATAACACTTATTAGGGGTGACCGAAAATACATATTTTATTATGACTAGAGCTGTTTCTGTCTCTTGAATGAAATTGCTAAGTCATGGGTCATGTAGACTTTCCAAATATCACACTAACTGGAAAGAGTGCTAATTGTATATATATATATATATATATATATATATATATATATATCACATATATAGTTGTGAGCATGCGGGCTGTTGCTCATGGTAGCGGGCTCGCGCAGCGTGCCGCGGCCCTCGCATAGCAACTGCGACCCTCGCAAACTTTATGTCGCAACGCAAACAACACGACACACCAATTACGACCCTCGCAAAATTTACCTTGCAACGCAAACATACGACACACGTTAACACACAATACGACCTCGCAACACTCGGACGCAACTCGCAACATTACAAAATTCAAAACACAATAAATACACACAGCACATACATAAAAAAGTTACTTACAGCAAGAGGGAGCATCCAGGACCTCAAAAAAAACAACTTACACCGTGATTTCACTCAACATAAAAGAGTTTACCTACTAAAAAATGTGCTAAGCGACAGAAAAAATGGCCGCCGAAGAAAACGAAAACAACGAAAACACACGCCAACACCATACGAGACACGTTAGCACACATTACGACCTCGCAAAAATCAAACGCAACACGCGAAAACATAAAAACATTTCAAACACAATAAATACACACAACACACACATAAAAAGCTTACCTACAGCAAGAGGAACCATCCAGGACCTCAAAAAAACAACTCACACCTAATTTAAATCAAAATAAAAGATTTTAGACACTAATAAAAATTGCTAAGCGAGAGAAAAAATGGCAGACGAACAAAACGAAAACGAGGCTACAGCACTCTAAACACGGAAAACACCACAACACACTCGCAAAACACCACAAGAAACTCGCAAAACACCACAAAAGACCTACGGATAATCCGTGAAGACGCATACCACACATTACCCGCCATTTTATGCCAATGCGGAAGTACACCACTACGCTAACGGTTTCGTCTCGCGCACGCACAGTATTACACTGCACACATTCACCATGCTTACACAGCAGCTCCACACCACTAATGCTGCAGCAACATCAACACAGATTGCCAGCTCTTCAACACAATGCTTCAAAATAGGTAAAGTATATTCATTTATTCAATGTATTATATATTTCAGTAGTACACACAAAACACCATCAGCTACCTTACAATTCCATTGCCGTCATTTTTTGAAGGGCAATTCGCTAGTATATATATATATATATATGCAAAAAATGTAAGGATATCAGAGGTAAACAGAAACAAAACATGGTGGCTTTCACTGTAGTATTACTACTGCATATATTAAAAGGCTAAATGTTTTACTTTCTAAAATATTCTGTCTGTGATCATACACACCCTTCTCTTCCATAGCATAACAAATGTAATGTTGTAACATTACATTTCACTTTAACTTTGTTTAACTTGTCTACAGAACTGCAACCCAAGACTCACAAGAAATGTAAGCCAAATGGAACTAATTCTCTGAATATTCTCTGCATTCTTCATTGAATGAAGCATTGCAATTGTAACATTTGAGACTATTAGGAAATATCCTCAAGTTCTTCTGTAAGCTACATCTCTTCTCCTCTATTCAAATAGACTATATTACTGTCTTGATCTTAGCTGCATAAGAAGAATTTGGAGACAACACTGTTTGTAATGTCAGTGTAATGAAACTGCTCAAATAAAAACCAAATACTGTTCTGGAGGATGAACGCAATCTCATAGCTCCTAACTTGCTATGTGGAAAGAAATCCAAATCAGTATTAATTATTGGGAGACCCTACTGGACACACAGCCACCTCTTCCAGTGTATCCTGCCAGCTTACTGGATCATAGTTCATCAGACTCTCTCGCCCTCTAGTGTCACTTCCCCATCTCCTTACACAGTAAGCTCTCAGGAGCAGGGTTGTCAATTCCTCGTGTGTCAGAATGTCTGTCTTGTACTTTATTATACAGGGTACCCCTTATAAATAGCTATGTGTCTCTTGTGTTTATCCCCCCATTCATTTTCTGCAACATTTGTTAAGGACACTGGAAAATTAGCTCTTTACACTGTCATCCAGTCTTTATAGTTATCTCTTCTGAGCAGCCACCTGAAATACTCTGTATCAGAGACTTTGTCTTGTCTCAAGTCATATTGATGATACTCTATGTCATTTTATATTTGTCAATACAAGTCAAGTTTTAGCTCTGTGATTTAGTCTTGCTTTCCATATGTCAGACATCTTGAACTCCATTAAACATGTGGTTCTTCTACTTCTGCTGGAGACTGTTCTACTCTGGGCTCTTTTAGTCAAGAGAATCAAAGACCTAAACAATAGTACCAAAACATTAAAGAAAACCATTCAACACCACACTAGGTAGGCACTAATCATATAGCCCTGAACAGTAACGATATAGCAAGTTCCATATAATCCTCCACATCACAGATATATAAATAGCCATCCACAAACAGGTATATAAATATATACTAAACTTTATATAGCCCTGCCCATTACAGGCATATAAAAATAGCGCAAGCTCAATATTGCTCTGCATATTACTAATATATAAAAAATATTGTACTGATTAATGCTCCTCATCTCTATACATCCCTCCTCCCTAGGCATGCAGAGCAGAGGGGTGGTGGGAGAGAAGGTTAAAGTAGCGTGGAACCAGCAAACACTCTCACCAAGGCTAGATTGTGAACGCGTAATTAATTGCACAATTTTTAACCTTAGACAGTGAGTAAAAGCATTCTCATTTTCACTACATAATATAGCTCTGGGGACCTCTTTGGCTCTGTAACCCTTAATGGTGTCTGTTGGTTCAGCCCTCCAAAAAACAATTGTCTGTGTCATCCAGTCAGCTGTCATATAACTCCTCTACAAGTAGTGTTGCGAGTAAGCACAAGGTGGAGGAGCCCTCCCCATGGACATCTCTGCTCACCGCTGGCCCCTACAAGCCCTCTCCATTCTTTTTCCATGTTTTCTCTCCCCTGGTCTCCCTTTTTCTTCTCTCTCTCTCTCTCTCTCTCAAACCCCTCTTGCCAGCTTTTCTCATTCTTCTCTCTCTCCCTTTTTACTGTTTCCCCTTTTCTTCTCCCCACCATTTCCTCTCTCTCTATTTCCTTTTTCATCACTCTTCCCCTTTCTATCCCTTCTCCCACTTCTTCCTTTTTGCCCTAATTTCTCCTTCCCTCCTTTTTCCTACTCGTCTCTCCCTTTGTATCCATTTTTTTTTCTTTTTCTTCTCTTCCTCTCTTTTCCCTTAATTGTCCCTCTTCTCCCCCTATTCTTAGGCTTCCTTTCTCCACCTATTCCTATCCCCATCTAATAAGATAATAATTATATGTGACTGAGGATACCGTTATTCACAGAAAAATCCCTAGGATAAGAAAGGTGATGAATTAGATGGAATTTTCTTTTTGGCTCTTTTTTGGAACCAGGCTTAATGGAGATATGCTGAGTGCAAAATAATAACCCGTCTTAGTAAATGATGAAGAGGAAGACAAGTTTTGCCTAGACCTACCAGCAGTAGTAGATGAGCTAAGGGGAAGTGGAGTAATAATTTTTACACATATCAATATCAACATACTGTATCTCAACTTTTACTGCCATCCATTGGCAAAACTTCTCATCAGAGTCCCGCCTTGCTAATCTCCCATGCGTCTAATGAGTCCCATCAATCTCATCCAAATAACAAAATCGGAAGAGATCTCAGGATACTTCTCCTGAATAATACTAGCCAGGGTAACATAGACTTGAAGCCAATTAGAAAAGATTTTTTGGGAATATTCCTATGCCTCCTCCTCCTTTCCTCTTCCTCTTTTTTTACATCATGCTTCATAGAATCTTCCTTGGTATCTATAAAATGATCCAAAATTTCAATGATTCCCCTACACCATATTTTTCCATTATTTCTTGAGATATGTGATCACCAATCAGGCCTATGGAACAAAGAGAGCGGACAGAGAATTCCTCCGAAACAAGAAAAGGATTGGGAATCCAGTGCCATTGAACTTGGACTGCTCCTGTGACACAAGTTTTATACCTCATATTGTGAGGTTACAAAATGTGAGTGTTCTGATTTTATATTTTGTTCTTTGCTATATATATACTTCTTATTATTTTATTTATCTGCACTAGGAGGCGGTGCGCTCCCACCCCTGGTTGTTTTTCATCTTCTTGTTTGATAGCTTTCCTGAGCCTGGAGATATCAAAACTGTGAATGCTAATGCCTGCAAACAGGGCAGATGCTGGGATTTTCTTTTCCTTTGTGTGTGCATGAACAATGAAACAGTGGAATGAGGTAGGGGATACATAGAACAAATTTGTTGACCTGTCGTGTTCTGCCTCTTAAAAAAACATCTTCAACCTGTTGAGAGACTAAGGGAACAATGTCCCTCCATGTTTGGATAGTGGATTATTTATAGTCTAGCATCCAGGGTCTTGGAGGCTGCCGGGAATGTATCATGAGGGTCCTTTCCGGGAATGGGAAAGAATGTCATATTCAGAAAAAATGGGGGGCACATTTTTTTTTTGGTGATACATATAAGATTTCAGCACAAATGGAAATACAGAAATGTTATCAGCGTTAGCATCCTATTAACAAAAATAGACAACAGAAGAGAGATTGAAGACAAATTGGGAACAGTAGTTCAGAAAAAAAATGGAAAGAAGGGGGAAATAAAAATGTCACATACTGTCAGTATTATTCCCTCTTATTTCCCTTTTCTCTTCACTTGAGGCAATCTGATTTAAATATGATATGTTGTGCCTCAGACAAACAACTGAGAGACTGCTGAGACACAATCTCTCTAACACTGAGTGTGTCCAGTGGAGTAAAAGTAGTTTAGCTTCTCTGCAAACAAGTGCCATTTACTTATTGGTACGAGACATTGCTCTAGGTCAGACCTGGGCATTTTACGGTCCGCGGCCACATCCGACCCACGGGCTGTCCCTGTCCGTCCCGCGACAATGGCAGCATGGCACCCGATGCACAGCCTGGGAGGAGGTGACTGAGCAGAGCTCCCCAGACTCCGGCCTTCCCGGCCATTGTCAGTTCCTGTCCCAGATCCCATTGCTCACAGCATACTGCAGGGGAGGGGAATTCCTAATGATGTCATGTGACCTTGCAGTATGAAGCTCCGGCAGGGGAAGGATATGCAGCCTCTGAGCAATGGGATCTGGGACAGGGACTGCCCTGCCCTGCCCAAGTAAGAGGGAGGTTGAATAAAATGCAGGGGCTTGTGGGGGTTGAATAGTGTGACAAGGGGCCCTGGGGACTTTGAGGGGTTGAATAATGCTCCTGAGAGGGGGGGGGCTGTTTTTTTTGGGGGGGGGGAGGGGAGTGAATGGTGCAGCTGAGGGGGCCCTGGGGGTGAATATAGCTTCTGAGGGGGGCTGGAGAAGGTGAATATGGCTGCTGACGGGTTTGGGGGGATGAATGTTGCAACAAGTGGGCCCTGTGTTTTGGGGGGGAGTGAATGATGCTGCTGAGGGGGCCCTTGTTTTTTTGGGGGGGGAGGAGGGTAAATGGTGCTTCTGAAGGGGCCCTGCGGGCTTGGGGAGTGAATATTGCTGCTGAGGTGGCCCTGGGTTTTTTGGGAGTGAATATGGCATCTGAGGGGGTTGGGGGTTGAATGGTACTGCTGAGTGGGCCCTGGGGGTAATTATGGCTGCTGAGGGGGGACTAAGGGGGGAATATGGCTGCTGAGGGGGGTCTGAAGGGGGTGAATATGGCTACTGAGGGGCTTGGGGGGATGAATGGTTTAACAAGTGGGCCCTGTTTTTTTTTGGGGGGGGGGAGTGAATGATGCTGCTGAGGGGGCCCTGGGTTGTTTTTGGGGGGGAGGATGGTGAATAGTGCTTCGGAGGGGCCCTGCTGGGTCGGGTAGTGAATATTGCTGCTGAGTAGTGATGTCGCGAACATAAAATTTTCGGTTCGCGGGCCGCGAACGCGAACCGCAGCAAATGTTGGTGAACCGTCAAACCCGGCGAACCGCCATAGACTTCAATGGGCAGGCGGATTTTAAAACCCACAGGGACTCTTTCTGGCCACAATAGTGATGGAAAAGTTGTTTTAAGGGGACTAACACCTGGACTGTGGCATGCCAGAGGGGGATCCATGTCAAAACTCCCACGGAAAATTACATAGTTGATGCAGAGTCTGGTTTTAATCCATAAAGGGCATAAATAACCTAACATCCCCCTCCATCATCATCCTCCTCTGTATCTTTTTACCCCCTCCCTCATCATCCTCCCCTGTGTCTCTCTCCCCCCTTCCTCATCACCCTCCCCTGTGTCTCACCCCCCCTCCCTCATCATCCTCCCACCTCCCTCATCATCCTCCCCTGTATCTCTTTACCCCCACCCTCATCATCCTCCCCTGTGTCTCTTCCCCCCTCCATCATCATCCTCCCCTGTGTCTCTTTCCCCCCTCCCTCATCATCCTCCCCTGTGTCTCTTTTCCCCCTCCCTCTTCATCTTCCCCTGTGTCTCTTCCCCCTCCCTCATCATCCTCCCCTGTGTCTTTTTCCCCCCTTCCTCATCACCCTCCCCTGTATCTCTTTACCCTCTCCCTCATCATCCTCCCCTGTGTCTGTTTCCACCCTCCCTCATCATCCTCCCCTGTGTCTCTTCCCCCCTCCCTCATCATCCTCCCCCCTCCCTTGATGATAAGGGGGGGGGGGAAGAGACACAGGGATATGTGTGAGGGGTGTTAGGGATAAGGGCGAGGGGGTTAGGTGTTAGGGTGAGGGGTGTTAAGGCAAAGTGTGAGGGGTGTTAGAGTGAGGGGTGTTAGGGATAAGTGTAAGGGGTGTTAGGGTGAGGCATGTTAGGAATAAGTGTGAGGGGTGTTAGGTCTTAGGGATAAGTGTGAGAATGTTAGGGTTAGGTGTTAGGGTAAGGGCTGTTAGGGATAAGTGTAAGGGGGTATTAGGGTTAGGTGTTAGGGTGAGGGGTGTTAGGGATAAGTGTGGGGGTTGTTAGGTCTTAGGGATAAGTGTGAGAATGTTAGGGTTAGGTGTTAGGTTGATGGGTGTTATGGATAAGTGTGAGGGGTGTTAGGGTTAGGGTAAGGGGTGTTAGGGATAAGTGTGATGGGTGTTAGGGTAAGGGATGTTAGGGTTAGGTGTTAGGGTAAGGGCTGTTAGGGATAAGTGTAAGGGGGTATTAGGGTTAGGTGTTAGGGTGAGGCATGTTAGGAATACGTTTGAGGGGTGTTAGGTCTTAGGGATAAGTGTGAGAATGTTAGGGTTAGGTGTTAGGTTGATGGGTGTTATGGATAAATGTGAGGGGTGTTAGGGTTAGGGTAAGGGGTGATTGGGATAAGTGTGATGGGTGTTAGGGTAAGGGATGTTAGGGTTAGGTGTTAGGGTAAGGGCTGTTAGGGATAAGTGTAAGGGGGTATTAGGGTTAGGTGTTAGGGTGAGGGGTGTTAGGGATAAGTGTGAGGGGTATTAGGGTTAGGTGTTAGGGTGAGGGATGTTAGGGTTAGGTGTTAGGGATAAGTGTGAGGGGTGTTAGGGTTAGGTTAAGGGATGTTAGGGATAAGTGTGAGGGGTGTTAGGGTTAGGGTAAGGGGTGTTAGGGATGAGTGTGAGGGGTGTTAGGGTTAGAGTGAGGGGTGTTAGGGATAAGTGTGAGGGGGGTTAGGTGTTAGGGTGAGGGGTGTTAGGGATACGTGTAAGGGGCGTTAGGGTTAGGTGTTAGGGTGAGGGATGTTAGGGTTAGGTGTTAGGGATAAGTGTGAGGGGTGTTAGGGTTAGGGTAAGGGGTGTTAGGGATAAGTGTGAGGGGTGTTAGGGTTAGGTGTTAGGGTGAGGGGTGTTAGGGATAAGTGTAAAGGGTGTTAGGGTTAGGTGTTAGGGTTAGGTGTTAGGGAGGGGTGTTAGGGTTAGGGTAAGGGGTGTTAGGGATAAGTGTGAGGGGTGTTAGGGTTAGGGTGAGCGGTGTTAGGGATAAGTGTGAGGGGTGTTAGGGTTAGGTGTTAGGGTGAGGGGTGTTAGGGATAAGTATAAGGGTTGTTAAGGTTAGGTGTTAGGGTGAGGGATGTTTGGGTTAGGTGTTAGGGATAAGTGTGAGGGGTGTTAGGGTTAGGGTAAGGGGTGTTAGGGATAAATGTGAGGGGTGTTAGGGTTAGGGTGAGGGGTATTAGGGATAAGTGTGTGGGGTGTTAGGGTTAGGTGTTAGGGTGAGGGGTGTTAGGGAGAAGTGTAAGGGGTGTTAGGGTTAGGTGTTAGGGTGAGGGATGTTAGGGTTAGGTGTTAGGGAGAAGTGTGAGGGGTGTTAGGGTTGGGTGCTAAGGTGAGGGGAGGATGATGATAAGGGGGGGGAAGAGACACAGGGGTGTCCTTGCAGCAGAGATCAAAAGAGTCCTTCAGGACTGTATTGCACACTGTGTACAATAGCCTAGCTATGGTTTTCCCTATTGATGCAGTATCACCTACACTCAGCCTCCTCTCAGTAAGACTGCAAGTTAGTTATGATTCCAAAATGGCTGCTGTCCATGAGGTAGAAGGGTGTGGAAGGCAGGGTACGATGCTGATTGGCTGGAATGTGTCTGCTGACTGTGAGTTGCAGGGTCAAAGTTTGCTCAATGATAAAGTATAGGGGGAGGGTCGAATATCGCATATGTTCGCAGTTCGCCGCGAACGCGAACATGCTATGTTTGCTGGGAACAGTCCGCCGGCGAACTATTCTCGACATCTCTACTGCTGAGGTTTTTTTTGAGTCAATATGGCATCTGTGGGGGTTGGGGGTTGAATGGTGCAGCAAAGGGGCCCTGTTTTTTTTTGTCAGGGGGTAAATGATGCTGCTGAGGGGGCACTGGGGTTTTTGGAGTGGGGGGATGGTGCTCCTGAGGGGTCCTGGGGGTCGGGTAGTTAATAGTGCTGCTAAGGGGAACCTGGGGGGGGGGCTGGCTTCTGACAGGGCCTGTGAGGTGAATATTGCTGCTAAGGGGGCCGTGGGGGGGGGGGGGATATGGCTGCTGCGGGGGTTGGGGGGTGAATATTGCTGCCGAGGGTGGCCTGAGGGGTAAATATTGCTGCTGGGGGGGGGGGCTGGGGGTGTTGGGGGTGAATGGCGCTGCTGCGGAGGTTGAAGGTGAATGGTGCTGCTGAGGGGGGCCTGGGGGTGTTGGGGGTGAATGGTGCTGCTGAGGGGGCCTAGGGGTGAATATTGCTGCTGAGGGGGGCTGGGGTGAATATTGCTGCGGATGGTGGCCTGGGGGGTAAATATTGCTGCTGGGGGGGGGGCGGGGTGAATGGTGCTGCTGAGGGGATTGGAGGGATAATTGTGCTTCTGAGGGGGGCCAGGGTTTGTTGGGGGGTGAATGGTGCTGCTGAGGGGGCCTGGGGGTGAATATTGCTGCTGAGGGGCCCTGTGGGGAGAATATGGCTGCTGAGGGGGTTGGGGGTGAATGGGGCTTCTGAGGGGGGCCTAGGGGTGTTGGGGGTGAATAGTGCTGCTGGGGGGGGCCTGGGGGTGTTGGGGGTGAATGGTGCTGCTGAGGGGGCCTGGGGGTGAATATTGCTGCTGAGAGGGGGCCTAGGGGTGTTGGGGGTGAATGGTGCTGCTGGGGGGGGCCTGGGGGTGTTGGGGGTGAATGGTGCTGCTGAGGGGGCCTGGGGGTGAATATTGCTGCTGAGAGGGGGCCTAGGGGTGTTGGGGGTGAATATTGCTGCTGAGGGGTCCTGTGGGGAGAATATGGCTGCTGAGGGGGTTGGAGGTGAATGGGGCTGCTGAGGGGGGCCTAGGGGTGTTGAGGGCTGCTGAGGGGGGCCAGGGGGTGTTGGGGGTGAATGGTGCTGCCGAGGGGGCCTAGGGGTGAATATTGCTGCTGAGGGGCCCTGTGGGGAGAATATGGCTGCTGAGGGGGTTGGGGGTGAATGGGGCTGCTGAGGGGGGGGCTAGGGGTGTTGAAGGTGAATGGTGCTGCTGAGGGGGGCCTGGGGGTGTTGGGGATGAATGGTGCTGCTGAGGGGGCCTGGGGGTGAATATTGCTGCTGAGGGGGGCTGGGGGTGAATATTGCTGCCGAGGCTGGCCTGGGGGTAAATATTGCTGATGGGGGGGGGGGGGGATGAATGGCGCTGCTGAGGGGGTTGGAGGGGTAATTGTGCTGCTGAGGGGGGCCAGGGGGTGTTGGGGGATGAATGGTGCTGCTGAGGGGGCCTGGGGGTGAATATTGCTGCTGAGGGGCCCTGTGGGGAGAATATGGCTGCTGAGGGGGCTGGGGGTGAATGGGGCTGCTGGGGGGGCCTGGGGGTGAATATTGCTGCTGAGGGGGGCCTGGGGGTGAATATTGCTGCCGAGGATGGCCTGGGGGGTAAATATTGCCGCTGGGGGGTGAATGGTGCTGCTGAGGGGATTGGAGGCATAATTGTGCTGCTGTAGGGGGCCAGGGTTTGTTGGGGGGTGAATGGTGCTGCTGAGGGGGCCTGGGGGTGAATATTGCTGCTGAGGGGTCCTGTGGGGAGAATATGGCTGCTGAGGGGGTTGGGGGTGAATGGGGCTGCTGAGGGGGACCTGGGGGTGTTGGGGGTGAATGGTGCTGCTGGGGGGGCCTGGGGGTGTTGGGGGTGAATGGTGCTGCTAAGGGGGCCTGGGGGTGAATATTGCTGCTGAGAGGGGGCCTGGGCGTGTTGGGGGTGAATATTGCTGCTGAGGGATCCTGTGGGGAGAATATGGCTGCTGAGGGGGTTGGGGGTGAATGGTGCTGCTGAGGGGGGCCTAGGGGTGTTGGGGGTGAAGGGTGCTGCTGAGGAGGGCCTGGGGGTGTTGGGGGTGAATGGTGCTGCTGCGGGGCCTGGCTATTGCTGCCGAGGCTGGCCTGGGGGTAAATATTGCTGATGGTGGTGGTGGGGGGGGGGCTGAGGGGGGGAGTGAATGGCGCTGCTGAGGGGGTTGGAGGGGTAATTGTGCTGCTGAGGGGGGCCAGGGGGTGTTGGGGGGTGAATGGTGCTGCTGAGGGGGCCTGGGGGTGAATATTGCTGCTGAGGGGCCCTGTGGGGAGAATATGGCTGCTGAGGGGGCTGGGGGTGAATGGGGCTGCTGGGGGGGGGGGGCTAGGGGTGTTGAAAGTGAATGGTGCTGCTGAGGGGGGCCTGGGGGTGTTGGGGGTGAATGGTGCTGCTGAGGGGGGCCTGGGGGTGTTGGGGGTGAATGGTGCTGCTGAGGGGGCCTGGGGGTGAATATTGCTGCTGAGGGGGGCCTGGGGGTGAATATTGCTGCCGAGGGTGGCCTGGGGGATAAATATTGCTGCTGAGGGGGGGGGGGGGCTGGGGGGGGGTTAATGGTGCTGCTGAGGGGATTGGAGGGATAATTGTGATGCTGAGGGGGGCCAGGGTTTGTTGGGGGGAGAATATGGATGCTGAGGGGGTTGGGGGTGAATGGGGCTGCTGAGGGGGACCTGGGGGTGTTGGGGGTGAATGGTGCTGCTGGGGGGGCCTGGGGGTGTTGGGGGTGAATGGTGCTGCTAAGGGGGCCTGGGGGTGAATATTGCTGCTGAGAGGGGGCCTGGGCGTGTTGGGGGTGAATATTGCTGCTGAGGGGTCCTGTGGGGAGAATATGGCTGCTGAGGGGGTTGGGGGTGAATGGGGCTGCTGAGGGGGGCCTAGGGGTGTTGGGGGTGAATGGTGCTGCTGAGGAGGGCCTGGGGGTGTTGGCGGTGAATGGTGCTGCTGCGGGGCCTGGGGGTGAATATTGCTTCTGAGGGTGGCCTGGGGGTGTTGGGGGTGAATGGTGCTGCTGAGGGGGCCTAGGGATGAATATTGCTGCTAAGGGGGGCCTGGGGGTGAATATTGCTGCTGAGGGTGCTTGGGGATGAATAATGCTGCTGAGGGGGTTGGAGGGATGAATGTGTGTGTACATATATGGCACTGGAGGGTGGCCCTTCACGACAGTCCCAGTTTCTCATGTGGCCCCTTTGGCAAATTAATTGCCCAACCCTGCTCTAGGTAGAAGATGCAGTGCAAGGATTTCTTTAGTGATGGTTAGGGCAGCTGACTTACCTTGTTCCAAAATCTTATAATCTGCTCTAGAAAGTGTAAATATAAATATATATATATATATATATATATATATATATATATATATATATAAAGGGGAAGGTTAAATGAGTGTTTTATCTGCCGAGATAGATGTACGTTACAAACAATGGTCTTCGTGTTGGGAGATTTGGACCCTGAGGGCTGACAGACTGTGAGTGTTTGGATCTGCAGTTACGGACCCGTTATCCCTTCTATCCTTCCCTGCTCCTCCACCTTCCTCTTTTCTACTATTTTATTTGTCATATATTTGATAAAGTTTACTTAAAAACTAAGGCAAGAAGATGTATATACTCTGTAAAAAAAGATAAATAAATGAGAAAAGATAAGGAGAATCTTTGTGTTTCAACCTACAACATGCCATTGTATGTTTCATTTTTTCCTTACTGCTTGCCTGTATTGGTTGTTATCTTCTTTTCTCACAATAAAAACCATTAAAAAAAGAGGGGAAGGTTAAAGCAGCATTCCCTTGACACCAAATAGTGTTCCATGTAGTCTCTTGCCCTGATATATAGAGTAACGGGTAAATACCAGTCCTCAACAAGTGAGAATTCCTCTATGTCATTATTTTAGAAAAAAACAAACAGGTGATTATAAAGATGTCAAATCAAATTGAATTGCAAGTTTTTCTTCAGCCAGTCACTAAATCAGCCTTAATATGTTAGTTCCATTATTTCTAATTTACTGTCCAATTGTACATTGAAGAGTGAAACTCTCAAACTACAAGCATGGATTAAAAATATTTAAAACTTGACCAGAATAAGGGAGCTACTCCATCTCCCTGTTCCCTCTCCAGCCTTCAAAGTGTATTTGACAATCTGCTCCAGTCTACAGAGTCTATTTAGCTATCCGCTTCAGAGTCTATTTGGCTGTCCGCTACAGCCTTCAGAGTCTATTTAGCTGCCTGATACAGCTTTCAGAGTCTATTTAGCTATCCGCTACAGCCTTCAGAGTCTATTTGGCTGTCCACTACAGCCTTCAGAGTCGATTTAGCTGCCTGATACAGCTTTCAGAGTCTATTTAGCTATCCGCTACAGCCTTCAGAGTCTATTTGGCTGTCCACTACAGCCTTCAGAGTCGATTTAGCTGCCTGATACAGCTTTCAGAGTCTATTTAGCTATCCGCTACAGCCTTCAGAGTCTATTTAGCTATCCGCTACTGCCTTCAGAGTCTATTTAGCTGTCTGCTACAGCCTTCATAGTCTATTTGGCTGTCTGCTAAAGCCTTCAGGGTCTATTTAGCTATCCCCTACAGCCTTAAGAGTCTATTTAGCTACCTGCTACAGCCTTCATAGTTGATTTAGCTATTCGCTACAGCCTTCAGAGTCTATTTAGCTATCCGCTACAGCCTTCAGAGTCTATTTGGCTGTTCGCTACAGCGTTCAGAGTCTATTTCCCATCAGCGTTTTCATTTGATCAGACCAGTGGCGGAGCTAATGCATAGGAGGCCCCGGTGCAAAAATAGAAAAAAAAACAGCCCCCCCCCCCCCCCCAGGGGGGCAGGCAACGTTTTTTTTTCCACTTACCGAACCCACTCCAACATCAACTCAAACAGTACATATATATAATATATATAAAATGAATATATAAATATATGTATGTGGGTCTGTGTCATACGAGGGATGGCCGCAGAGGTCCGCTGAGGGGGCCTTAGTGGGCTGAGGGAGGACACAGGGGGCCACAGGGGCTGAGGTCTGCAAGGGGACACAAGAGGCAGAGGGGGAACACAAGAGGATCTGCAGGTGCCACAGGACCTTCAGGGGGTACTTGGGGGCCCTGGGGCTTGTTGGGGGCCACAGTTTTCCATAAGGGGCTGCAGGGGCCACAGAAGACCCCAGTGAGGTCTGCAGGGGCCATAAAGGGTGATGAGGGCTGCAGGAGGCCTTGAGGGCTATAGGGGACCTGCAGGGCCGTAGAAGACCAAAGGGGGCTCGATGGGGATCACAGAGGACTTGTGGGGGTCACAGAAGATCCGCAGGGGCCGCCTGGGGGCCATGGCTGCCACAGGGGACCTGTGGGGGACATAGAGGACCTGCGGGGGCCACAGAGGACCCATGGGGTCTACTTGAGGGCCTAGGGGGACATTAAGGACCTGTGGGGGCCACAGGTTGGCCGCAAGAGCCACATGGGGGCTGCATGGCCACAGAGGAGCCACAGGGAACCCATGGGAAGTCCGCAGGGGCCCCTCAGAGGCCAGGGGCCTTGGTGCAAGGCACTTGTTGCATCAGCGGTAGCTCCGCCCCTGGATCAGACCTTAAGAGATCATTTGGGAAAAGTTTGAGATCAAGAAATGTGATTGTTTTTAGGATTTGTTACCAGCCCAATGGAATGAGTAACTATTTTAAAAATGTGCCAGAATATTTTAATGTGTTGATATACTGAAGGCTTTGGATGTTTCAATATTAAACTTATGAGAGGCTCTCCTGTTTTCATCTATAGTGTTGTAAATGATGGAGAAATATTTCATTGGATAACTGATGAACAGTGCAATGTCATCCACTTAGAATGCTGTTGATGGAACCCTGATCTGGAGTCAATAGTTATAAAAACTAGAGAAGGACAACAAAATCATTTAGGGGAAACGAGGCACTGAGTTTCCAGGAATAACTGTTTACCATTATTTTGTTCATTAATTTGTCAGTATATAAATTTAGAGTACTAAATAGGACTCACACATGGGTTAAACACCTGTTTGTAACACTGCAAAAGCAAATATAAATACAATACTGTACTTTAAAATACTGGGAAAGCAATGAAATACATTATAATGAATTGCACAACAGTCTCCTTATTGTGTTATATTGATCCCAGGAATAAAGGAGTTAATACATATCAGGCCATCCACATGGACTAGAACAGTTTATTTTTTATTGACTTCTGCATTTCTGGATTTTGAGTAATATTGTAGTTTAAACTCCATGTTTTACTGATGTCATGATGACGGTCTCATTTACTATTGGCTCTGACTAAATTGTTATTTATGGGCTTGCTTAAATGATCATACAGGTTCATAGTTTACATTTTAGGCTTTAATCCTGTAATAATTGAATTTAGCCAGAATTATAACAAATTTCTAACCCGCAGACATGCAGACTGTATGAAGGTAATTACGGGCTTGCATGGGGGCCAATGTCTATTGATTATTCTCTGGTTAGAGGACAGTCACTCATTTTTAGGCTCCATCTCTCCAATTCTGGTCAAGACTAATGATTTGCTGCTAATTAGGAAAAGAGTTATATTCTGATCTGTGGCACTAGAGTCATAAATTGTAGACCCCTGTTTTATACGCTTTTAGATGGAGCACTATATTTAGTTTAGCCTTGTTCTATTATTTTTTACTGGCAGTTTAAGATAAGTAATAATTGAGTATTCCATCAATATTATTATTAACACAGAGGATACACTCTGCAAACAGCTCTATAATTACTAAATAATTGGTTCAACTAAGGAACGTTAAAATTACTAAATTTTTTCAGAAATTAAAAAAACTAATTTCAAATGCATGCCAGGAAAATGTAAGTTTATCTATAATATATTGATTTAATATATTTATGCTTCCACTTGTCTAATTTCATAGCTATTTAGATATTTTTTGTCATTTCTGTCATATAATCCTCCCACTGTATCAGTTTTAATAAGTGTCTAAATAATTTTCTCTATGGAAACTCCATGTTCTCTCTCAAAGGAAGGAACTAAAGATAAAACATATTTTAGTTTACTTTTTAATATGTGTCATGTAGCACATGAAGGAAATACTGAGACAGACTGCTTGAATTCAGGAAGTTTGTATATGTCTGTATGTGGGAGATATCTCCAAATGTCTTTCCAGCCAACTCTTATTCTATATTGTAAGCTGTATTTATCTATTATTTTCCAATATAGTTTATTGAATAATCCGCTAGGGATTACCAAGCATTAACAAGCATATACTGTTTGGTACAATGAAATACACATATATATATATGTGACTAAGAACATTTATAGGCAAGAAAAACTCATAAAGTTAGCTATTAAATATATTTTTTGATACTTCTGCTGGTTACTGCATGTGTGGGGGGAGGGAGTGGGTGACAAATTTAAAGAAAGCTTGTTAGCTAATCCCTCTCCCTCTTCCATCCACCTTCACCCCACCCTCCATTGATAGATTACATTACATTCCACTTTGCTCCATAATTGAAGTCAAATACAAGTCCAACAATTCTCTAGTGCACTTACAATATCAGATTTTGAGAGGGCAGAGCCGACAGCCATGCTGCAAGGCTGTATTTTCACTGACCTCCAGGAGCTGCTCGTAATCTTCTTAAAATCGGGTTCCATTTCAGCCATACAGCAATAATACTGGCACAGGAGGTTTCCTGACACTGGGTCATTGCTTCTTTTCGCTGTAATTCTTAAATATGCATTTTTAACTCTCTCTAAACTAGATGTATTGTATTATTGAGTACTACATTTAAAATTGATACCACTATTTTGAGGCTAATTATATTTACAGCATTGTATGGCTTCTTTGCTACTTTTTTCTCTACTGCATTTTCCAGGGTTGTCTCTCACTGCGAGAGGAAGGGTTGAAAAGGGTTTGTTTTCATAATAGGTTCAAAGGTATGTTTCCCAATCCTGTGCCAATATGAACTGGGACTCTACTAGATCATTTAACTCTTTGTTGCTTGGCTTTTAGCAATGTTGCCTTGGTGCTGATGTAACTAAATCCATGCTCTCATTAACCCCTAAATATTCTACAGTGTGTGCTGTCTTTGGGCCCAAGATGGCTTACTACCTGAGTACAGTGAGGACCTGAAATCGCAGATCCTAATATAGAATCAGGCACACTGACCTGGTATAAAGGGCACTCCTGCAATGTAGTAATGATCATGATACAGAAGTCAGACACACTGACCTGGTATAAAAGGCTCTCCTGCAATGTCGTAATGACCATGATACAGAAGTCAGGCACACTGACCTGGTATAAAGGGCTCTCCTGCAGTGTAGTAATGACCATGATAAAGAAGTCAGGCACACTGACCTGGTATAAAGGGCACTCCTGCAATGTAGTAATGTCCATGATACAGAAGTCAGGCACACTGACCTGGTATAAAGGGCACCCTGCAATGTAATAATGACCATGATACAGTAGTCAGGCACACTGACCTGGTATAAAGGGCTCTCCTGTAATGTAGTAATGACCATGATACAGAAGTCAGGCACACTGACCTGGTATAAAGGACACTCCTGCAATGTAGTAATGACCATGATACAGAAGTCAGGCACACTGACCTGGTATAAAGGGCACTCCTGCAATGTAGTAATGACCATGATACAGAAGTCAGGCACACTGACCTGGTATAAAGGGCACTCCTGCAATGTAGTAATGACCATGATACAGAAGTCAGGCACACTGACCTGGTATAAAGGGCACCCTGCAATGTAGTAATGACCATGATACAGAAGTCAGGCACACTGACCTGGTATAAAGGGCACCCTGCAGTGTAGTAATGACCATGATACAGAAGTCAGGCACACTGACCTGGTATAAAGGGCACCCTGCAATGTAGTAATGACCATGATACAGAAGTCAGGCACACTGACCTGGTATAAAGGGCACTCCTGCAATATAGTAATGACCATGATACAGAAGTCAGGCACACTGACCTGGTATAAAGGACACCCTGCAATGTAGTAATGACCATGATACAGAAGTCAGACACACTGACCTGGTATAAAGGGCACTCCTGCAATGTAGTAATGACCATGATACAGTAGTCAGGCACACTGACCTGGTATAAAGGGCACTCCTGCAATATAGTAATGACCATGATACAGAAGTCAGGCACAATGACCTGGTATAAAGGGCACTCCTGCAATGTAGTAATGACCATGATACAGAAGTCAGGCACACTGACCTGGTATAAAGGGCACTCCTGCAATATAGTAATGACCATGATACAGAAGTCAGGCACACTGACCTGGTATAAAGGACACCCTGCAATGTAGTAATGACCATGATACAGAAGTCAGGCACACTGACCTGGTATAAAGGGCACTCCTGCAATGTAGTAATGACCATGATACAGAAGTCAGGCACACTGACCTGGTATAAAGGACACTCCTGCAATGTAGTAATGATCATGATACAGAAGTCAGGCACACTGACCTGGTATAAAGGGCACTCCTGCAATGTAGTAATGACCATGATACAGAAGTCAGGCACACTGACCTGGTATAAAGGACACTCCTGCAATGTAGTAATGATCATGATACAGAAGTCAGGCACACTGACCTGGTATAAAGGACACTCCTGCAATGTAGTAATGACCATGATACAGAAGTCAGGCACACTGACCTGGTATAAAGGACACCCTGCAATGTAGTAATGACCATGATACAGAAGTCAGACACACTGACCTGGTATAAAGGGCACTCCTGCAATGTAGTAATGACCATGATACAGAAGTCAGGCTCACTGACCTGGTATAAAGGGCACTCCTGCAATATAGTAATGACCATGATACAGAAGTCAGGCACACTGACCTGGTATAAAGGGCTCTCCTGCAATGTAGTAATGACCATGATACAGATGTCAGGCACACTGACTTGGTATAAAGGGCACTCCTGCAATGTAGTAATGACCATGATACAGAAGTCAGGCACAGTCACCTGGTATAAAGGGCACCCTGCAATGTAGTAATGACCATGATACAGAAGTCAGGCACACTGACCTGGTATAAAGGACACCCTGCAATGTAGTAATGACCATGATACAGAAGTCAGACACACTGACCTGGTATAAAGGGCACTCCTGCAATGTAGTAATGACCATGATACAGTAGTCAGGCACACTGACCTGGTATAAAGGGCACTCCTGTAATATAATAATGACCATGATACAGAAGTCAGGCACACTGACCTGGTATAAAGGGCACTCCTGCAATGTAGTAATGACCATGATACAGAAGTCAGGCACACTGACCTGGTATAAAGGGCACCCTGCAATGTAGTAATGACCATGATACAGAAGTCAGGCACACTGACCTGGTATAAAGGGCACTCCTGCAATGTAGTAATGATCATGATACAGAAGTCAGACACACTGACCTGGTATAAAGGGCACTCCTGCAATGTAGTAATGACCATGATACAGAAGTCAGGCACACTGACCTGGTATAAAGGACACCCTGCAATGTAGTAATGACCATGATACAGAAGTCAGGCACACTGACCTGGTATAAAGGGCACTCCTGCAATGTAGTAATGACCATGATACAGAAGTCAGGCACACTGACCTGGTATAAAGGGCACTCCTGCAATATAGTAATGACCATGATACAGAAGTCAGGCACACTGACCTGGTATAAAGGACACCCTGCAATGTAGTAATGACCATGATACAGAAGTCATGCACACTGACCTGGTATAAAGGGCACTCCTGCAATATAGTAATGACCATGATACAGAAGTCAGACACACTGACCTGGTATAAAGGGCACTCCTGCAATGTAGTAATGACCATGATACAGTAGTCAGGCACACTGACCTGGTATAAAGGGCACTCCTGCAATATAGTAATGACCATGATACAGAAGTCAGGCACACTGACCTGGTATAAAGGGCACTCCTGCAATGTAGTAATGACCATGATACAGAAGTCAGGCACACTGACCTGGTATAAAGGGCACCCTGCAATGTAGTAATGACCATGATACAGAAGTCAGGCACACTGACCTGGTATAAAGGGCACTCCTGCAATGTAGTAATGATCATGATACAGAAGTCAGACACACTGACCTGGTATAAAGGGCACTCCTGCAATGTAGTAATGACCATGATACAGAAGTCAGACACAGTGACCTGGTATAAAGGGCTCTCCTGCAATGTAGTAATGACCATGATACAGAAGTCAGGCACACTGACCTGGTATAAAGGGCACCCTGCAATGTAGTAATGACCATGATACAGAAGTCAGGCACACTGACCTGGTATAAAGGGCACTCCTGCAATGTAGTAATGACCATGATACAGAAGTCAGGCACACTGACCTGGTATAAAGGGCACTCCTGCAATATAGTAATGACCATGATACAGAAGTCAGGCACACTGACCTGGTATAAAGGACACCCTGCAATGTAGTAATGACCATGATACAGAAGTCAGACACACTGACCTGGTATAAAGGGCACTCCTGCAATGTAGTAATGACCATGATACAGTAGTCAGGCACACTGACCTGGTATAAAGGGCACTCCTGCAATATAGTAATGACCATGATACAGAAGTCAGGCACACTGACCTGGTATAAAGGGCACTCCTGCAATGTAGTAATGACCATGATACAGAAGTCAGGCACACTGACCTGGTATAAAGGGCTCTCCTGCAATGTGGTAATGACCATGATACAGAAGTCAGGCACACTAACCTGGTATAAAGGGCACCCTGCAATGTAGTAATGACCATGATACAGTAGTCAGGCACACTGACCTGGTATAAAGGGCACTCCTGCAATGTAGTAATGACCATGATACAGAAGTCAGGCACACTGACCTGGTATAAAGGGCTCTCCTGCAGTGTAGTAATGTCCATGATACAGAAGTCAGGCATACTGACCTGGTATAAAGGGCACTCCTGCAATGTAGTAATGACCATGATACAGATGTCAGGCACACTGACCTGGTATAAAGGGCACTCCTGCAATGTAGTAATGATCATGATACAGAAGTCAGGCACACTGACCTGGTATAAAGGGCACTCCTGCAATGTAGTAATGACCATGATACAGAAGTCAGGCACACTGACCTGGTATAAAGGGCACTCCTGCAATATAGTAATGACCATGATACAGAAGTCAGGCACACTGACCTGGTATAAAGGGCACTCCTGCAATGTAGTAATGACAATGATACAGAAGTCAGGCACACTGACCTGGTATAAAGGGCACTCCTGCAATATAGTAATGACCATGATACAGAAGTCAGGCACACTGACCTGGTATAAAGGGCACTCCTGCAATGTAGTAATGACCATGATACAGAAGTCAGGCACACTGACCTGGTATAAAGGGCACTCCTGCAATGTAGTAATGACCATGATACAGAAGTCAGGCACACTGACCTGGTATAAAGGGCACTCCTGCAATGTAGTAATGACCATGATACAGAAGTCAGGCACACTGACCTGGTATAAAGGGCACTCCTGCAATGTAGTAATGACCATGATACAGAAGTCAGACACACTGACCTGGTATAAAGGGCTCTCCTGCAGTGTAGTAATGACCATGATACAGAAGTCAGGCACACTGACCTGGTATAAAGGGCACTCCTGCAATGTAGTAATGACCATGATACAGAAGTCAGACACACTGACCTGGTATAAAGGGCACTCCTGCAATGTAGTAATGACCATGATACAGTAGTCAGGCACACTGACCTGGTATAAAGGGCACTCCTGCAATGTAGTAATGACCATGATACAGAAGTCAGGCACACTGACCTGGTATAAAGGGCTCTCCTGCAGTGTAGTAATGTCCATGATACAGAAGTCAGGCATACTGACCTGGTATAAAGGGCACTCCTGCAATGTAGTAATGACCATGATACAGATGTCAGGCACACTGACCTGGTATAAAGGGCACTCCTGCAATGTAGTAATGACCATGATACAGAAGTCAGGCACACTGACCTGGTATAAAGGGCACTCCTGCAATATAGTAATGACCATGATACAGAAGTCAGGCACACTGACCTGGTATAAAGGACACCCTGCAATGTAGTAATCGATTTTTTTTTTATTACATCCATCTGATTAGACACAGTTTCTGCTAGATTATTTGGAAATGAATAATAAAGCCAGTAAAGCCAATATGATCATTGAAAGTTTAGCTAATAATCAAAGCCCTTGTTCATCTGAACACACAGATGTTGTGTAACATTATATTTATTTTAGTCCAAGACAAGTCATTAAATGACAAGAGCACAGAAGGCTCTTCTCAAATTGATAGGCAAAATATGCATGCCCTGTGCCAAAAGAAGTTACAGTTATATCAATATAATCCTATAAAAGTATATATTGTCCAAAAGCACATACCCTAGAGAATTAAAAAATATCAAACATGTTTTAGTCTTTGTTAGAAGCCAAAATTTTTATAACTTAAAAAAACAATATAGAAATGTAAAATTGCTAGCAAAAATACCCAAACATTCACTGATATATGTCAAATATTAATTATGAAATCACCATATCTAATGATTAAGTACATATCAAATATGTATAAATCAACATATGTTGTGTGTAACACAAATGTTATGTCCCATGATGAAGTTCGTGTGCTGTGAGTTGTACCAATGTAAGTGTTTCCCTAGAATTTCCCTCACTACCCATCTCCCTGCCAGAAAATGTTGCCCTGAACAGGAGAAACAGCATTATTTTTAGAGCTGGAAAAAGTAAAGAGTAGGGCAACAAAACTAATAAGGGGAATGGAGGACCTAAGCTATGAAGAAAGGTTGATCAAATTAAACTTATTTTCGCAAGAAAAAAGGGTATAAGACAGGATATGATTACTTTAAATAAATATATCCAGGGTCAATATAAGGCTTTGTCAAGTCAACTTGTTCTTCCAAGAGGTTTTCAACTGACAAGAGTACATCTCTGGAGGTTAGAGGGAAAAAGAAAAGGGTTCTTCACAGTAAGGGTGGTTAAACTGTGGAATTCTCTAAGAAAGGAGGTGGTGACAGCAGATTTGATAGTTAACTTTAAAAAGGGATTTGATATATTTTGGAATATAGAGGCGCAAGCCTGTAAACTATTTTTCGAATGTTAGATGTGTGGCCGTGAACATGATCAATTTGTCAAACCCGTAGTTACGGTTTTAGATGGAGCCAATGGCAACAGAGGTCGTCATCATTACGTCACTGAAAAATGGAGGTTGGATTTCAAAGCCTTACGGGCTTCAATTACGAGTTTTGATCGGACCCACATTTCAGAAATAATGTAATATCGATATGTTATGGATGGTAATTAGGAATTACTCAAATGTACAAAGAAGAACGGGCGTTCACAGCACAGATGCTTAGGGCTTTCTTGAAGTCATGCACCTCATCCTCAGGGACAGATATACACCTAGTGTTTAGGGGGGAGTTTACCCCTCATCACGCATTAACATAAGCACAGCCGCTTTTCTTAAGTTGCACACTCACTAATAACATAACAGTACATTTTAGGGGGGACTGTTATGGATGGTAATTAGGAAAATTGCTTTTTTTTATGTTATTATGCTTGTCTGCCATGTCCTTTTCTATTCCTTACTCACTTATGTATGTATAAATGAGAAGAAGATTACTAACAATGGAGGTTACCTAAGATGGAGGATGGACTACATCCAGATGACTACAGAACTACAACTGGGAGTGGCCTGATGATGCAAACATCCATGACCAAATAAGGATATAGGCACCGCCTGCCTTCTAGACCAATGAACTGATCCTTCCTCAACTGACCACTATGACGACAACAGACTGCAGCAATTTTGAACCAATCAATAAAGCTATTAATTCCTAGACAAAGGACTCATGTGACGTTTGATCAGATAACGTTTTTATATATAAACTTGTACACTGCCATTTTGGAATAGAGTGCTTTTAGAATTAGTATACAGAAACACCGTGTCTGTGTCTTATTTTCTCTGGGATATGCACACCCAACACTAATTTGGCCAGGGACAGATATCTCTGAAAAATACTTTCTTTATTTCCAAAAAAGATACATCCGTAAATATGATATTCTAGTTCATGGGGTTCCATTATATGTATTGACACATTGATTGCCAGGATCGATATAACATGGAAATTATTCAGACTTCTTCCTTCCATTTTATATAAATTTAGAAGCACAATTATGGGATATAGTGATGTGGTATCAAGTCTTCAGAGCTATCACAAGCTCATAGCTTACATGTTCAAACCTTTGCATCATTACAATTTCAATCCTTACAACAAATTTAGGCCACTAAGTAGAGATAGAGAATGCTAGAGAGAGAGAGAGAGTGAGTGAGAGATAGGGGTAGAGAGAGTGAGGTAGAGATAGAGAGAGTGCTAGAGACAGAGAGATAGAGAGAAAGAAACACCAGAGGAGGAAGAGAGTGAGGAAAGGAGGAGACTGAGAAGAGAGAGGGGAGGCGGAGTGTGAGGAGGAGAGGTATGGAGAGAGGGAGAGGAGTAAGCAGGTCAGGGAGGGGAGGTACAGGTGTAGGAGAGGAGGAATAGGTTCAGAGGGTAAGGGGCCTGATCAGGGGGGGGGGGGGATTTGGGTAGTGTGGATGAGGGGCAGGCCCCAGATAGATAACAGGGTGGATAGGAACCCCATGCACAGTTTGGAGGGCAAGAGGTTGTGCCAAAGCACAGGGCCCACAATTATAGCCCAGTGGAGACAGAAATCCTCCTCAGGGAAATCCAAGCCCACCATAGCATCATACATGGTGGGAGGGATGTAACGGCTGGTGAGAAGACACATGTCTGGAATGGGGTTGCTGCAGCTGTTGCGTCAATATGGGTTGCAAACAGGGATGTGAAGTCTGTGAAACACCTATAGGATGAAGGTGAAGAAGATGATGGGTTATGATGACTGCCGGATGAAGATGAAGAAGATGATGGCAGCGGAGGCCAGAGCAGCCTGTGCCAGTGGTGGACCACTAGTCAAAATCACCTACTGTGGATGGAAGCAGACTCTGAAGGAGTCATTAGAGCCAGTGGTAGTAGTGGGTCTTCCAGGACAACTGGACATTGGCTTTCAGGAAACCCTGCAATGTGAGTATCATATGCACCATCACATCCTCATATGCACACTTGTGAACCCCACACACATAGATAACTGACATACAATAGCACTGTAAGATCTCTGGTTATGACTACAGATATATGGGGCAGCAATAACCATGTATACTGTACACTGAGGAAGCAAACATATTATTATCATAATTGTTATCAATGAATGTCTGTCCAATACCTGCAGTCAAAACGGATTCTGAATAGCAGTTGCCAATGCAGTTTGCATTAGTGTTGTTTGCTTTTTGTTCCAAGTACATATAAAACTAAACAGTTTCAATTTAAATTGTAATTGTGTATTTTTTGTCATGAGTTCCCCTATCCCTATCTTCCCCGTGTTAAATTGCACAGTTTAGAGCTGTGTTGCGTAACACTCCTACTGTTTGGAACCTATCCCCAGCGTTAAACGAGTTATAGCTGTAGATCAACATTGATTCTACATCCAAAAGAGAATCCTTGTATGGGTGTGCACACTGCAGCATATGTGTATACAGAAAAAAAGGTGTCTAAGAGGAGATATGATTACCTTATATAAATACATCCAGGGTCAGTATAAAGATTTGTCAAGGGAGCTTTTTGTGCCAAGAGGTTTTCAACTGACAAAAGGACATTGCTTGAGGTTAGAAGTAAAAAGATTCCACCTTAAAGAAAGAAAATGGTTCTCCACAGTAAGGGTGGTTAATCTGTGGAATTCTCTACTAGAGGAGGGGTCAGGAAGGATTTTTTCCCCCTTTGAGACAATTGGTTTAGTTTCACTTGTTTTTTTTCCAGTTTGTCTTCCTCTGGATCAATTAATTTTTTTAATTTAAAAAATTAAATAAATCAATTGTTGATTAATAATTAATTAACAATTAATTAACAACTAATTAATTCAAGATTTCTCTCAGAGGAGATCTTAAAAGGTTGAACTTGATGGACTGAAATTATTTTTTCAACCTCAATTACTATGTAACTATGTAACTATCTTGGGAACGTTCCTAGCCCTTTCAACCTACAAACATGTCATTGAGCCAGCAACCACCTGCAGGGATGTCAACAGGCCCACCACTGCCACCTGGTGAGATGCAATGGATGCGTTGGCCGGACCTCAATGCTCTTCCTCTCCCGACCGGGCTTCAGCAGACTGGGCCTCAACAGATGTTGTCCCAACAGATGATGCCACAGCAGTGGTTGTCCCAGCAGTTGTTGTCCCAACAGATGAGGCCACAGCAATTGTTGACCCAGCAAATGATACCACAGCTGTGGTTGTCCGGGCAGCTTTTGTCCCAGCAGATGTTGCCCCAACAGACCAGGCCAACACCATGCCTACAGGCAACACCATCGCCAATTGCAACACCATCCCTACAAACAATACCATCCCAATGGGGAACACCATCCCAACTGGCAACACCATTGCCTACGGCAACTCCATTGCCAATGGCAACAACATCCCAACAAGCAACACCTCCGGCCTCACCCCAGCACATCCACAGTCCAACTTTGTTTGGTGACAGAACTCACAGCCCCTCACAAGGCACCTGGAGGAACATTTTGCGACACATCCGCATGGATGATGAGTGCGACAATATAGTAATGTAAAAGCTGACAGCTCAGCTTCAAAGGCAGAATGATATTGGTTCCGAGCAGGTCGACAGCATCAGAGCAATATATGGGGAGATGAGGAGGCATAATCGAAGGATGGAGAGGTATGAGCAAATGGCTCATAGGGATAGATAAGCCCAGACACATCACTTGGCGTGGCTAGTGAAGTTGGCGCAAGCTCACATCAACACTCTCCAGTTTTCGGTTCCACAGGCTCCACCACCACCGCAACCAGAGCCTGCGGCCTCCTCATCTCACCTCTTAATGCCAGCTGCTACAAAGCTACCCCAGTTAGATGCAACGCGCAGGCACGGAGAGTGTGGGCCCAGTGCTCTGAAAGAGCAAGTAGGTGAGAATGTCTCCTAGGTCAGTGGTTGTCAAACCTCTCCCTAGGACCCACCACAGAGATCATGATTTAGGTGAAACACTGTGTGAATACTAGTTGCCTCACTTTTGTTTCCCGAGTTTCACATAAATCATGGCCTGTCTGATGGCTCCTGAGGAGAGGATTGAGAACCACTGCCATATCCTCTTCATCCACACTCCTCAATACATATTATTTTGTATTTAATGTTGACATACTATTGGCTGGCTACAGAGTGTGTACACGTATGGTTATGTTGAATATTTCTGCATTGGTTAATGTGGATTGCTGTTGATTTTATTTTTCCAAACATAAATATTACAAAACATACAGAGAGAACAAAACATACAGGCCAGACAAGGTATTGTATTGCACACTTTCAATAACCTCTCCATCAACTAATGTCAAATTCTATAACACTCTTAAATACATAGAGATGCTATTATATAAAACCTTTCTACAAACCCACCCTGTTTAGTACATAAAACATGGACCATGATGGTAACTAAGGAACAACCTAACCTTCGCTAAGTCCTAGCCAGTGAGCAATATGGGTTGTTGCTAACGCTTGCGGGCTTGCATAGCGAGCCTGCTGCAACTGCGGCCCTCGCAAATCGCTGTTGGAGATGAGCGAAGTAGGTGCTCATCCTTACGACCCACACGACTTAGGTTGCCAAAGGCGCTCAATGCGTTGGTGGAGAACTAAATCTCAATCACAGCATTCATGCTGCCACTGCGGCCCTCGCAATGCGTTGTTGGAGATGAGCGACGTAGGCGCTCATCCTTAAGACTCGCACGACTTAGGCAGGGAGTGCCAAAGGCACTCAATGCGTTAGTGGAGAACTAAATCGCAATTACAGCATTCACAATGTGAGACCCGTAGCAGTTTGCAAAAAAAAAACGTGCCGAAAAACTACGGCCCGTAAAAAAAAGAAAAAATACGAGGTCAAAAGAATACGAAGTTAACGGCCGAACAGCGCACATACAAAAACAACAATAACACCACCAAAATTAACAACAATACAAAAAAAAACACCACTCACAGCACGGGGGGACAGCCACGACATCTGGGAGTCAGGTTGCACGCCAATTTAACCACAATTTGCCGAGTTTCCACACATGAAAATCGCCTAAGCGAGAAAAAAAATGTCGGCCGAAAAAAATCAAAAACGAGGCTACACGACCATTAAACACGCAAAACATTGCCAAGCACATAAGACTTTTACACAGGCACATACGAGGTATAAAATAGGGACAACCGAAAATGCTCCACACCGCGTAACGCATAGACAATTGCCACCATTTTACAACACTAACTTACAACAAATAACATTACCATTACAAAATGCCCAATTACACAGCTAAACAAATGGTTTGGCCTCGTGCTGGCAGCCTATTTACACTGCACATTTCACACATTGCTGACACTTACACCTCAGGTCAGCAACAGTGCAAATGTACATTATATGCTGCAGGAAAATCAAAACAGATTGTTAGCTCTTCAGGATATTGATTGCTGTATATATTAATTACAAATAGGTAAAGTATATTAATTTATTATTTCATTAATTAATTAGCATAAAAAAAAAATATATATATATATATATAAAAAAAAAAGGACCAGGGGAGAGGATCGCAATGAGCCACAATGGCGTTCAGCGTGGGGCTCACAATGTGCTCCCCAATGAGCCACAAAGGCGTTCAGCGTGGGGCTCAGAGGAGCAAAAGTACACGAAGGGAGAGGCTTGCAATGAGTGCCAAAGTCAATCAGCGTGCCGTTTGCATTGAGTGACAAAGGTGCTCCGACCACCAAAACTACACGAGCGGAGAGCCCCGCAATGAGTACCGAAGGCACTCATTGCGAGCCACTCGATGAACGCCAAAGGCGCTCAGCACAGGGCTCACAATTAGCGCACAGGGTGCTCAGAGAACCAAAACTATAGCGCAGGAGAGGATCGCAATGAGCGCCAAAGGCGTTCAGCATGGGGCTCACAATCAGCGCCTAGAGTGCTCAGAGGAGCAAAAGTACACGAGGGGAGAGGCTCGCAATGAGCGCCAATGGCGCTTAGCGCAGGGCTCACACCACCAATATTACACAAGCGGAGAGGCACACAATGAGCGCCGAAGGCGCTTAGCGCAGGGCTCGCAATGAGCGCAGAGTGTACTCAGAAGAGCAAAAGTACGCCAGGGGTGAGATTTGCAATGAGCGCCGAAGGTGCTCAGACGACCAAAAAACTTACATTGTGTGCCAAACAGCATTCCCCAGCCTTACAATTTTATTGACCGTCATTTCTTGACAGCAAGTCGCTAGTATAATATAAGATTGCAAAGAGAGAACCTAAAACTAAACATTATATATGCTTTTACCTGCTCCAAAGTATCCATTTTAATTTGTTTTTATTTTGCTGTTCTGTATTAAGCTTCATAAAATCCATTTCAATTTGAATATTTCTATCAACCACCATTTTAATTTTGTTCCATGTGGGTAAAGTCGATTTTTTCCAGTGAAGGGCAATCAACCATTTCGCCGCCATCAAGATATTAATAGTTATGTTAGTTTTTACTCTTGGAAAGCTTTCAGGAAAAAAAGTGAAATAATGTAATATCTGGTGTCAATTTTAAATCCTGTTTTATGATATTAGATATCTGTAAGATGCAATTGGTCCAAAATGTTTAAATAAGCGGACATGTCACCACATGTGCATCTGTGTTCCTTTATCTTCAACATCCATCTGAACTTTCATGTGGGGCAATTGTTGCCAGTTTTCCTGGGGTTATGTACCACCTCTGTATTAACTTAAAAAGTCAAGTACAGTTAAAATATTTTTCAGTAATTTGAAATGCTCTTTGCCATCGTTTTTCATCCCATTCCTTTTGGAAATGTTGTTCCCATTTCAATATTGTTGTAGATTTAATATTTTCAGTTAGTAATTTTATACTTTTAAGGCAGCTAGTTATAGTTTGCATTCGGTTAGTATTATAAATAGATGTTTCAAAGTATGTTAAGTCTCTCTTATCTTTTAGAATGTATTCAGAGTTTGAGATCGCTGTATAGAGCATATTGAAAAACTGCCACTCATCTCAAATGTTTTAAAGACTCTACTTTGATATATAATTTACAAATTGTATTCCCTATTTTGTTCATATATTTATGTATAGTAAAAGGTCTGAGCTAATCTTTTGTATTAGTGTAATGGGTGACCAAAGTTTCAATAAGGATCTTGAAACACTTGATAATTTATTTATTTATTTTTGGGGGGTTTTAACCCATAACAGGTTTTCCAAATCTATATTTTGAGATGTTTCCTTCTCTATCGTTAAAAATGTAGGAGCATTAGTCTTAACTGTATATGTTAATATATGTGTTAAAAGTTACTGCCCCTGAATAATCATTAATATGGGGTGATGCCAAGCCACCTTTTAGAGTATGGTTTTGAAGTAATTTCTTTTTTCATTCAAGAATTTTTGTTCTTATATTTAAATCTATCTATTTTATTCTGAAGCTCCTTTACTCTGCAAATTGGAATTATCAGAGGTATACTTCTTAAAACATAGATCCCCAAGAAGGGGTATGTTGGGTAGTGAAAATGAAATAAAAACAAATAAACATATAAAAAAGGGGGGTGAATAAAATGATATAAGATTGGTGTACTAAAATGTCATAAACTATTCTGAATATGACCAGGCCCTGAATTTTTTTTATTGTTTTATTATAGGGAGGCTAGTATGAAAATCCTTCATTAATCCCATACGGATGTTGGGAATTCAAAGTGAATATCCACCTGCTTTCTAGTTGTAACAATTGTCTATTCTATTCCTACAAAGGTGATCCACCACAAAAAAAATCATGGAATCAAGTCTGTTGGCATGGAATGTTGAAATGTGTTGTGAAACTGGTGTATCCATTTGATTTGTTACAGTGTAGGTATGCCATATTGTTTTGCCAACATATACCATAGGGCAAGGGCATATCAAAACATAAATAACATGTGTTGTTTTACAATTTATAAATCTTTTAAGGGGGTATTTCTTCAGAGTGGTTGGATGATTACATTTGTGACTGGGCTGTATGTAGGGACAAGCCCTGCAATGCCCACATCTAAAATGTCCTTTAGTAGGAGTGAGCCAAGTTGTCTCTTTTTGGTCTAAAGAAACTTTGTACAATATTTTCACCAATGCTTTTATCCTTTTGATATGTGATCAGAGGTCCAGTGGTTAAATGGGTCTATAAAGTCGAAACGTTCAAGAGTATGTGCCAATGTGCACTTACTAATTTGTTTCCAATCACAACCCTAAGTCATGATGCAGCGTAGCGGATCATTTTTTTTTCTATAAAACATGAAAAACAATACAAAACAAACATCACATAAACAAATTATATACTTCAAGCATGAGGAAAGCACTCTGGTGAGAGAAGAGAGGAGAGACATCTTGCTGAGCTCAAACCTTTGCTTTGTTTCACTTTTTGGCTATTTTTTCCAAATAGCAATTCTGTTCTATCTGCTTTAAGGGCTCATTGATAGGCGATTTTTAGTACCCTATTCGGGTAACCACGTTCTTTGAATCTATTTTGAATCTATTTTGCTTGTCTTTCAAACATCAATAATGTGTCAGGATTTCTCCTCAGACGCAGATATAGGCTAAAGGGAATACTGGACTTTAAGGCCAAGGGATGTTGACTTGACCAATTCAGTAATACATTTGAGGCCGTAGGTTTTCTATATACGGACGTATGTATTACTCCATTTTCATCTTTGGTTAGATGTAGAACTAGAAATTCAATTTGATCCCTGTCAATATTGGAGGTAAAACTGAGGCCTAAGTTGTTGACATTGAGATCTCTAATGAACTGCTGAAATTCTTGGTTCGTACCTCCAGATGATAATTACATCATCTATATATCGTTTCCAAAATAGAACTTCTTCAGAAGACGGGGACATGATGTCAGAAAAAAACAATGTTTTTTTCCCAGTAGCCAAGATTGGCATAACTGGGGGCACAAGCAGTGCCCATAGCTGTTCCTTGAATCTGATGAGAGTATGTCTTATTAAATAGAAAGACATTTTTGGTTAGTTTAAATATCAGAAGCTTCAAAATGAAACCATTAAACTCTGTGTGGTTGTTACTTTTCTCAGCAAGAAAATATGTGACTGCTGATAAACCACAATCATATGGAATGATTGAGTAAAGTTGCTCTACATCATTCGTTTCAAATAAAGTCTCGTGGAGGACATGCATCCCATCAACCTGTTTAAGGACATCTAATGTATCTTTGAGATAGGTCAGTAAAGACTCTACAATTTCTTTAAGATAATTATCCACAAATTTACTAATTTTTTCAGTGTGATTGTTGTTTCCCGATACTATAGGACGTCCTGGTATAGATTGTACACTTTTGTGTACCTTAGGTAAGGCATAGAATGTCGCTATAGTGGGGAATTTTGTAAACAGGTAATCGTGGGTATCTTGATCAATTAGATTATTGCCTCTTGCTTCCCTCAATATCTCTCTCAGTTCTAGGTTAAAGAGAGAAGATGGATTATTACTTAATCTTGTATACAAATTTTTATCAGATAAGATCTTTTCACACATTTTTATATAGTCTTGTTCGTTTTGCAAGACGACATTGCCTCCTTTGTCTGCTGGTTTAACAATGATATTGCTTTTTCTGAGGTCGGTAAGGGCTTGTCTTTCAGATTTGCTTAAATTTTGTTTGATTGGTACAATGCCCAATTTAACATGATCATGATGTTGTTTTAAATCCCTTTCCACCAAGAAGACTAAGAAGACTTTGATGTTTGCATATTGGTTAAGGTATGGCATAAATTTACTTGGATTTCTTCTTTTCATTATTTCAAATGTGGTTAATTCATGTGTCTTTTGCTCATCTAAAAGGGACATGAGGTCATTAAAAATACCCCTGTCCTCTTGTTGTAGACCTAGATCCAAACGTCTTCTTTCAGATCTTACAGAAAAATGTTTCTTTAATGCCAACTTGCGAGCGAACAGATTGATATCCTTAATATTTGTAAACAGGTTAGACGAGCTTGTAGGGACATAAGATAGTCTTTTCATTAGGAGTGATTTGTGAGAATGATTCAATTTGAAGTCAGACAGATTGATAATTGTAGTTTGGCTATCATGATTAGGATCATTAGGATTACCATTCTTTAATGCCATAAGTTTAGCAGTCTTCTGAAACTGGTGTGTAGTGATAGGTCTGTCGATTGATGGAAATGGGGTTTTGGCACGATCAAACGAGGACGCAAGTCCTATTTGTTTCGTGATTTGTACGTTTTTCTGTGTTTTTGGCCGTGCCCCTTCCCTAAAAAATTATCCATAGTAGGTTGATTTAAGGTAGATCTAGTAAGCGTTCCTTTGATGAAATGAGCACGTGATGAGTTAGATAGAAGATATTTAGAGGTTTCTTGGATGCTTTCGTCCTTATCAGATTGATCCAAATCTGAGGAACTGATGTCTGTTATACTTGATTTTCTAAGAGTCGTGACAAATTTATAGATCTTTCCACTTTGATAATCGGAATTATCTCTTCCAAATTTTTTCTGTTTTCGAAGGGTTATTTCCTTTTTTAATTTATCAATATTATTGTGTAATTTGGAATTAATATCCTCGTGTTCTGACATGTCCTTAAACTTCTCCAAATTTTGGAGGCATTGGGTAACTTGTTGATTGATTATTTCCAGATTGTGTTGTTCAGATTCATATATCAAGGTCATCAACTCAAAGGAGCATTTGTCAGTTATTTCAGTCCATTTGCTAAAAAATCTCTCATCACATAGATGTGAAGCAGGTGCCAATTGTATTTGTGTGCTGACGTGTCCACATTAATTATTGTACTTTAAACGATGAGGTAACAATGACTGAGATGGTCTCTTTTAATTTTGGATTAAACCAACAATATCAAGTAAATAGGTTGTATGACCTGGTATTTTCCCTAGTGGGTAACACAAATTTTAATGTATAAGGGTATAATTTAATCAGGGAATAGGAGTAATAAAACTTGAAAAAACGCCATAGTGTAATATAATAGATAAATCAAACTACCTTCCTAGTCTACAGGGTTTGAAATGATTGGATAGGAAAAATCAACTTCTAAAGTATACAAATAGAAGAGAATACAATATGGTATAGGTATTGTTCTTGTAATCCTCATATGTCAGTAGAAACTGTTAATCACTGAATCACTCCAAAATTACTATAAAGTAGTACTAGGATTGAGGAGCTTAAAAAGATGATAAATTCCACTAGATGGATTAAAAACAAAAAAGAGAGAAGGATGATGTGCAGAGATAGTGAATATACTGGCACTATGATTAGTTGTGTGTAGGACAAAAAATAGTAGCAAGAATGGGCTGATGGAGGTAATCATATACTGTGCACTACCTATATAAGAGCCATCATTAAACCTGTAATTGCGGTTTTGCTGAATGGCAAGGTGCACATATGTGTATATATAAAAAGAGACACTTGATGCCCAATATTTGCAATTTACAGCCACAATGCCAGGCAAATTAGATCCTCCATATGATAAAGTATGCACATCACCCTCTTAAAGTTCCGACGGTCCGTCGGCTCTCAATGAGAGCTTCCTCTGGGGTAAATTTAGTAAGAGCTTGGGCCTATTTATGGACAAAGTTACTTCCGTGTTTTGTCAAGAAAAGGGGCGTGTCACATCACATAACGTGACGCTAACGCAATGACCTAATTGCGTTAACATTGGGTTACATAGGGTATGGAGAGCAACAATAAGATACTGAAACTTTATATATATGTATTTTGTAATGGCATACTGCATGTGATGCGTTGTCCATCTTGGATTGAATAATAGAACTTAATTAGTTCTAAGTGATTAACAAAATTACAAATGGGTTAGATGAAGATAGTATATCGAATAGAAATGAGTTGAATAAGACTGATAGATCTCATTAGATAGAACATATAGTAAAAATGCCCAGAGATACTTTAATACATGTTAATGTCTGTGTTTAAAAGGGATATTGGGCGGTAGTTTTGGCATTTGGAGTTATCTTTGTCTTTTTTAGGATGTCAATAATTGCTGCTTCTAATTTTCAGCAGGCGCATTTCCTATAAGTTTTATTTCATTGATTACATTTTTCAAATGTCTAGTTAAAGAGAATGAGAATGTCTTATAATCAATATTTGGGAATCCGTCAGGACCCGGCAATTTCCCCAACTTTAAGGAATGTATACTTGCTTGAATTTCTTTTACCAAATCCTTAAGCTTTTCTTCTGATACTTTCGGTAAAGAAATATGGTCCAAAATATTTTTAATTTGTTCTTTAGATGGTTTACGGAACTCAGAGTTCTCCTCCAGTTTGTAAACAGATTTATAATATTTAAATATTGTTCTGATTGATATCTTGTTCTTGTCTCTGTAGGTCTTAATAGCCCAATCTCACAACCGTGAAGGCATGTTCCTCAACCTCCTCTTTCTGTGTCACATATTCTGCTCATCAATTTCTGATTATTCCTTAATATCTGAAAACTCACTGTGTGTTGAATAGATCCGTACGACATTATGCATGATTATGTTCATCTATTTAATTGAGCAGATATAGACAAGTTGTAAGTGCTATGCACATGACTGGTTTCTTCAATTAAATGGACTGATTTCTGATGATCCTTTTTTTTCACTAGATTCCGGTTGCAGTGGTGCAGTTATCACATGTGACCCTGGTAGGTTTCTATGCATCATGCTTATTCTAGACTAGGGCATTACTCCATTTAGGTATGCCCTTTTTTCCAAAAAATAAGCCTCTTGCCCTCCCGGGATCTTCCCATACCACACCCATTATATTAATGCACAGTCATATCCTAATAAACATGTGCTTTGTGTATCTAATAAACTATGATATTTTAATACTGTTATCAGTGTTTCTGTGTGTTTGTAATGTACTATGATTGTGAACCTCCAGATTAATTATTGAAACAATTTGTATTTTGTACATAGATCTTCCTTCAATATACACATACTGTCTTAATTTAGGATTGAGGTCATAGCTGTGTCATCAGTGCAGCTGATGGTGGAGGTAATGTTCCTGGGGTTGATTCCGGCCACAGCTATGTATGATATTTGTGTTTCAGAACACATTGACATATGTATTCATATTATTATGTGTATGTGTAGATTCATATATCTGTACACACAGTTGTTGTGGTTCTCTCTCTCTCCCTACAATCAAGACAATTTAATGATACCCTGTCTCTTTATATCTAGGAAGAAGTGCACATGTAAGCATGAGCAGAGACAGAGGAACTGCAGGACATCACAGGTGGGGTTGTGGGACCCCCTAGGTTAGGAAAATTTGGTGTGGGGATTAAGGCGTAGGAATTAAGAAATCTGGGGGGGACAGAGTTTAAAAAAAAAAAATACATATATATATATATTGTTGTTCAGTCATGTCCAACTCTCTGTGACCATATGGACGCAGCACACCAGTCACATTTTGTGTTATACTCATCCATATAGTTTTCTTCTGGATTGCCAGTTCCTTCTGCAGTGGTCCATGATTTGTCTGACCTCTCTGCTATAACCTGCCGTTCTTGGGTGACCCTACTTGGTATATATATATATATATATATATATATATATATATGTATGTGTTGGAAGGGTTTGTTTGTTACATATATATTCATTTAATATAATACGTTATAGAATAATAGCGATCCCTGGTGGTCCTATCACTCCCCAGTAGTTTCCCCCTCACCTCTTGTCCCTTTGGCTGCTGGATTCATCCTTTAGCCGGGTGAGGTGAGGGGGAGACTACTGGGGAGTGAAAGGTTGATTAAAATGTTGGGGGGATATGTTCCCCTCTTCCCCCCTGCTTCCTACACCCTTGGTTGGGATACAGGGGACCTTGACATAACATATGTTCTAATCTTTTAAATATCTCATTACATTTTTGTTTTGTTGTAATTTTTATAAAAGAAAAATGTGGTTCTATCCACACAAAATGTATTTTGCTTTGGATTTATCCAGTCCGGCCTTACACAGTATGTATTCCGCACATAAGTTGAATAAATAAGGTAGACAAAAAGTTGACAATATACAACTTGGTTACTTCCACTTACTCTTTTCCTGATCTTGAACAATTCATTTATTTCATGATTGATTCGGACCGTGGCTTCTTGGTCCACATACACGTTCCTAAGGAGGCGGATGAACTAGCCCTTGTACAGTAGTTGAAATACAACCCTCAGATGGCAGTGGCTCAGTTCCCACATTAAATTCACCTGAGTGACCACTAGATGGAGCTTGAAACACACAGAACACAAGTAAAAAATGATTGCCCTAGCTGACTATTCACTTCAGTGAGCAGAAGGGCATTTGGTTTATTAGTGAGAGAGTTGTTAACATCTCTATCAGTACTTGATGCAATTTTATTAAAATTTATTTAATCAGAGCTAATTAATTACCTTGTTAATATGATCCCTCTCTTTATTGCATTCTCTTCTCATGACAAATCTCTTTCCACTATGCACTGCAGCCTGACTATTATCCCACTTCCACCCTCAGGGTAATTGTATGCATTTATTTATTAAATAAATGTTAATACAATACACAAATCTTGACTATTCTCCTAACTTACATATACTAACATATTATTCTAGATATCTGAGGCAGTGTGCAGGGGAGGTGTGGGTGATATACATTAATTTTAAATTTTTGTCCTGAATAATCACAGTTCTGAGTGCATTTTTGGCAGGGGAAATGTAAGAGCATACAAATGGAAAAAAAGTTTATTTACAATCTTGATTCTAATTAAAGGAGGACTGTAGTTTAGGAGAATATTTATATTTGTGTATGAAACAAAACTAACAGCATTAGCAGCATAGCTTTAGGGATGGCGTTTTTCAGACTAGGCCCATGTGACCCAGGCCAAGGGAGCACATTTTCAGGGCGTGTCAGGCTGTCTGAATTTACTGATGCATGAAATATACCCAGAAATGTCTTTATACAGAGAATATTAGGTTTATAAGTGTATCTGGGACTTTCTATATCACAGTATACTAACATAGACACGTACATACTGATTTTCTCATAGATTTTTCCATATAGGCATTTTGAACTTATGATTGGGATATAGCGAGAGGAAGGAGGAGTAGTAAAGAGGCCACTGGGGGACGCACAAATCTGAATGGGCCTAAACACACCTCTGGATTTAGCAGACTGCCCGAGTTTATGTTTAAGAACTGCATGTGGGTCTGGAGCATGAAGGGCTACCTTTCTGTGAGTTTCACTTCATTTTAATCATATTGTTTAGTGCCACATCTTTGTGGCAGACATTAGACCTAAATAGAGTTCTTATTTGCTTGACAAATGTTCATCTGACTAATCATGTTGGGACAAAAATTAAATGGTTCTTCCAGTTAAACCAAATAGAAAATAATAGAACAAAATAAAAGGCTCTATTTTTTTACTTTCCAAAAACCTTTTATCCATTATCAAGTCAAGTTTTTCAAAATTGCAAATTATAAATGTTATACTTCAGTGCTCCTTTAAATAATCCCCAGTAAATGATATCATACATAGTTATCTGAATCTTTATAGACGGAGGAAATAATGAACTGCCTGGGAAATCCAGCCCTGGTTTCCTGAACTTAAAACAACAATATTCTTCCAATGCAAACAACCCAATTCCTGAAATCCTGCCCTGTCTCAAAACTTAGATAATAGGTTTAGCATGGCCAAGCAATGGTAGATCTCAGCAAATATGATGTACCCATCACATGTATGCAATTCCAGCAGAAATTTATGATACAAATAATAAATAAGAAACTTTAGGTTCCGTGTCTCTTCAATAATCCTTATCCTAAAATAAGGTTCATAAATAAAGTGAATAAAAAGGAACTGTACATGACCGCACTAGTTTAGATTCACCAGCCAAGAGCTGAATAAAACAGATTTTATACGAAATTTAGAGACAAATAGGAAACTCCACTTATTGATTAATTAATAATGTTTCAACACTAGATTTTAAACAATAAAACAAGTTATATTTCTATTAACAAATATGATTATGATTTTTTTTATAGCGTACCAACATATTCTGTAGCCATAACTGCTGATTTCATAGACCAGTAGTGAGCAACTCGGTCCTATGAATACTGCTCCCTATCATTTCTCACTGCTTCAGCACACCTGAATGACTCATTTTTATTGTTCCACCTGGGCTTATATATAGAATTAAATTCTGAACTGTTAACAGTCCTGGTAGGATCCGGTTGCCAACCACTGACATAGACAGTCTGTTACTGCAAAAAGATATTTGACATAAAATATACTGTATAAGAAAGAGACAACACCAAGATGTCCTCATCAATATTGTATGGATCTTTCTTCTTATGATATTGCAGTCTAAGGGAGTGCCAAAATAAGCCGAAGGACCATCTTCATGTGTTTGTAAAGTATCCAGCAAACTTACAACCATGGGCGTAGGAGCCAAATACAATCTGTATGGGGTATAGTTTAAAGAGACAAAAAAATGACATACAATAGTGGTGCTCTACACAATATAAACAAAATGTGTTAGAATATCAAAATGGAATGATACTTATCTACCACCAAACAAAGTAGTGATCTGAGGCAATACAGATTCTCCCTCAATTCTAATGGTCCAAGTCTAGTATGGATAAATGATGAGCTGCTATCTTGAAGTTAAGGAGAGAGCTACTTGCAGAATAAATCAGCTTGATAAAAAATAATTTGTAGGAAAGGGTAAAAAAAAACCTCTTGAAAAAAATATGAAGTTTAGATTATTTTAGTATGTGCATAAAAATTGTACTTAAATAGCGTAAAAAAAAACTATACACTTAATACTAAAAACAATTATTTGGTATAAACCATACCATTTGGTATAAACCTCTTTTTTAATGTATGCCTTATGGCAGATTTACACTTTTTTGTGAACTTTAGTGAAAAAAAACAGATACTGCATATGTATTATGTCAGATAATTTACTTTTTTAGTATGAAGTACATAACCTTTGAATACCTTGTGGCTTTAAGATCTATTTACCTTAACAAGGCATGTATGTACTGTCAGAGATTCTGGCATGTTCCTGCAGTTTTTTTTCAGCCAGTTTTTATTAGGAGTAGAGCCATAAAGTGGTATACATATCTAGATTATGTTATACAGTAGACTCTCAGTTATCTGGCACCCATGGGGATTGGTCGATGCCGGATAAATGTAGTTTCTGATACTATAAAAAGAGGCCTAGATTATCTGCACATAGGATGCTCTGCTAAGTATTTGTCAGTGAGGGCTGTTCTAGCAGCAGCAACTTTCACTCCTCACTTACACACAGATATGTTCAGCTGGAGGGTATGGTGCTGTACCCAAGGGAATGTAACGCCAATAGTCACTGGCTCAGTCACTCATGCCTCTCTGCAATCTAGGTGCCTGTAAGCACTGTGTGGCATGACAACATGGCTCCTGGCATTTGTTGAACCATGTAAAATGTAATTTTAATTTAAAGTACAGTATTCATTTTATTTCTCCTTGCTTGAGTTCTGGTTAACTGGGAGTCTACTGTACAAGTTCAATTCTTAGAAATGTTATATATTATGTTGTTATATATTATATATTAGGAAAGTCAAAAGCATTTTAACGTTGCATTTCATCAGTTCGAAAATAAAAGTCTTGCATCGTTGATAGTTGATGGTCTTTTTCTTCTCAAGCATTATTTTGTTTCTCTCTCCTTTACTCTTTTTTCCTCTTTCTTTCAGTCTTCATTTTTAGAATGCAAACTTAGTAATGAAAAGTGTGTAACATTTGGATTAATTGTTTATAAGCTGTTAGTATAACATTATAAACGGTGGAAAGGAGGGGGGGCTACATTAACAGCAGCCCTCCATCTTCAGTTCTTCCACTTAATATTAAAGTATGAGCAAGAAATGTTACCTTCTTGTGAAGTCTACACAAGTCATGCCCGGGTCCAAGGCCTCTGCCAGTCCATCCTTAGATTCCAGAGATATTTGGTAATAATTATTTGTATTCATTTCAGGGAGATACTATAGGGGGATCTCAACCAGGGATCCAAGGTTTTTAAAATGATGGGGACAGAATATGCTAAGATATAGGTGAGCCTTTTGTTTATTAGGATATAGATTAATTTATTTTTAATAGTTTGTAAATAAAGTGTATCAGATTTCCATTCACCGGCTATTTGGTCTTTAGTAGCCAATATTAGAAATTGCAGCAATTTAATTTGTTAGGTAGATAAGGCTAGAGAAGATATTCCTAAGAGGCAGGTATTAATATTCGGCATAAGTTGGACATATATATCATATATTTAAGAAGCAAGGTGCATAATATTTTATGTATTGGACTTTTGGACATTCCCACCAGAATAACCTTGAAAGCAATTGGGATTCTCCGAAGGCTTCCATTAAGAAAGTCATTCTGGAGTGATGTAAACTATGTATAGAACTTAATAGAAGTCTCTAAAATACTGTAATAACTGTTCATGCAGTTTTTATGTTTTATAAGTACAATCTTTCATGTGTGTAATAAAATAACCTAAACTTACTTTGCCTTGCCCTCTGACTGTTGGCTTCCCCAAGGTTCAGTCTTAGGCCCTATCCTCTTCTCACTGCATAACACAGACTTCCCCCCCTCCTCACTATCATATCACTGCATAACACAGGCTTCCCCCTCCCCGCTAAGCCCTTCTCCTCACTATCATATCACTATATAATACAGGCTTCCCCCTCCTCACTATCATATCACTGCATTAAAAAGGCTTCCCCCTCCTCAATAGCATATCCCAGTATAATACAGGTTTCCTCCCACCTCATTATCATATCAATGCATAACACAGCCTTCCCCTCCTCACTATCATATCACTGTATAAAACAGGCTTCCTCCCTCCTCAGTTACCTCTAATTTTAATCTACATAAGACTTTACCAGGGGAAATAGTGTGTGAGGTAGTTGGGATATGGGTGATGAGGGAAAATCATTGGAAGAGAAGAGGAATTAGTGAAGAGGTATTAGTGAAGAACAAGAAGCAGAAGCTGAGATGGGAGGTAGAAAGTGAAAAGGGGAAAGTGAAGACTTGAAAAAACAGAATAAAGAACAAAGAGTAGAACTGAGTTGGAAAGATATTACAATAGTAAGAAAATAAATACAAATACAAAGTGTTTTGATGCAAAACTATATGCCTGAAAAGGTATAATAGCCATTTTTAAATTGAAATGTTTTGTTTACCTTTGTGCAAATACTCTTTCTGCTGCCCTTGCAAGGTAGCCTTCTGAGTTCTGGCTGCCCATTGCATCCTCCCAGGGTTGTTAAAAAGTGTGAGAGTCAAAAGCTTTCCTGGGTCAAAGGTTTTTCTGGGAGAAACATACTGCTGGTGCCCTCTATTTGCTAATTGTGATAATGAATGGTTAAGAGTAAATGTATGCATTTTGTGTCCCCTCTGCATATAATCTGGGGGAGTTGTCGACCCCGAACCCCAATTCCTACGCCCCTGCTTACAACATTAACAATTCTGTAAGCCATGAACAAAAAAAAAAAGATAGGTCTTAAATTTAAGAGTTTCCATGTTGTCTGCTTGTTTTGAGCCAGAGACAGGTTTTCTGTTAATGTTATGATCTATTCATTAGTGCAGAACTGGCGGGAGGGAGCAGTATTTGTTGTTTCATTGGAGTGGCAACCCACTCCAGTATCTTTGCTAAGAAAACTTCATGGACGGACACAACCAGAAACATAACGATATGGCACCGGAAGATGAGCCCCTCAGGTCAGAAGGTGTCTACCGCATTACTGAGGAAGAGCAGAAGGCAAGTACAAGTAACACCAGATCTAATGAAGTGGTTGGGCAAAAGCCGAAAGGACACCCAGTTGCGGATGTGTCTGGAGGAAAGTCCAATGCTGCAAAGATCAATTTATGATAGGAACCTGGAATGTTAGAACTATGAACCAAGGCAAACTAGAGGTGATCAAGAATGAAATGACAAGGTTAAACATTGATATCCTGGGAATTGGTGAACTTAAATTGAATGGAATGGGACATTTCACATCAGACAACCACCAGATCTTCAACTGTGGTCAAGAATCCTGCAGAAGAAATGGAGTAGCCATCCTAGTCAATCAAAGAGTGGTCAACGCAATGCTTGGTTACAACCCAATAAATGACAGAATGATTTCAATTCAAATTCAAGGCAAGCCCTTTAATATCACAGTAAGCCAAGTCTATGCTCCAAACATGGATGCTGAACAGGCCGAAGTTGTCCAGTTCTACGAAGACATTCAACATGTCATAGATATAACGCCAACAAAATATGTTACTATCATGATAGGATATTGGAATGCTAAAGTAGGGAACCAAAGGACACCTGGAATAACTGGCAAATTTGGACTTGGAGTACAAAATAAAGCAGGTCAGAGGTTAGTAGAATTCTGTCAAGATAATTCTCTGGTCATAGCAAACACCCTCTTCCAACAGCCTACGAGACGACTCTACACATGGACATCACCAGATGGACAACATAGAAATCAGATTGACTATATACTTTGCAACCAAAGATGGAGGAGCTCTATACAATCAGCAAAAAGAAGACCTGGAGCTGACTGAGGCTCAGACCATGAGCTTCTTATAGCAAAGTTGAAAAGTAAACTGAAGAAAAGAGGGGAAACCATCAGACCAAGTAAATACAAAATAAATAAATAATATCCCTTGTGAATATGCAGTGGAAGTAAAGAATAGATTTAAGGAATTAGACATGGAGAACTTTGGACCGACATTTGCAACATAATCCAGGAAACAGCAACAAAGAATATCCCTAAAAGAAAGAAAAGTAAGAAATCAAACTGGCTGTCTGATGAGGCTTTGAAAGTAGCCCAGGAAAGAAGGAAAGCGAAAGGTAGTGGAGATAAGAAAAGATTTGTCCAACTGAATGCAGAATTCCAGAGGATAGCAAGAAGAGACAAGGAGACATTCTACAATGAGCGATGTAAAGGGATTGAAGAAGATAGTGAAATGGTTAAATCAAGAGTTCTCTTCAAGAAAATTGGGAACCTAAAAGGCTCCTTTCATGCAAAAGTGGGTGTGATAAAAGACAAAAATGGTAGGGACTTTGTGGTAACTTGTCTTCCTTGCATGGTAATTCTAGGTGGGAGGGCTGGGAGTCTTTGCTTCCCTCCCACAATTGCTGGAGGAAGTGATGCAACTAAGGGTATATCCAGGCAGGAAACTGCTGTTACTTTCTGTTTTTTCTTCCTGGATGGGGTTGGTGATGGTTGATGGTATACTGATGGCGATGGTCTAACCGTGGGTAAGATCAAGCGTTTGGGGAAGGGGATTATATAGGTAGATAGATTTAAAAAAAGGTGTTGCTCCGTGGGTCTGGGCTGTGTGTTTGTGATACATTTATAGTATTGTGTTGTTGCCTTTTAATAAATACCTTTTAATGTAGACGAACCTTGTGTAATATTTATATATATTAATTTGGTGATACACCACATTTGGCGACCACGAATTTTAGACTTCTACAAAGGTTATTTATGAGGTAATAATACATTAATAGATAGTCAGAATTATTTTTTTGGGGGGGGGGAGAAAAAAAAAGTACTTTGTCTAATTATCCTCTGCATGGGAAATCAAGTGCTGATTGTGTGTGGAGTCTAGGTTAAGCCTCCATTTTTAATATACAAGCTTGGGCATCAGGACTCAATTATTATTTTTAATCCTTTATATCGTACTAGCTTCTGAGTTGAGTTTTGTTCGTACTAGCTTATTTTGATACATAAAACAAATAGATATCATACAGGTTGTTTTTGTGAGTTTCAAATATCTGAGTTGAGTTTTGTTGTGCTTTTGACTATCAAAGTACAGGCCTAGCCCTGCATTTGAATAAGGCTCCATGTGGCTTCTTTGTGTATTTGAATGCTAATTCAAGCCTCCATTTTTAATATACAAGCTTGGGCATCAGGACTCAATTATTATTTTTAATCCTTTATATCGTACTAGCTTCTGAGTTGAGTTTTGTTCGTACTAGCTTATTTTGATACATAAAACAAATAGATATCATACAGGTTGTTTTTGTGGGTTTCAAATATCTGAGTTGAGTTTTGTTGTGCTTTTGACTATCAAAGTACAGGCCTAGCCCTGCATTTGAATAAGGCTCCATGTGGCTTCTTTGTGTATTTGAATGCTAATTCAAGCCTCCATTTTTAATATACAAGCTTGGGCATCAGGCCACAATTAGTTTTGTTGTGTGTTTCAAATACTTGAGTTTGTTAATACTATTATTTTTGTTTTGTTTTTGTTTTTTTTGTTTTTTTTCTCTTCTTTCTTTTTCTTTCTCTAATCCTTTATCATAGTACAGGCCTGGAGAAAAATAAATAAATAAACCATTTTAAATCTTATATATATATATATATATTATTTCAGGCGTGCATTTTAATACACTATAGGCTTCCATACCTTATACTTTTTGGGTGTCTTGCATATCCTAGTTCAGGTATATCTCCTACCCTGCAGGCCTTGCTATTATATTTTAAGTTAATTAGCAAGTATTACCTTCACCATACTAAGGTAAGTATAATTTGCATTGTGGGTACTAGTCTATTTTTCTACATATTACACCTGGCCTACTGAATAGTCATCAACTATTGTTGGCTACTCAGAAGCATGCTACTTTAGTCGCAAATTGATTTGGATTCTTACTTGGGTGAGTAAAAGAGTAGGAATGTCTTTTCAAGGGGCCAAATACTTTCCCACAGAAGTGCGTGAGTACTTTAGGAAACATATTCAAAAACATGATGGTCCATATGAGCTTCCAGAGCCAGCAAACACAGACAGTGAAAAAGAGGAGAGATTAATGGATGTTCTAACACAAATTGTAAATAACAAAAAGTATAGAACAAAGAAAATAAAAAGTTTGGTCACACAAGCTGTTGTAGCCACAATAGGAGGCCTAATAGACTTAGTTGTAGAATTACGGCAGCATAATTTGGAAACAACAAATAAAATGGAGGAAGCAATGGACAAAAGGGATTGTTTAAAAAATGCAGCTTTGAGAACAACTACAATTGTTGGGGAACTAGAAAGGGAGTTAAGGGAAATAGAAGAGTAGAGGGATGCTTATGGAGTAAAAATAACAGAACTTCAAAACATAATAATGGACTATAAAAATAAAACAAAGTTAGAAGGGATAAAAGGAGTCAGAGACAGTGCCAAAATATATCCAGATCTGGATATGTTCGTGGCACAAAATAAAGAACCAGTGCCAAAAATGAACCAAGATAGAAAAGATTTCTTATGTTATTCTGTTCCACAAGTAGATACCATACCACAAGCACCAGTTATTGTTTCAGAATTATTTTATGCAAGGCAAACACCTACAGGATTTTCTATGCAGACTCGACCGATGTCTATGGCAGATAAAGACAATTTCCAGAAATGGTGGGGAAGTATGCCAACTAACAACTTTAATACGTTTACACATTGGTTTATGAGGGGAGCAGATAGAGCTAAAAAAGGAGGTCTTAACTTGGAATGGACAGAACTGTTAGAATACGCTATGGGTCCTTTGGCTAGTAGACTATTGGGATTTAATAACAGTGTGTCTGATCAGGCGGGAAGAATTGCTGCAACTAATTTCTATCTACTTAGCATAGAGAAAGAAATAGCAAATATTAGCATGAGGCCAACAGATGGTCCTAGAGAGGTAGCTCAAAGGATATTTTTTTGGTATACTTTACGACAACCTCAACAGCCTCTAGTGCTGGGCTCACCAGAACATATAGCAAAAGTAATGGAAGCCCTTCCCCGGGAGTGTCAAGAATTTATCAGGCTTTTTGATCCAACACCAACAGACTTGGAAATGGTACTAACTAGAGCTGATAAGTGGTGGATCAAGCATCCTTTCACAGAACAGGCCTGCTCTGTTTCAGCTGTAAGAACATTTAAGGTCGAGTCTGGTAGAGATATAGATGGTAAATGGAGAAACCAGATGTGGGATGTACCCCAGAACAAGAAGGATGATCAAAACTGGAGACCAAAACAGAACTTTGACAAAAGATGGAGAGATCCACCTAGGGACTATAGGAATAGGGATGGCAGCAACTGGAGGGCTAATCAGGAGGGAGAGAGAAACGGTAACATGGGCTATTGGGAACTCAGGAGACAGAAGGATAGGATAGAAGAGGAAAATCACATACTTAAAAACAAGGTAGCTGAGTCAGAGAGGAAATTGAAGGAAAATGAGGCAAAGATGATAAAAGAGGGAAAGAGTAGAAGTGAGTCACAATGACAAATCCCAACCCCTGCGCCTCAGCATTTCATTCACTCAGCTAATTTAACCATGTATGAGGCAGGTCGGCCTACCATTTATACAGTCATCGCAGGGGTAGGGAAAAATATGTTGGTAGATACAGGAGCAGCAGTTACAATGACCAACAGGGTCAAAAATGGGGATTCGTCAGTAAGTATTATGGGAGTTACTGGGAATCCACAGGAGGTTAGAGCAGGTCCAATTGATGTAGCAGTTGGAGAAAAAACAATACAAGTAGAAGCAATAGTGGGTTGGCCAGAGGAAATATTGGGAATAGAAGCTTTAAAAAAAGGAAATTTAATTGTAGATCTTGCCAATTTTTGTTTGTGGAAGACAGAAAAGGTGAATCAGGTAAGTACAGAGTTGACGAAAGGGGTTGTGCTCCCAATGGCATATATTGTCTCTCCGATAAAAAGTCTGGAAAAAGACAAACTGAAACTAGACGGACAACCAGACTGGCTGCAGAAGCGAATCCAAGACATAACTGTTTGGGCAATTACCGAGATGATAGAAATGCTGGAGAGACGTGGAATAATTAAATCTGGAAATGGGTATGCATGTAACTCACCATGTTGGCCTGTGAGAAAAGCTGTGTTAAAAGGGAATGGAGATGAAAAAGCAGCCTCATCATGGAGACTTACCATTGATTACAGGGCCGTGAACAAACTTGCAAAAAGAATGTCCCCTGTTGTTTTTGTTATGTATATGTTTCTAATGATGGAATCTAGTGTTCCCACAGAGCAAGGCCGTATAAGAATGAAGATGCGTGTCAACAGAAGATTGTGGTGGATCCTTGTTACAGGATGGATAAGTATAAGCTGTATCACAGTAGGAATGGGGAGACAGGCAATAAGGCCAGAAGATACCGCAAATACGGGAAAGAGTTTGAAAAGATTGGAGTTACATTATGTTCAAGCAGATAGATTTATTTGGCCCAGGGAATTGGAAGTAAAAGAGGGTGGAGGGTTACAAGTAAACATTATTTTGCCACATAATAGTACCAGGGGATTAGCTCTTAGAGCTCCAATAAAAAGTATAGAGGGACATAACTGGGAATGGGTTATAAGATATGGACAGATAATGAATACAGGAAACTTTAAAGGAAGGACTAAAATACCAACAAAGGTACAAGGGAGGGTTACAAATATTACAGTAGTAGTGAGTAACTTAACATTAGAAGAAGGTGGAGAATGGGACGCTGCAGTTATAGCTGCCCAGCCTGACCTAGAGGAATTCTGCAATTTTGATACTGGAAAGGGGTGTGTTCTAACAATAGATGAAGTATTTGTCTCTGTAAAGGAGCTGCAACGTTGTAAAGATCAGAAGAAGGTACCATGGCCAATAGGCGGATTGGTGGTGGTACCAACACATGAAACAGTTGTGCAAGGGGTTGGGTGGACTTACTACCCAATAATTCTAAATTTTAATGATTTTTCTATTCCTCCAAAGTGCCCGGAATCACAGCGGCAGTGGTTTAAGCAAAGTATACAAGAGACCATCATTGAGTGGACCGGAGCAGGGAGTCGAGAAAAACGGGACACACTTGCAGCCCTTTTAGGAGGAGTCGGAACTGGATTGGGAGTATGGAATTCAGCAGACATCATTGGACTGAACAGCAGGATAAACTCCCTTACTGATGGCATGGGACATGCTATGAAAACAGGTGGAGTAGCTGACTCCCTTATAGTGAGTAGACTGACAGACAATGTTGATGACATACACACCATTGTCAACAACCTGCATCTAGTTGAGGAAAATATTGCTTCCATTGCTAACAGCATTAAGAATGAAATAGTGGGAACTGCCATTTTCTGTTCTATGATTGGAGGAAAGCTGTTGGCAGATTTAAAGGAAACTATTAAAGACATCCAGGAAAACAATTGGGCAAGACAAATCAATGCAACAAGGATTATCATGTCATTGAAAAGAAAAGGAGTGGACATCACTGAGGACAATCTTAAATACAGCTATATTGAAGGCCCAGATCAATGGATGCCACATGGACTACAATCTGGGACAATAGGACTAATCCTGGCAATTCCCCGTTGGGAGGGGCAGGCAGAGCAACTGAACTTTATACATAGCATTGGCACGTTAAGTGATGGAATCTACAAGCAACACTTCCCATCAAAAAGACTGGCCACTATTACAGGATTGGAGATGGATGAAAGCTGTTGCAGGAAATCTCAACACCGATGGCTGTGCAGTTGTGTTTGGGACAAAGGAGCTGAGGAGGATGGGAGGGTGCAGTTGATAAAAGAAAACCTGGTGCAAGAGGTGATCCGCATAGGGGACATTGCATGCTTTATCGGCCACTCTGAATATAGGACAGTTGATGAAATATGTTTGGTGGAAGAAGGGTCTTGTATCATGGTAACCACTACTATACATGTAGGAACTCATACACTATTTCCATCAAGAAACCTTACCACTGAAATGATCAATTTTACTGCAAATGCAGATTGGACAAATTTGACAATGAAGCTTTTTCCCCCAATTCCAAAGCTTACCTTGGAACTTCATGAGTTAGTAAAACGTACCAAACAACAACTACACCCCATTAGCTTACTGCTGGAACAACAGAAAAAGGAAATAGAAATTAGTACAAAAAACGTTGAGCATCCCTGGTGGGGAATTCTTACCAATGCAGAGACACATCCAGTCCTACGAACACTGTCCCTGGTACTCATGTTCATTCAAGTATTAAGACAATTATAATAATATACTTTTGTGTGGCAATGAAACAAATGAGGAAGAAACTTGCAAGGAGGATATATAATAATGAAATTTAAATGTTTTTTTTTTTTTTTTTGTCTTTTTCCTCTTCTTTCTCTCTCTCATACATTCTTCAATAAAGTTTTACATTGCACATACATAAACATTTATCACACACTCTCACCTAAATTCTATAAGTTCTGTTTCTGTGTAATATGTGGATTGACAGCCATAGGAAAGTACAGGAGAACTTATGTCGCTGAGGGAACTATTCCGGAGGGACGGTGGGTTGAATTTCTCCTGTAGATCAGGTTTTTGCTCCCACTAGGTTCTCCTGTACTAGAGGGATAACTAGGAAACTGAGCAACATAGAAGAAGAAAAAGTGAGGGAATGTGGTAACTTGTCTTCCTTGCATGGTAATTCTAGGTGGGAGGGCTGGGAGTCTTTGCTTCCCTCCCACCATTGCTGGAGGAAGTGATGCAACTAAGGGTATATCCAGGCAGGAAACTGCTGTTACTTCCTGTTTTTTCTTCCTGGATGGGGTTGGTGATGGTTGATGGTATACTGATGGCGATGGTCTAACCGTGGGTAAGATCAAGCGTTTGGGGAAGGGGATTATATAGGTAGATAGATTTAAAAAAAGGTGTTGCTCCGTGGGTCTGGGCTGTGTGTTTGTGATACATTTATAGTATTGTGTTGTTGCCTTTTAATAAATACCTTTTAATGTAGACGAACCTTGTGTAATATTTATATATATTAATTTGGTGATACACCAGACTTAACATAAGAATAAAGAAGAGGCGGCAGGAATACACTGAAGATCTATACTGGAAGGATCTTAACAGCAGTGATGACCTCAATAATTTGTCCAATGAGTTGGAGCCAGACATCTTGGAGATTAAAGTGAGATGGGCCCTAAGATGTCTTGCTGATAATAAGGCTGCAGGAGGTGATGGAATCCCAATTGAACTATTCAAAAATCTATATGATTATGCTGTAAAAGTGTTACTTGCCTTATGCCAACACATTTGGAAAACTCCACAATGGCCAATAGACTGGAAAAGGTCAGTCTACATCCCAATCCCAAAAAAAGGCAGTGCCAAAGAGTGCTCCAATTATCGAACAATTGCACTAATTTCACATGCAAGGTAATGCTTAAGATTCTACAAGCTCGACTCCAACAATATATGGACCAGGAACTACCAGATGTGCAAGCCGGGTTCCGCAGAGGAAGAGGCCCAGACCATGATACTCCCACCACCAAAAGTATACAGCTGTACTGAGGAAAGTTAGTTTAAATAATCCCTAAATGACAGATAAACGGATAAGGCACAAAAAGCACAAAAACACTGATATGAGATGAAACCCTCAGTTTGAAGGTAAACTGCGGTCTGGGCCTGCATGAGTGCTGTCGGCACTAAGGAGCTACAGTTCATTGAGGGAACCATGAATGCCAACACTGTGACATACTGAAGCAGAGCATGATCTCCTCCCTTTGGAGACTGAGCCGTATTCCAACATGATAAAGACCCCAAACACACCTCCAAGATGACTACTGCCTTGCTAAAGAAGCTGAAGGTAAAGGTCATGGACTGGCCAAGCATGTCACCAGACTTAAACCCTATTGAGCATATGTGGGGCTTCCTCAAAAAGGAAGGTGGGGGGAGTTCAAGGTTTCTAACATACACCAGCTCTGTGATCTCATCATGGAGGAGTGGAAGAGGACTCCAGTGGCAACCTGTGAAGCTCTGGTGAATTCCATGCCCGTGAGGGTTAAGGCAGTGCTGGAAAATAAGGGTGGCCACACAAAATATTGACACTTTGGGCCCAGTTTGGAAATTTCCACCTTAGGGGTGTACTCACTCAACGGTTTAGACATTGATGGCTGTGTGTTGAGTTATTTTGAGAGAACAGCAAATGTACACTGTTATACAGGCTGTATACTTACTACTTTACATTGTAGCAGAGTGTCATTTCTTCAGTATTGTCACATGAAAAGATATAATAAAATATTTACAAAAATGTGAGGGGTGTAAATATAAAATATATATACTCATGTGTACCCTAAACTGAACAATTAAATTCATCTGTACTATTAGCTAGATTAGTCATAGCTAGACATTGGTTGCCTGATCTCCCTCCAGCAGTAGGCTTTTTGTATGGCAAAGGAAATAATCCACATAACTGTTCAGGTTTGCATGGGATGAACTATTACTGAATGTGATGTAAAGGGAGGCATGAAACTATTGGATGAGAGGAGCTGAGGCATCTTTTTGGCTAAAATTAAAAAATGGAGATTACACAATGCCTTATGCATCATTCTCTGTTTTTCTGTATAGCAAAGATGTTCCCGGATATAAAAAGGGCTATTGAAGACATTATTTTCTTTGTTGCTTAATGTTAAACAGTTTGCTTCTATTTTTTTTTTTTAAATAAAGCTCATGAAGCAGAATATACTGCTTTGAATATATAACAGTCTTTGGGGTTTATCCTTGTCAGCAAATGTGTAGCAACATAGCTGTATGAGTCATATGTTCTGGCCAATGACATCTAGAGCCGTGCTTACTGTCTACTCGCACAGAGATATTTTCAGTGGCATTTCCTGTTTCCAATAGATTTTAATAAAGTTTTACTAAATATTTTTTTCATGAAAAAAGTTTTATATTATTTAAAACCTGCTCTTTTAAATGGAAAAACTTGCATTCCATGCCCCTTTAAACCCGAAGACTCCTGGGCCCATATTAAATTGTCCAAATTGTAGTTACTGCAGCCCGTAATGTAGCCTGCAAAAGTTATTGCGTTTAATTTGGTGGCACGTCTTTTGCGCACTGGAGCAAAAGCATGCCGTCATCAGGGCGCCGAGAACAGCCTGCATCCCATCTGCCCCATCTCATATTTACTGGACTTGCTTGCTGGAGGCTGCCAAGGCTAAGGTAAGGGGCTATATATATGTGGGTCAGTGGGACTGGCATGTGTCACTAGGAGCATATTATATGTAATGTCACTGTCATTGTGTGTATGTGTAATGTCACTGTCATTGTGTGTATAAGTAATGTCACTGTCATTGTGTGTTGTATTGCATGTTTATCACTACATACATGACACATGCATACAATGCCTGGCCCATTTGGCACACTGTCAGACCCTTACCTTAGCCTTTGCAGCCTCCACTAAATATGCGATGGGAGCCTCTGTGGCAGATGGGATGCAGGCTGGAGTGCAGAGCCTCATCAGGGCACAGTTCTCGGCGCCCTGATGATGGCGCACTGTTGTGCACCGAGCTATGGTTGGCATGCCGTTCAATTTAATCGATCTGTAACTGCTGCAGAATTTAATAGGAGCCATTGTGTGTTTACCTACATAGTGGATGCTACAAGGGCATTCCAGCATGCAGTCAGAATCATGGGTCTAGGAACTGGGGGAGGACATTGTATACAATGAGCTGTTTCCCCCCCACAGAATAATGCTGGCTCCTAGACCCCTGGTCAGAATAAATACTATTACAACAAGAAACATTTGTAATTGGCTCTTCTGTGGTTGTCTGCACAAATTGCAGGGTTTACAATGATTTACATATACATGTTCTATATTCACTGCTGTTTTCTAATGACTATTTATTTAATGTGACAGTTCTTCTCTCTCAGGTGTGTGAAAGGAACAAAAACAAATGCCAATTGCCACTGAACCAAAACTAAACGTAATATTGAAAAATGAAAGCCTGTATATAATTATTTTAAGCTTTCTAACCAAAAATGTGGCCATTATCAAGTCAATTTTCCGAGCTTAGTCAACCCAGTACTTAGCAATACATATTAATGGTGAATACCTGTGACAGTTGTTTATTTAATATTTAAGGATGCATTAAAAAGTAAGAAGTAGTACTAATGCTAGAGGACTTCCTGTGGACACTGTAGTGCAGGATGAGATATATTCTCTTTCATCATACATTCAGGCTTATCAGCTCCTGTCAGGGCTCATTGTTGTACATGGCTGATGGTGTTAGCAGGATGTCATTTAGCAGTGGATTGTTTGTGTACATTCCACAAGCAGCTTTTTGTACATAGTTTTACATCTTGGCTCTTAGCCTTTCATTAAAGAGGCATAGAGTGTGCATGTTCTAATGTGCATTTAAATGTTTTAAACATTACAAAGAGTTTTTAGGTGATGTTAGGGGAAGTATGGAAAATGGGTAATCAAACCTAAGAAAAATAATCCTTCCTGATACTAAAAACTAGCAATCAGATTGTATACCAACCACTTTTTAAAACTATCTGAATCTGCAAACACAAACTCCTCTGGTAGTGAGTAGCACACTCTGATGGTCCTTACTGTGAAGAACCCTTTTCTTTTTTTAATGTGAAATATTTTTCCTTCTAACCTGAAGGGGTGACCTCCTGTGAACTGTAAGTTCATTGGCATGAAAAGCTCACTGACCATGCATGTATTTGTATAAGGTAATCATATCACATTGTAAGTGCCTTTTTTCTTAATGCATGCTAATATTTTATTTGCCTTTGCTTCTGTTGCAAGACATAGAACACTGCTACATAGGTAGTTGTTTACAAGAACTCCTAAACCATTTTCTATCTCTGATACCCCATACATTTGTTCCATTTAAGTTTCATTTTTTCCTTCCAAAATTCATAATTTTATGATACTCTGTGTTAATACTTATTTACTATCTAGCTACCCATTATTTGTAGGGAAAGCACATCCTGGTCTGATTTAATTACCTTGCACAATTTATTGTCATTTGCAAATATGGATGCATTACTTTCCAGCCCTATTTCTAAATCATTAATCTAATATATTAAAAGAAGAGGGCCTAGCACTGAACCCTGAGGTTCACCACTTACCACATTAGTTTAATCTGAGTATGTTCTATGTACAACTACCCTTTGGTTCCTGTGTTTTCTATTCAGTTTTCTATTCATTTGCTTATATTGCATCTCCCATGTGGCACTATATCAAAAAGTATTTGCAAAAGCTACACAGACTACATCAACAGGCTTGCTTTTATTTAAGCCTTCTAACAGAAACTAATTTGATTTGTTTGGCATCACCTATCCCTCATAAATCTGTGTTGACTCCTATGTACTATCTTGTTCACATGGCCATTTTCATAAATACAGACCCTTAGCAACCCTTCAAAGAGCGTCCCCACTATTGAGGTAATGCTTACAGGTCTATATTTCCTCGTATTTGCTCTTGCTCCCTTCTTAAATAAACGTACCACATCTGCACTTTGTCAATCCCCTGGTACTGATCCTGTGGAGAATTAGTCTTGAAAATTAGAAATAAAGTACTGGCTATTACATAACTATGTTCCCTCAGTACCCTTGGATGTATTCGATCTGGACCCAGTGATTTATTTATATTTATTTTTTCAATCCTCTAATCCTCTTTGGATTTCTTCCAGAGTTAACCAATTAATATCTAAGGGAAATGCATTCCTATTTTATTGCAATTCTTCGACCATTAGTACCTCTCTGGTGTACACAGATTTTTTTTTTTTTTTTTCATCTGCCTTGTCATTATTGAGCAGTCTGCCTGTCTCACATTTCAAGGTTCCAGTATTTGCTGTTATGGTCTATTTCATTGTATTTTGACCTTCAAGTGCCTTGTCCCAGTCTATCAGCATTATTAAATTATGATTCTGCCAATTGAAAAGGGCTCTATATAGGCACAGAGCATATTTATTTTACAGAAGTTTTTAATTTGTGAACTTCTATCAAAAATCTTCACAAACTAAAAACTTCTTAAAACAAAATATGCTATGTGCTTATATAGAGCCCTATTCAATAGGCCAAATCGCAGTTTAATAAGGCTGTATATGTTTTAATGTTGCCTACTATTTTCGGGGCTGGGTCACTGTAGTGAGTGGAACCAGACTGATATACTACAGGATATTTCTCCCTGTGAACGACACAAGTGAGGTAAAAGACGCTGTTCTCAGAGTGGATTCCCATGTCCATAGAACTCTGACTTTGTTGTTATGTTTAAATGATGTCCTTAGACCATTAAAACTTGCCCTTTTACAATTACATTGCATTTCAAAGTGTATTTCAAATGAGACTGCTTTTTCTAGCTCCTACATTCCAAGCTTTTTGTTTTGTGTGTGCCCATATGCTTCATTGTAAGAACCACCTTTCAAAAGCCTTACATATTTTCCATATTAAAAGTACCTACAAATGTATGTTATAGGGGAACAGAAAAGCTGCAGGTTACTGAACATCTATCTGCCAAACTATAGCCATTAGGATTTATCAATCCAATCTAGATATATCTCTTGCTAACTGATTTGTTGATGTATTGATTACACAAATGCCTCTCAGTGGTCTAAGGCAAATCTACTCACACTATCTGGATGTCTCTTAAAGACTTTTCATGCTGTACAAAATCCATAAAACTGTACCCAAAGTTACATTCCATTTTTTTTAGATTGTATCTAGTTTTTTTTAAAACAGAAGATGCACTTAAAAAAAATAATAATATATATATACAGTATATATACTATATATATATATGGTTGACTTATTGACAATCAAATAATCAAGGTCACCTTCTCTATAGGGCTATATGCCTGGATGATTTCACCTATTATTATCCTGTGTTTCTTGGATTCCCTAGTGAAAAATGTAAGAGAACTCTCTAAACTCAAATATACCTGTGGGCTTGATTGGTCAGGAATTTTGTTGATAGCTATGAGGGAGCCTTGAGACAAGGTTTCTGCAGTAACGATAATGGGTTTCTGGGAGTTTGGCTTAGTGAAAGTGCAAATGCAAGATTGCAGGCATATTAGACAGTAACAGTGTTTAAAGGGCCACTGCACAATAAAAAAATATATGTTTGCAAGCTTTTGCTCTGAGCATAAATTAAAAAACTCATAGAGTTAGATGGAGGGATCCATGATACATTGGTGAAAGTTGCACATGTGAGAGGGGCATTTACCGTTCTGGTGAGCTATGGATGCATTCTATGATGCAATGTCATGCTTCTGGCATAGTGATGGGGATTGGTGTGGTGTCATTTTTTATTGTATCAGTGACCAAACAAAGGCTCTGAACTTTTGTCTGTTCCCTCTCTTCCTCCACTGATAAATAAAAAAATGTACCCCCTTCTTACAGCTCTGAGGAGGTGATGTAACAAAAACCAAAATTGAGTTTAAAAAAATTCAGATTTTCCAAAAAGTTGTTATGCCCATGGCTTACATAGCTGCTAATATTGTTAGTTTGGTACATACTCAACAAACAAGTGTCTTTTTCTTGAACTGCAGGGGTCCTTTAAGAGCAAAACATCTGGCTTTACTCAAGGCTGCGATAGAAATTATTATTGCAACTATTGATTGTGTAAGAACATTTTATATTATCTATATTTATATGAATGGTAATATATTAGAAACTTTTACTTATACTTTTACTCTTTCTTCTGCTATAACAAACTCTTGTTGTTTTTATTTAATTTAAAAGAACAGGGATAAAGTTTCATACCCTTCCAATGAACCAATGTGATGAAAAGGAAAGATAAAATATTGGACAAGACGTATGATTAAAAACATCTAAGAGAAAATTAAAAACTTGAAAATCAACTTTTAATTTTTGATGAGGCAGTATGATGATTACCAGTGCCTTAGGACTCCAAAAGTTGTTCCTCCTATGCTGAAAGGTGCAGGAACAACAGACATCCCAATTCTAGCTAGCCCTTACTGGTAAAAAGAGCGTGTCCAGACATAAAATTCACTCGATAATTCACCCTCTCCCTTTGAAAAAGCCATTTAGTTGCAGTAAAACGTATGTCAGGAAGACAGGTATCTGATGTCAGACGTCCAGTAGCTGAGGTAATAATGGTAATAATCTACCTTTGAAAACCTCATTTAGTTGCAGTAAAACATACGTCAGGAAGAAAGGTATCTGAGACAGTCCCCAATCACACAAGCCATGCACAGGGTATATGTTAGATGTATCTAACCCTCTCTAAAGAAATAGTGCTCTACTCTTTTTAAAGAGCAAAATTATAATTGCAGGAGCAAAATGACTCTAACTAGTAATTTTGGCTCACGCCCACAATTTACCAACTTAAGCCTAAACTCGTAAACCCTGCCTTTTTAAGTAAGATTCCAGGGGGCGTGATCATATGATCTGACAATATTTAAGAAAGCCAGTAATTTACTTCTTGTTGTTAAGTCATTCAGTACCGTTCAAATCTCTGTGATTCTATGGACTGCAGCACAACAGGTGCATCTCTCAGTCACTGCCCCTCTGAGCTCCATCGAGTTCATGTTCATTGCTTCAGTGACTTCATCTATACATCTCTGCCTCTGTCGTCCCCTTCTTCTTGTGGGTCAAAATGTTTGCAGCATCAGAGTATTTTCTATGGAATCCTGATGTCTCATAATATGGACAAAATATTTTAGCTTCAGCCTCATGCTCATACCTTCTATTGAACAGTTTGTCTTGATTTCCTGAAATACTGATTTATTGGATATTCTTGTAGTCCAAAGGACTCTAAGCAGTCTTCTCCAATGCCACAATTCAAAGACGTCAACACTACGGTGATCAGACTTTTTTATGGTCCATCTCTCACATCCTACTGGGAATACCATAGTTCAAACTATAATATCTTTACTTTTTAATAGCTTTTCCAAGCTTGCCACAGCTTTCCTCCCCAGAAGCAAACATCTTTTAATTTCATGACTACATCTGCAGAGATCTTGGATCCCAGTAAATTAAATTCTGTCACTGCCTCCACTTCTTCCCCGGATATTTGCTAGGAAGTGAGATTGCCATTTGCCATGATCTTCATATTTTTAACGTTGAACAGCAGGCCAACTTTTGCACTCTCTTCTTTTACCCTCATCAATAAGTCCTTTAATTCCTCCTCACTTTCAGCCATCAGAGTAATATAATCTACGTATCTGAGGTTGTTGATAGCAGCAGTATTGATTCCGGCTTTGGATTCATCCAGTCCAGGCTTACACATGATGTATTCTCCATACAAGTTGAATAAATAAGGTGACAATATACAACCTTGTTGCACTCCTTTCCGATCTTGAGCCATTTTGTTGTTCTATGTTCGGTTCTGACCGTGGCTTCTTGGTCCACATACAGATTCTTTAAGAGGATAAGATTATCTGGTACTCCCATCTCTTTAAAAACATGCCACATTTTGTTGTAATTTACACAGTCAAAGGCTTTAGAATAGTCTATGAAGCAGAAGACTATGCTTTTCTGGAACTCTCTTGCTTTCTCTATTATCCAGTGTACATTGGCAATTTGATCTCTTGTGCCTCTTCCTCTGCAGAACCCAACTTGCACATCTAGTAGTTCCTGGTCCATATATTGTTGGAGTCGAGCATTTCCTTGCTGTCATGTGAAATGAGTGCAATTGTTCGATAATTGGAGGACTCTTTGGCACTGCCTTTTTTGGGGATTGGGATGTAGACTGAACTTTTCCAGTCTATTGGCCATTGTTGAGTTTTCCAAATGTGTTCGCATAAGGCAAGTAACACTTTCACAGCATCATCCTGTAGAATTTTGAATAGTTAAATTGGTATTTCATCCCCTTCTGCAGCCTTATTATTAGCAAAACAGTCAGTAGTAAATTAAACTGTCATCATTATGTCAGTAAAACATGAAATTTATTTTTGACAGAAAAGTGATAATTTTTTCGGTTACAGGTTAATATTCAAGCTGGGCTAAAACCAATGTAGTGCTTAGGCTAATTTTGTGGGTTTGGCTGGCCCACAGTGATTGTGGGCAGGTAACTCTTAATTGGATTGTGAGTAGCTAATAGAATATGTAGCAATATTAAGAGCAGTTTTAAGTGTGTATACATTTACAAAATTGGGCAATAGAATATGGCCCAAATGTTACTTAGTGTTCAGCCTTAAGGAATTTAGAAATTGGTGGCATATGGTCAAACACTTACGGAGCAAGCAGTTATGTGCATAAGGACAGATGTTTTTATGAGTGCAGCTAACAAAATTGTAACAAAATTACTACTGATCAAAAGATTGATATTATAATTGTATGGAAGCTAATTTATTACAAACCAAAAGAATTATAATGTTGTGACCTGAAATGTTTTTGTGTCTAAGCTCACAATAACTATCTGTCCTACGATAAATGTTTAAATGGCAACAAATGAAGTAACTATATCACACTAAAATAATGAAGAGAGGCCCGTGTGTCTAAAGAAAGACTTTAAACTGGTAACAGTTGTAGCAACAGTATTGTATTAAAATCACTATTGGTTTTAGAAAAAAAATGTGTAACAAATAAAGAAATTATACTGCAGTAAAATAACAAAGAGCAACCTATGTGCCCAAATAAAGGTGTTTTATTGTAACAACTAAAGTTATAGGAGTTTATTAAACACTTAATTGATTTAAAGAAGCATAATAGAGTTGTAATAATATGTCTACTGACTTAAAAGAGTCACAGTGGTAGGAATATATATCAAACTGTTGTTGGAATCAAACTGAGCTATTTAAGGTGCGCCTTTTCGTTTGATTGTAAATCACAAGCTATATGTGTCCAGCTTTAAATCCATATAAAAATCATTTTCTGTCACGATCTGCTACTTCAATTGGACTTGGTAAGAACCTAATTCAAACCTAACCAGCAGAATCATGCAGTCCTTTTACACCTCTGATAGCAGAAGATGGACCAAACACCAGTACCACGCCCAGGAGCTTGATTCAGCAGACCAGAATAACAGGAACACCATCTAATCCCTTAGAATTAGGATTAATGCATACAATGACACTTACACCTTGTTTATGTAAGTCCTGACACAACTGCCTACCCTTATTGTCACATTTTATATAATGTTCTGGCACACAGGCTGTCCAATCACAGTAAGCCCCATCCCTAAATAATAGACTGTCCCCTACTTACTGGGAAACCCTGGACATCTGATGAGCTCAGGCCTTTAATCTCATCCTGGTGATTATATTTAGGTGAGGCTGAGCGAGTTTATCTATGAGACTACGGTCTTGGGTGTTGGCCGATGCAATAGCATGCAGAATAGCTAATATGTTTTTACAACAATTCCTATAACATGGAACATAATACATAAACCAACATACATATAGTATAACAGTGTAATCATATTTTAACCATAAGCACTAAGAAATACATAACAATAAAAACAGGCTAACTCTGGTCAGTCAGGCCCAGGCCATAGTGTAAAACAGTCCAGTCAGGCCCTGGGCATGACATAAAGAAAAAAATGAATTGCACCTAAGATTCACATTTAAAAATAAAAGCTCTATATAAGACTTAAGTTACTCTTAGGCTAAACATATTTTGCTGACACACTGGATAACATTTTGGGTAATAGTCTTTTAAATGTCCACAAACAAGGGCTGCGGGCTTGAAATTCGTCCGTGTTACAGAGCTATTAAATTAGACCATGCCGCGAGTTACGCGCTTGCAACATAAACCCGTAAACCATTTTTCGAACGTTGGATGTGCAGCAGTTAACATGATCAATTATTCAAACCCATAGTTAGGGTTTAGGTGGAGCCTATTACAACAGACATCGTCATCATTACGTCATTGAAAAATGGAGGTTGTTTTTTAAAGCCTTACGGGTTTCAATTATGAGTTTTGATCGACCCACATTCCAGAAATAATGCAATATTAATAAATCCGTAAATATGATATTCTAGTCCATGCGAGTTTCATTACATATATTAACACACTGATTGCCGGGATCGATATAACATGGAAATCAAACATGAAATAAAGTATTTTATATTGCAGATTTGCGAACTTGAGAATGTTGTGCTATAAATTCTAAGGCCTAACATAATTTCCCCTTTTATTATAAGTACAATAGTGTGTGTATATTTGCATTTAAAGTGCTACAGATAGGACTTTAACCCAATAGCAGGTCTTCTCTAGTACCTTTTCAGGCTTTTTGGCTCCATTTGTGGGTTACGGGCTTGAACGCCAGTGAATTTGCTGCAATTTAATAGCATGATTGGAACGTAACAATTATGGGCTTGACAGATCAAAGGATTTGCCGGCGCACAGTTCAAATTTCCATATCTCATAGCCTTTTCTTGCCCTTTCCCCGCAAGTCGTTGGCGGGTTGCTTTACGGGGCCAATTTAATAGCCGCAAGTCTTACGGGCTACCGTTTTTAACATTGAGGGAATTTAATAGGGCTGAATGTTTATGAGGCTATTGAAATGTAACTTGTCGCTATTTCCACTTCAGTTATACATAGTTTCTGATAAAAATGAACTGTGTAATAGCAATGATAGTGGTTCAAGTCCGGGAAATTTGGAGACCAAGGAAGTACTTGGAAGTCTTCATCATTCTCCTCCAACCACTCGAGGACAATTCTGGCCATATGACTTGTTGCATTGTCCTGCTGGAAGATCCCGTCCGCTCCAGGGAAGACAATAAGTATGGGTGTGCTTCATCTGCATGGATGGATAGATAACCCAGTTGGTTGAGAGTGCCTTCCAGAGGTATGAGTGGATCCAGACAATTCCAAGAAAACACTCCCCAGACCATAATGCTGCAGCTACCAACTTGTGTTCTTCCAACAATGGTTGCAGAGTGTTTGTTCTCTGAGGTTTTGTGCCTGACACTCCAACGTCCATCCAATCGATGTAGCAGAAAACGTGACTTATCAGAGAAGACAACCATTTGCCAATCAGAAGTGGTCCAATTTCAGTACTTTCATGCAAATTGAACCCTCGTCAGCATGGGGGTAGGGAGCCACATATGCAACAGGTTGGCTGTACTGTCATTTTAGACACACGTCTGCTAGCCCCATAGTTCATTTGGATGGTAAGTTGCTCAACTCTAGCATGTTGGTTGGCCCTAACACATCTTTGCAGCTGACGTTCACCTCTGACAGTTTCCAGGCTCCGCAGTTTTCAAGACACCATTGTGAATAAATGGCATTATTTCAATCACGTACACTTTAACCACAGCAGCATGCGAATCGTTCACAAACTGCCCTGTTTTAAAAATACTGCCACCCTTGACATTTTCAAAGTCGGATAAATCACACCTTTCACCCATGACAACGATGGTTGATATGTTTGCAGAATGCCTACGTTACCTTTTATAACCACCAAACCAGCTCACCACATGTGCCGTATTTCATTGGCTACACGCTGTTGACATCAAAAGTATGAGGTGGTGATAATAATAATATATATTATACAGTTTATAATAGATGGATACATAGATTAGTGTTAGAACATCTGACTTCAGTGACGTAGTCAGTCATTCAAATCCAGGTGTTGTGTCCACAGAAGAAAGAATCTGAGAACAGGTATAAACTATAAGAGTGGATATAAGACAAATACCGATTTTACAGTGTATTCCCAGTCATTGTCCAATCATTTCCCTGTTATGCACAATATCATCAACTGCAAAGTTTTGTAAATACATCAAGTCACACAACTTATATATACAGGAAGAGATCTGATGTCTTGCGTGACAGAGAGAAAATCTGGAGGCTAGGGTGTATTAGGTATGATCTGGAAACGTTAGTATCTGGTATTTATGTTTCACCTTACCGCAGGATGCCACAGCACAGACCTACGGTTCAGCCAACACTAGAGGGCATTGCTAGCAACACATTACACATTATGTCCTGAATAAAAGGTAAAAATATCTGCAAATCTACCTATAAACTTAAGTTACATAATACTTGATGCTCAACTAATGCACATTTATTATCTTGTTTCGGAGCAGAGAGTTGCTGTAGTCACTCTGAACAACCTATGTAGTTGCTCTCATTATTTAACTTGGTTTACCAGAAGAAGGGGACAGCAGACCTGGAGATGGATAGATGCGGTCAAAGAAGCCATGAACATAAACTTGATAAAGCTCAGAGGGGAAGTGGCGTACATATATACCTGGCATGCTGAGGTCCATAGGGTCATGGAAAGTTGGACACGACTTAACAACTAAATAACAACAACCAAAATCTCTAAGATGCTTATGTATGTTCCAGTTTAATAATAGGCTAGTAAAGGGTACATGTTCTGCATCTCCATGCTATCAGACAGTAGTTGTTGTTGTTGTTTATCCATAATTTATATACTTCAAGTTGTTTTCGTGGTTCTTTAAATATATTTATATTGGAAGGACATAACATTATACAAACACATCACATATAATAATTGTTAAATCGTCGTCACGCTTTGTGAGCTCACAAGAACTGCGTTCCTCGCGATGCGAGGGATGCAGTTCGGGCCACATTTGAGAAGGGTGGAGGCTCTACGGCGCCTCACAAGCGGTTACAAACATTCACAGAAGCGTGACTTTGAAAAAATACATCTAACACGCAATGACTATATACGGACTTACACCAAAAAATAAAGTGGTACTCTTTCTGGTTCATTCTTTGTAGTGTGTTACTATTAAGTTTGTCTTTGCCTTAATCCATGTATAGTGCTACAAAATATTTTGGCGCGTTATAAATAAACGATAATAATAATAATGCCATCTCTCTGTTACTGCAAGCACTAAAGAATCTGAGACATTGGGTAAGATCGGTCCAGTCACTATGGAATACATCTCTGCGCAGAAACAAAAAATATAGTATCTGTCATTATGACCCTGCTGCACTACAAGCTTTAGGCCTTGTAAGAATACAAAAAAATTAAGGTTTGCAATTTGAAATGAAGATACTTAAAATGTAAATGGGGTAAACAAAACAGTCTACAAATCGCCCTACAAGCTGCCTCTTTTCTAAGAATGACGATGTGTGAATTAGTCACGCATTCTTTAGGATTATGGTTACCCAGTTCCTTGTAAGGACAGCCCAGAGATGATATTTCTAAATACTTTATATTTTCTAAAATTAATGGGCTCTGATGACCCTTATTTATATCAACAACAAACAAATGCATAGCAGGCCTTGTAAAATAAAAATATGTATTGTTACACCATACAGTTGTGTATCTCAGGAGAAAGTGTCAAGACTCCAAATGTGAATATGTTCTATTAAATTGAGCTATTTGAATAATGTATGAGTGATTTATCTACTATCAAATTATAAAACCTGCATGAGAGATTTAAAAGGACCATTGCAATGCACTAATAAGAGGATCTAGTAGTTTTAATTGCATGCATTTGTAATGAAAACAGTTTATATTTAATAATGCATAATAGCAATATTTAATATTAAATTAATTTTCAAAGTTTAGAGCCTCCAGTTGAGCTAAATTCCTCCACCCTGATAAAGGTATCAAAGGGGAAGAGGGGAATTTGGCTGAGTGAGCATTCTAAAAGGCTTAAAGAACAATCTGATTTGTATAAGCGGCCAAATAATTCTTCATAGGCTGCTCTCACAGCACTGGGGTAAGAAAGCAGTACAAAAATATGGCATATAAAATGTGCAAAATATATAGGTTGTGTTTATTTTTTTATTGGATTTTAACATTATGAGCATTATCATGCTTAGTTGTATAAAACACAATAAGGATTTTTTTTTTACCAGAGTGGCTCTTTCTTTTGCAACATTTTGTGGGCTCAAAAGGACAAGATGTAAACTCTACAGGAAGGATACCTATTTAACAAGTAGTCATGGTTATAGGAGCCCCAAAAAATCTGGGGGGGGATAATTCAACTCAACTTAAATGACAGGAAGCAGGGGCGGATCTACTGCCAGTGCACTGAGGCCCTTCTCTGGGGCCCCTAATATAATTAAAAGAGATATATATATATATATATATATATATACACACATAAATAAATATATATTTATTATGTGTCAAAGCTTTCATGGGAAAGACATACTCCATAGCCTCTAGTGGCCAAATCTAATAATGCATGATTACATCTAATTTTTATATTTTTTGTGTCCTCTATTCACTTAATTGGGGGGGGGGGGGGGGGTTGTTGTCCCCCAGTTCCTACCCTCCTGCAAGTAGTTCACATTTTTCAGCGATTCCCAGTATACAATATTTCTGTAGGTAGCCTGCGGATTCCAGGGCCTTATGTTCTGACAAATTACAGTAGTAATTATTATAATACATGAGCCTCATCCTAATTATACCGATATGGGGATAATGCCAGGCTGAAGCAATACCCTGGCACACAATATATGAAGGCTTTCTGTGGCAGAAGGAGGTGTCCTGCTGGATCGGCTAGGTGTGCTGCTGCTAGTAAGAGGTGTATGTCACAACCTACTATGATGATGGGATCTAGAGTATCCTAGTACTCTTATTCCCAGTGGTTTAGACCTAAGTTTGGGTGACTCTAGACCTATGGACAGTCTTTGTCGGTACAAAGGCATAAGTCCCAGCTTGCTTTGGTAGTGTACCTGGGAGCACCTTGGTAGGGAGTCAAAACGAGCTCCTCTACAAGCATATGCCTCTGAGGCAATAATACATGCTTAGTCAAAGCATGAAAATTAAGAACACTTTATTTTGGAAACACACCGTATTTAAACAACTCACAAAACCAGTACAGGGAGTGGCTACCCCCTTGTCCAACCCTCATCTTCCTCTTGGCCAATGGGGTAATCTCCAGAGTAACTTGATTACCTCTGGCCAATGGACTAGAGGTAAGCTCTGGGAACTTCCAGATCCCTCCCATGGGCCGCCCATTAGGTGTGGCTACCTAATTCACTTGGTCTCTGGTTCTCAAGGGAGAAACACCTATTTGCTCCTGTACTATGACCCTGATATTGGGCTGAAGACCCCATGGGGTTAAGGTGCCTCAATGTCTGTACAGACCCCTTTGTTCTGGCCTTGCTATCACTTCAAGTGTTTACTTTAGGTGATAGCTGGAAGGCAGATGGGTGATCTACTCAGGTTACTATCTGTATCAGACCCAATATGGATGACTGCACACAACATGGCTCCCACATTACAATACAATATATTTACAGATATTACCACTACAACATTTTATAACCCACATGTTATGAGTTAAGGCAGTACTTCCCACGTCAGTCCAACAATGCGTTATGACGACTTTATTAGTGGTGACGTGGTAAACTGCCTCTTCTCTGAATGCATAACAATAACAGTGGGACTCTGCCCTGAATATATAACATTATAACAGTGGCTCTGGGAGCCCAAAACCTTCTGTTCAATAACATGTGGCAGATAACAGTTCCAAATCCAAGATGGCCCCTGGCTGATTCATGACAGTGTACTGCTGATAGTATGCGGTGTGCTGTTGGTTCAACTAGAATGTGTGCTGCTGCTAGAAGGAGATGTGTACCTGCTAGTTGGAAGGGTGCTGCTGCTAGTAATGCTGCTAGTAGGACGTGTGCTGCTGGTTCAACTAGAAGGTGTGCTGCTGCTACAAGGAGATGTGCTCCTGCTAGTTTGAGATGTGCTGCTGCTACATGGAGGTGTGACACTGGTTCAATTAAAAGTTGTTCTGCTGCTACAATGAGATGTGTTGTTGCTACTAAGAGATGTGCTGCTGCTAGTTGGAGGTGTGCTGCAGCTAGAAGGAGATTTGCTGATGCTAGACGGAGAATGGATGCTGCTGGTTGGAGGTGTGCTGCTGCTAGAAGGAGGTGAGCTGCTGGTTCAATTAGAAGGAGATGTGCTGCTGCTAGTTAGAAGTGTGCTGCTGCTAGTTGGAAGTGTGCTTCTTGTTCAATTAGAAGATGTGCTGCCGCTAGTTGAAAGTGTGCTGCTGCTAGTTGGAGATGTGCTGCTGGTTCAATTAGGTGTGCTGCTGCTAGGAGATGAGCTGCTGCTAGTTGGAGGTGTGCTGCTGCTAGAAGCAGGTGAGCTGCCTCTAGGGGATGTGCTGCTGATGGAAGGAGATGTGTTACTGCTACAAGGAGATGTGCTAGTTGGAGGTGTGTTAATACTAGAAGAAGGTGAGCTGCCGCTACAAGGTGAACTGGCGCTACAAGGAGGTGAGCTGCTGCTGGAAGGAGATGTGCTGCTGCTAGTAGGTGATGTGCTGCCTCTGCAAGGAGGTGTGGAGCTGCCCCTAGGAGGAGGAGAGCTGCCCCTAGAAGCAGGTGAGCTGCCGCTACAAGGAGGTGAGCTGCAATTCAAATGAACCAAAGGGACACAATTATTGTTCTTTCACGCAGGTAGAGTTATTGTATGGGAAGTCATTACAATGCTGGACAGCACTGGGGCATCTCTATGTGACTATCTGTATAGGCACAGGGTGCATCTCTATGTGACTATCTGTATAGGCACAGGGGGCATCTGAATCTGTCTGTAAAGACGCAGATGGCACATGAATCTTTGTGGACACAGGGGGGACCTGAATCTGTCTTTATAGATGCTGTGGGTCACCTGTATCTGTCTGTAAGGGTGCAGGGGCAGCTGGATCTATCTGCATAATGGGGCAGCAATAGGGCACCTGAATCTTTCTGTACAGACACAGGGGACCATCTGACTATAAGCTTTGTGGGTCAACTAAATCTGCCAGCATATGTGCAAGGGGCAGCTGAACCTATCTGTGGGCACCTAGATCTATCCTGATAGGTGCAGTGTACATCTGCAGACGAAGGGGCAGCTGAACCTGGCTGCATAGACACAGGGGCACGTGAATCTGTCTGCATAGGAGCAGGGGGATATAAAGCTTCAATGTAAGTAGAGGGGGCACCTACATATGCCCACCTATATGCAGGGGACTCCTGAACATGTCTCTGTAGACACAGTGTGCACCTGAACCTGTCTTTTAGGTGCACTTGGCACCAGAATCTATTGGTGCTGATACACGGGGCACCTGAATCTTCAATGCAGACACAGTGGGCACCTGAATCTATCTGTATAGGAGAAGAGGGCACCTGGATCCATTTGTATAGACACATGGGGAACCTGAATCTATCTGTATAGGAGCAGAGGGCACCTGGATATATTTGTATAGATACATGGGGCACCTGAATCTATCTGTATAGGAGCAGAGGGCACCTGGTTCTGTTTGTATAAACACATGGGGCACTTGCATCTATCTGTAGAGGAGCAGCTGGCACCTGGATCTGTTTGTATAGGCACATGGGGCACCTGAATCTATCTGTATAGGAGCAGAGGGCATCTGGATCTATTTGTACAGACACATGGGGCACCTGAATCTATCCGTATAGGAGCAGAGGGCACCTGGACCTATTTGTATAGACGCATGGGGCACCTGAATCTATCTGTATAGGAGCAGAGGGCATCTGGATCTTTTTGTATAGACACATGGGGCACCTGAATCTATCTGTATAGGAGCAGAGGGCACCTGGATCTGTTTGTATAGGTACATGGGGCACCTGAACCTAGCTGTATAGGAGCAGAGGGCACCTGGATCTATTTGTATAGACACATGGGGCACCTGAATCTAGCTGTATAGGAGCAGAGGGCACCTGGATATATTTGTATAGACACATGGGGCACCTGAATCTAGCTGTATAGGAGCAGAGGGCACCTGGATGTATTTGTATAGACACATGGGGCACCTGAATCTATCTGTATAGGAGCAGAGGGCACCTGGATAGGTTTGTATAGACACATGGGGCACCTGAATCTATCTGTATAGGAGCAGAGGGCACCTGGATAGGTTTGTATAGACACATGGGGCACCTGCATCTATCTGTTTAGGAGCAGAGGGCTGCTGGATCTGTTTGTATAGACACATGGGGCACCTGCATCTATCTGTTTAGGAGCAGAGGGCACCTGGATCTGTTTGTATAGACACATGGGGCACCTGAATCTATCTGTATAGGAGCAGAGGGCACCTGGATCTGTTTGTATAGACACATGGGGCACCTGAATCTATCTGTATAGGAGCAGAGGGCACCTGGATCTGTTTTTATAGGCACATGGGGCACCTGAATCTATCTGTATAGGAGCAGAGGGCACCTGGATCTGTTTGTATAGACACATGGGGCACCTGAATCTATCTGTATAGGAGCAGAGGGCACCTGGATCTATTTGTATAGACACATGGGGCAACTGAATCTAGCTGTATAGGAGCAGAGGGCACCTGGATGTATTTGTATAGACACATGGGGCACCTGAATCTATCTGTATAGGAGCAGAGGGCACCTGGATAGGTTTGTATAGACACATGGGGCACCTGCATCTATCTGTTTAGGAGCAGAGGGCACCTGGATCCATTTGTATAGGCACATGGGGCACCTGAATCTATCTAGATAGGAGCAGAGGGCACCTGGATCTGTTTGTATAGACACATGGGGCACCTGAATCTATCTGTATAGGAGCAGAGGGCACCTGGATCTGTTTGTATAGACACATGGGGCACCTGAATCTATCTGTATAGGAGCAGAGGGCACCTGGATCTGTTTTTATAGGCACATGGGGCACCTGAATCTATCTGTATAGGAGCAGAGGGCACCTGGATCTGTTTGTATAGACACATGGGGCACCTGAATCTATCTGTATAGGAGCAGAGGGCACCTGGATCTGTTTGTATAGACACATGGGGCACCTGAATCTATCTGTATAGGAGCAGAGGGCACCTGGATCTGTTTTTATAGGCACATGGGGAACCTGAATCTATCTGTATAGGAGAAGAGGGCACCTGGATCCATTTGTATAGACACATGTGGCACCTGAATCTATCTGTATAGGAGCAGATGGCACCTGGATCTGTTTGTATAGACACATGGGGCACCTGAATCTATCTGTATAGGAGCAGAGGGCACCTGGATCCATTTGTATAGACACATGGGGCACCTGAATCTATCTGTATAGGAGCACAGGGCACCTGTATCTGTTTGTATAGACAGATGGGGCACCTGAATCTAGCTGTATAGGAGCAGAGGGCACCTGGATCTGTTTGTATAGGTACACGGGGCACCTGAATCTATCTGTATAGGAGCAGAGGGCACCTGAATCTATCCGTATAGGAGCAGAGGGCACCTGGATCTGTTTGTATAGGTACACGGGGCACCTGAATCTATCTGTATAGGAGCAGAGGGCACCTGGATCTATTTTTATAGACACATGGGGCACCTGAATCTATCTGTATAGGAGCAGAGGGCACCTGGATCTGTTTGTATAGGCACATGGGGCACCTGAATCTATCTGTATAGGAGAAGAGGGCACTTGGATCCATTTGTATAGACACACGGGGCACCTGAATCTATCTGTATAGGAGCAGAGGGCACCTGTATCTGTTTGTATAGACACATGGGGCACCTGAATCTATCTGTATAGGAGCAGAGGGCACCTGTATCTGTTTGTATAGACACATGGGGCACCTGAATCTATCTGTATAGGAGCAGAGGGCACCTGGATCTGTTTGTATAGACACATGGGGCACTTGCATCTATCTGTAGAGGAGCAGATGGCTCCTGGATCTGTTTGTATAGGCACATGGGGCACCTGAATCTATCTGTATAGGTGCAGAGGGCACCTGGATGTATTTGTATAGACACACGGGCACCTGAATCTATCTGTGTAGGAGCAGAGGGCATCTGGATTTGTTTGTATAGACACATGGGGCACCTGCATCTATCTGTATATGAGCAAAGGGAACCTGGATCTGTTTGTATAGGCACATGGGGCACCTGCATCTATCTAGATAGGAGCAGAGGGCACCTGGATCTGTTTGTATAGACACATGGGGCACCTGAATCTATCTGTATAGGAGCAGAGGGCACCTGGATCTGTTTGTATAGACACATGGGGCACCTGAATCTATCTGTATAGGAGCAGAGGGCACCTGGATCTGTTTGTATAGACACATGGGGCACCTGAATCTATCTGTATAGGAGCAGAGGGCACCTGGATCTATTTGTATAGACACATGGGGCACCTGAATCTAGCTGTATAGGAGCAGAGGGCACCTGGATGTATTTGTATAGACACATGGGGCACCTGAATCTATCTGTATAGGAGCAGAGGGCACCTGGATAGGTTTGTATAGACACATGGGGCACCTGCATCTATCTGTTTAGGAGCAGAGGGCACCTGGATCCATTTGTATAGGCACATGGGGCACCTGAATCTATCTAGATAGGAGCAGAGGGCACCTGGATCTGTTTGTATAGACACATGGGGCACCTGAATCTATCTGTATAGGAGCAGAGGGCACCTGGATCTGTTTGAATAGACACATGGGGCACCTGAATCTATCTGTATAGGAGCAGAGGGCACCTGGATCTGTTTTTATAGGCACATGGGGCACCTGAATCTATCTGTATAGGAGCAGAGGGCACCTGGATCTGTTTGTATAGACACATGGGGCACCTGAATCTATCTGTATAGGAGCAGAGGGCACCTGGATCTGTTTGTATAGACACATGGGGCACCTGAATCTATCTGTATAGGAGCAGAGGGCACCTGGATCTGTTTTTATAGGCACATGGGGAACCTGAATCTATCTGTATAGGAGAAGAGGGCACCTGGATCCATTTGTATAGACACATGTGGCACCTGAATCTATCTGTATAGGAGCAGATGGCACCTGGATCTGTTTGTATAGACACACGGGGCACCTGAATCTATCTGTATAGGAGCAGAGGGCACCTGGATCCATTTGTATAGACACATGGGGCACCTGAATCTATCTGTATAGGAGCACAGGGCACCTGTATCTGTTTGTATAGACAGATGGGGCACCTGAATCTATCCGTATAGGAGCAGAGGGCACCTGGATCTGTTTGTATAGGTACACGGGGCACCTGAATCTATCTGTATAGGAGCAGAGGGCACCTGAATCTATCTGTATAGGAGCAGAGGGCACCTGGATCTGTTTGTATAGGCACACGGGGCACCTGAATCTATCTGTATAGGAGCAGAGGGCACCTGGATCTATTTTTATAGACACATGGGGCACCTGAATCTATCTGTATAGGAGCAGAGGGCACCTGGATCTGTTTGTATAGGCACATGGGGCACCTGAATCTATCTGTATAGGAGAAGAGGGCACTTGGATCCATTTGTATAGACACACGGGGCACCTGAATCTATCTGTATAGGAGCAGAGGGCACCTGTATCTGTTTGTATAGACACATGGGGCACCTGAATCTATCTGTATAGGAGCAGAGGGCACCTGGATCTGTTTGTATAGACACATGGGGCACTTGCATCTATCTGTAGAGGAGCAGATGGCTCCTGGATCTGTTTGTATAGGCACATGGGGCACCTGAATCTATCTGTATAGGTGCAGAGGGCACCTGGATGTATTTGTATAGACACACGGGCACCTGAATCTATCTGTGTAGGAGCAGAGGGCATCTGGATTTGTTTGTATAGACACATGGGGCACCTGCATCTATCTGTATATGAGCAAAGGGAACCTGGATCTGTTTGTATAGGCACATGGGGCACCTGAATCTATCTGTATAGGAGCAGAGGGCACCTGGATATATTTGTATAGGCACATGGGGCACCTGAATCTATCTGTATAGGAGCAGAGGGCACCTGGGTCTGTTTGTATAGGCACATGGGGCACCTGCATCTATCTGTATAGGAGCAGAGGGCACCTGAATCTGTTTGTATAGACCCATGGGGCACCTGAATCTATCTGTATAGGAGCAGAGAGCACCTAGTTCTCCTGTCAGATGCAGTGGGCAGTGTGCTACCTGGTGGCTCCCTCCTTTTAGATATGGTGGGTGCAGGTCATGTGTCTCCTCCCCCTGGGGTCCTCAGGACCCCAGGGGTCGTGTCCAGCTCCAGCCTGTGGTCCATGGTCAAGTCTCTTCGGGGTCACCAGGCTGTCCAGTGTCTGCAGTATCCCAAGCAGTCCCTATAACCAGCCTCATGCACCAGCATGTAGCTCCAAGCCCCACCCTGAGTCACCCCCTCCCCATTGTGTAGTTAAGGTGGATTGGCACAGTTAAAGGAACACAAACCATGTGGTCAGATCACATTGCTCTGGATGCATTTATAGGCACAAAGTCTAATTCCCCACCAGGTAGACGATGCAAAAAAACTTCAGATATGTGCACATTAGTGAAGCTCCATTGTGCACATAGGAGTGCAGTGGTGTCAGTACAGTAATGTCTTCAAGCCTGAAGTGTTGCTTAGTTAATCTTAGTTTATTGAAGAATAATTCTCCAGCCATGCATACACTATGCTACAAGTGGAATGAGCAATAGAAGAAACATTTTCTATTGTCAGCTTTGTAAGCACAAACAGAGCACTAACACACATCACTTGTATAACTGTATTTAGCTGCAGATGCCACAACCTTTTACAAACATGTTTATTAGTTCCTGATATTCTCAAATCTGTTTTTGCACATGGGGTATAAAACATGTCATCAAATAATAAGGGGAGCTAATGACTACTACTTACGATTGTCACAAAAATATCTGAATGCAGACTCTCATGTGATGCTCTTACAACTGTATTGAAGTCAGATTAACAGTCTGCACAATGTTTTATTCCAAACATATATATAATTGAAAAAATGCTGAAATGGGGATTTTAGTGTCCCTTAAATATATGAAGATCTGAAGTTCAAACATTGAATTTATTTTCACGTTTGTGAACTGCGCTGATCCACCTTTATTGAAGGAGTGGAGAGAGCTGGGGTGGGCCTGCATGCTGATACTTGAGAGGGATACAGAAAATGATGGGATACAGGATATGATGAGATAGATACAGAATATGATGGTGGGACCGAGAATATGATGGGATACACGATATGATGGGATAGATAGAGAATATGATGATGAGATACAGAATATGATGGGATAGATAGAGAATATGATGATGGCAAACAGAATATGATGGGATAGATACAGAATATGATGGTGGGATACAGAATATGATGGGATACAGGATATGATGGGATACAGATTACGATGGGATACAGGATATGATGGGATAGATAGAGAATATGATGATGGCAAACAGAATATGATGGGATAAATACAGAATATGATGATAGGATACAGAATATGATGGGATAGGTACAGAATATGACGGGGGACCCATAATATGATGGGATACAGGATATGATGGGATACATAGAGAAAATGATGATGGCATACAGAATATGATGGGATAGATACAGAATGTGATGTGGGATACAGAATATGATGGGATACAGGATATGATGGGATACAGAATACAATGGGATACAGAATATGATGAGATAGATACAGAATATGATGTAGGATACAGAATATGATGGGATACAGGATATGATGGGATAGATACAGAATATGATGATGGGATACAGAATATGATGGGATAGATACAGAATATGATGTGGGATACAGAATATGATGGGATACAGGATATGATGGGATACAGGATATGATGGGATAGATAGAGAATATGATGATGGAATACAGAATATAATGGGATAGATACTGAATATGATGGTGGGATACAGAATATGACAGGATACAGGATATGATGGGATACAGAATATGATGGGATACAGGATATGATGGGATACAGGATATGATGGGATACAGGATATGATGGGATAGATAGAGAATATGATGATGGGATACAGAATATAATGGGATAGATACAGAATATGATGGTGGGATACAGAATATGACAGGATACAGGATATGATGGGATACAGAATATGATAGGATACAGGATATGATGGGATACATGATATGATGAGATAGATAGAGAATATGATGATGGGATACAGAATATAATGGGATAGATACAGAATATGATGGTGGGATACAGAATATGATGGGATACAGGAAATATGATGGAATAGAGAATATGATGGTGGGATACAGGATATGATGGGATACAAGATATGATGGGATAGATACAGAATATGATGATGGAATACAGAATATGATGGGATAGCTACAGAATATGATGGTGGGATAGAGAATATAATGGGATACAGGATATGATGGGATAGATACAGAATATGATGTGGGATACCGAATATGATGGAATACAGGATATGATGGGATACAGCATATGATGGGATACAGAATATGATGGGATAGATAGAGAATATGATGATGGGATACAGAATATGATGGGATAGGTACAGAATATGATGGTGGGATACAGGATATGATGATGGGATACAGAATATGATGGGATCTATACAGAATATGATGATGGGATACAGAATATGATGGGATATATACAGAATATGATGGGATACAGGATATGATGGGATACAGACTACAATATGATGGGGCCGTATTTACATATGTGCTATTACCATGGCCTCCTGACATACACCCTACAGCAGGAGGCCATGCTTATGTTTGTGTGTGTGGGCAGGATAGTGCTCTGGCCCCTCCCTCCCATGGTCAGAGGGACGTGTATAGTCACTTTCGGTTTTACCTCACGGCAGTGTGAGTGCTATGCACGGCAGAGCTCGGGATCCTGACGTGATCTCACAGGACATGGGATATACTGACACGCACAGGACTCATTTATTACAGCCATGCTAAGCCTTGTGGTCTATCTGTAGGATCTGTCACACACCCTGCCTTCTCTGCTCCACATGCAGAGGACACTACAGGACAGATAGTCCCATCTCCTCCTACTTTACATAACGATCTGACCATGGGGAGCGCGTGCTGTGGATCTTTTCCTCGCGGGGATCTGCCTCTGGAAACTGTCTGATCACCCCCGGGGACATTTAAATCCCCTTTTTGTTTGATACCAAATCTTCCCGAGCCGCGGGTGTCCTCTGTGTAATATCTCCCGGGCGGATATGATGTGCGTGTAAAGCGAGACTTATTTTTGGACGTTGGTTTCCTTCCTTGAAGACATATGCAAAGTTATGGCTTGAGACATCATGGAAGATCGGGGCAGAAGCGTCTCCTGCAGGTAAATGTAGATAATTATTGTAGTGAGTGTGGTGTCTCCAGGTACCTCAGGCTTTATATAAATAGGTGCTGGGGGCCACATACACAGCCCCCCCCCCCTCCTTATCACCTCACACCCCCAGCACACATTATTGTAGTGAGTGTGGTGTCTCCAGGTACATCAGACTTTATATAAATATGTGCTGGGGGGCCACATACACAGACCCCCCCCCTCCTTATCACCTCACACCCCCGGCACACATTATTGTAGTGAGTGTGGTGTCTCCAGGTACATCAGACTTTATATAAATATGTGCTGGGGGGCCACATACACAGACCCCCCCCCTCCTTATCACCTCACACCCCCGGCACACATTATTGTAGTGAGTGTGGTGTCTCCAGGTACATCAGGCTTTATATAAATAGGTGCTGGGGGGCCACATACACAGACCCCCCCCCCCCTCTTATCACCTCACACCCCCAGCACACATTATTGTAGTGAGTGTGGTGTCTCCAGGTACATCAGGCTTTATATAAATAGGTGCTGGGGGCCATATACACAGACCCCCCCCCTCCTTATCACCTCACACCTCCAGCACACATTATTGTAGTGAGTGTGGTGTCTCCAGGTACCTCAGGCTTTATATAAATAGGTGCTGGGGGGCCATATACAAAGACCCCCCCCCCCCTCCTTATCACCTCACACCACCAGCACACATTATTGTAGTGAGTGTGGTGTCTCCAGGTACATCAGGCTTTATATAAATATGTGCTGGGGGCCATATACACAGACCCCCCCCCCCCCCCTCTTATCACCTCACACCCTCAGCACACATTATTGTAGTGAGTGTGGTGTCTCCAGGTACCTCAGGCTTTATATAAATAGGTGCTGGGGGGCCATATACACAGCCTCCCCCCTCCTTTTCACCTCACACCCTCAGCACACATTATTGTAGTGAGTGTGGTGTCTCCAGGTACATCAGACTTTATATAAATAGGTGCTGGGGGGCCACATACACCGACCCCCCCCCCCTCTTATCACCTCACACCCTCAGCACACATTATTGTAGTGAGTGTGGTGTCTCCAGGTACATCAGACTTTATATAAATATGTGCTGGGGGGTCATATACACAGACCCCCCCCCCCCCCCCCCCCCCTCTTATCACCTCACACCCCCAGCAAACATTATTGTAGTGAGTGTGGTGTCTCCAGGTACATCAGGCTTTATATAAATAGGTGCTGGGGGGCCACATACACAGACCCCCCCCCCCCCCTCTTATCACCTCACACCCCCAGCACACATTATTGTAGTGAGTGTGGTGTCTCCAGGTACCTCAGGCTTTATATAAATAGGTGCTGGGGGGCCATATACACAGACCCCCCCCCCTCCTTATCACCTCACACCCCCAGCACAACATTATTGTAGTGAGTGTGGTGTCTCCAGGTACCTCAGGCTTTATATAAATAGGTGCTGGGGGGCCATATACACAGACCCCCCCCCCTCCTTATCACCTCACACCACCAGCACACATTATTGTAGTGAGTGTGGTGTCTCCAGGTACCTCAGGCTTTATATAAATAGGTGCTGGGGGGCCATATACACAGACCCCCCCCCCCCCTCCTTATCACCTCACACCCCCAGCACACATTATTGTAGTGAGTGTGGTGTCTCCAGGTACCTCAGGCTTTATATAAATAGGTGCTGGGGGGCCATATACAAAGACCCCCCCCCCCCCTCCTTATCACCTCACACCACCAGCACACATTATTGTAGTGAGTGTGGTGTCTCCAGGTACCTCAGGCTTTATATAAATAGGTGCTGGGGGGCCATATACACAGACCCCCCCCCCCTCCTTATCACCTCACACCCCCAGCACACATTATTGTAGTGAGTGTGGTGTCCTCCAGGTACCTCAGGCTTTATATAAATAGGTGCTGGGGGGCCATATACAAAGACCCCCCCCCTCCTTATCACCTCACACCACCAGCACACATTATTGTAGTGAGTGTGGTGTCTCCAGGTACATCAGGCTTTATATAAATAGGTGCTGGGGGCCACATACACAGACCCCCCCCCCCCCCCCCTCCTTATCACCTCACACCCCCAGCACACATTATTGCAGTGAGTGTGGTGTCTCCAGGTACCTCAGGCTTTATATAAATAGGTGCTGGGGGCCATATACACAGACCCCCCCCCCCCCCCCCCCCCCCCCCCCCCACCTCATCACTTCACACCCTCAGCACACATTATTGTAGTGAGTGTGGTGTCTCCAGGTACCTCAGGCTTTATATAAATAGGTGCTGGGGGGCCATATACAAAGACCCCCCCCCCCCCCTCCTTATCACCTCACACCACCAGCACACATTATTGTAGTGAGTGTGGTGTCTCCAGGTACATCAGGCTTTATATAAATATGTGCTGGGGGCCATATACACAGACCCCCCCCCCCTCCTTATCACCTCACACCCCCCAGCACACATTATTGCAGTGAGTGTGGTGTCTCCAGGTACCTCAGGCTTTATATAAATAGGTGCTGGGGGGCCATATACACAGACACCCCCCCCCCCCTCCTTATCACCTCACACCCTCAGCACACATTATTGTAGTGAGTGTGGTGTCTCCAGGTACATCAGACTTTATATAAATAGGTGCTGGGGGGCCACATACACAGACCCCCCCCCCCCTCTTATCACCTCACCCTCAGCACACATTATTGTAGTGAGTGTGGTGTCTCCAGGTACATCAGACTTTATATAAATATGTGCTGGGGGGTCATATACACAGACCCCCCCCCCCCCTCTTATCACCTCACACCACCAGCACACATTATTGTAGTGAGTGTGGTGTCTCCAGGTACATCAGGCTTTATATAAATTGGTTGCTGGGGGGCCACATACACAGACCCCCCCCCCCTCTTATCACCTCACACCCCCGGCACACATTATTGTAGTGAGTGTGGTGTCTCCAGGTACATCAGGCTTTATATAAATAGGTGCTGGGGGGCCATATACACAGACCCCCCCCCTCCCTTATCACCTCACACCCCCAGCACACATTATTGTAGTGAGTGTGGTGTCTCCAGGTACATCAGGCTTTATATAAATAGGTGCTGGGGGGCCATATACACAGACACCCCCCCCCCCCCCCCCCTTATCAACTCACACCCTCAGCACACATTATTGTAGTGAGTGTGGTGTCTCCAGGTACATCAGACTTTATATAAATATGTGCTGGGGGTCATATACACAGACCCCCCCCCCCCTCTTATCACCTCACACCACCAGCACACATTATTGTAGTGAGTGTGGTGTCTCCAGGTACATCAGGCTTTATATAAATAGGTGCTGGGGGCCACATACACAGACCCCCCCCCCCCCCCTCCCTTATCACCTCACACCCCCAGCACACATTATTGTAGTGAGTGTGGTGTCTCCAGGTACATCAGGCTTTATATAAATAGGTGCTGGGGGGCCATATACACAGACCCCCCCCCCCCCCCCTCCTTATCACTTCACACCCCCAGCACACATTATTGTAGTGAGTGTGGTGTCTCCAGGTACCTCAGGCTTTATATAAATAGGTGCTGGGGGGCCATATACACAGACCCCCCCCCTCCTTATCACCTCACACCACCAGCACACATTATTGTAGTGAGTGTGGTGTCTCCAGGTACATCAGGCTTTATATAAATATGTGCTGGGGGGTCATATACACAGACCCCCCCCCCCCTCCTTATCACCTCACACCCCCGGCACACATTATTGTAGTGAGTGTGGTGTCTCCAGGTACATCAGGCTTTATATAAATAGGTGCTGGGGGGCCATGTACACAGACCCCCCCCCCCCCCCTCCTTATCAACTCACACCCCCGGCACACATTATTGTAGTGAGTGTGGTGTCTCCAGGTACATCAGGCTTTATATAAATAGGTGCTGGGGGGCCATATACAAAGACCCCCCCCCCCCTCCTTATCACCTCACACCCTCAGCACACATTATTGTAGTGAGTGTGGTGTCTCCAGGTACATCAGGCTTTATATAAATATGTGCTGGGGGGCCATATACAAAGACCCCCCCCCTCCTTATCACCTCACACCCTCAGCACACATTATTGTAGTGAGTGTGGTGTCTCCAGGTACATCAGGCTTTATACAAGTAGGTGCTGGGGAGCCACATACACAGACCCCCCCCCCCCCCCCCCCCCCCCCCCCCCCCCCCCCCCCCCCCTCCTTATCACCTCACACCCCCAGCACACATTATTGTAGTGAGTGTGGTGTCTCCAGGTACATCAGGCTTTATATAAATAGGTGCTGGGGGCCACATACACAGACCCCCCCACCCCCCCCCCCCCCCCCCCCCTCTTATCACCTCACACCCTCAGCACACATTATTGTAGTGAGTGTGGTGTCTCCAGGTACATCAGGCTTTATACAAGTAGGTGCTGGGGGGCCATATACACAGACCCCCCCCCCCCCCTCCTTATCAACTCACACCCCCGGCACACATTATTGTAGTGAGTGTGGAGTCTCCAGGTACCTCAGACTTTATATAAATATGTGCTGGGGGGTCATATACACAGACCCCCCCCCCCCTCCTTATCACCTCACACCCTCAGCACACATTATTGTAGTGAGTGTGGTGTCTCCAGGTACATCAGGCTTTATATAAATAGGTGCTGGGGGGCCACATACACAGAACTCCCCCCCCCCCCTCTACAGGTACATCAGGCTTTATATAAATAGGTGCTGGGGGGCATATACACAGACCCCCCCCCCCCTCCTTATCACCTCACACCCTCAGCACACATTATTGTAGTGAGTGTGGTGTCTCCAGGTACATCAGACTTTATATAAATATGTGCTGAGGGGTCATATACACAGACCCCCCCCCCCCTCTTATCACCTCACACCCTCAGCACACATTATTGTAGTGAGTGTGGTGTCTCCAGGTACCTCAGGCTTTATATAAATATGTGCTGTGGGGCCATATACACAGACCCCCCCCCCCCCTCCTTATCACCTCACACCCCCAGCACACATTATTGTAGTGAGTGTGGAGTCTCCAGGTACCTCAGACTTTATATAAATATGTGCTGGGGGGTCATATACACAGACCCCCCCCCCCCCTCCTTATCACCTCACACCCTCAGCACACATTATTGTAGTGAGTGTGGTGTCTCCAGGTACATCAGGCTTTATATAAATAGGTGCTGGGGGGCCACATACACAGACCTCCCCCCCCCCCCCCTCTACAGGTACATCAGGCTTTATATAAATAGGTGCTGGGGGGCCACATACCCAGCCCCCCCCCCCCCACTCCTTATCACCTCACACCCCCAGCACACATTATTGTAGTGAGTGTGGTGTCTCCAGGTACATCAGGCTTTATATAAATAGGTGCTGGGGGGCCATATACAAAGACCCCCCCCCCCCTCCTTATCACCTCACACCCTCAGCACACATTATTGTAGTGAGTGTGGTGTCTCCAGGTACATCAGGCTTTATATAAATAGGTGCTGGGGGGCCACATACACAGACCCCCCCCCCCCCCCTCTACAGGTACATCAGGCTTTATATAAATAGGTGCTGGGGGGCCACATACCCAGACCCCCCCCCCCCCCCTCCTTATCACCTCACACCCCCAGCACACATTATTGTAGTGAGTGTGGTGTCTCCAGGTACATTAGGCTTTATATAAATAGGTGCTGGGGGTGCACATACACAGACCCCCAGACCCCCCTCGTTATCACCTCACAACCCCAGCACACATTGTTGATCTTGAAGTTTTCTTTGTCCCTGTTGACCCTTCTAACCGTACTCTCATTTAAGGATCCATTTAGTCATCTTACAGACTGTTGTCATTGTAGGTCTTAAGATGCCATACACAAAACAGACCACACAGGACAGGCATCCATATATATTATATAGTAAGACCATGCCCTGAAAGTGACATGTGTGAGACCCAAGGAACTGGATATATAACATAAAGAGCACAAAGTACTGTCTGGCTCTAAGTCCATTATCAGAATGCAGCTACAGGTCCATTCCCTTTTCAATAGCTCCTTAGCTAGTTATACCACATTTCTATTTGCCCCCTCCCAATTTCCTCCCAGCCATGTGCCAGTGTGTGATGGCAGTATAGTAAGCTGTGGCTGTCAGGCTGCACATGGCATCACAACTGGCTGCATGGCAGTGCTGCAAATACTTTTCATTATACCTGGCATATTACCCTAGATTAGTACTGCACTTAGGTAGTTCAAAGCTTTTGTTTGTTTGCTGGTCAACATAATGATTCTTCTTTAATGCTCTGATATTTTGTAAAGCCAGTGTGCCCATAAACCATCAAATCCAGTATCAGGTCATTTTATTTCATATTTCTATTATAAGCTAAATTGCTTTGTACACCACCTGAGTAAAGCTGATGGACCACTGGTCGCAAAGCCCAGGCCATGCTTACTATGGGGACTCAATGTGTGCACATCTATTGGCTTACACTGTACTAGGGGCCTGATTCAATTGCCCACTTCATACATTTTATACACACCTAAAATCACTCTTAATATTGCTACATATTCGGCATATATTACTTTTTGGCACTAATTAATTCTTAAGTCAATAGAATGCATATAAACATTTATAAAAACAAAACATCAAAGCCAAATTTATGAGTTCAAGGCATTTGCAAGTAGCTAATTGCATGTGGCTATAGGTGTGTAATTACTTGACTATAATTTCATATTAGTTTATGAAATAGCTTGAAATTACTTCTTGTAAAATAGACTTGGGCTTTACGCTTGTAGGAAATTCTAGGTGTTATCACATTATTTATGTCCATACTATTACAGCAGTGACCGCAAACTGAGCTCTAGCAGGGACTAAATTCTTCCAAATAACAGAACATGCAGGCTTAGGATGTGTCCTAATAGTGATATCATAATATAAACTGAGTCTCATATATAAAGCATCAAAACCCCATGCACCCCAAATAATGACCATAAACTGTAATATGTCAAACATGCATGTACTTTCTTGGCAACAGTCATTATTTTTCTTTAACTTTTCAATGGACAATCCGATTCAGAAAAGTTTCCATAACCGTCTTCAGGGCCAAGGAGAAACGTCTTCAGGCCTCTGTGTTGGTGAATGATTAAATTAGTAGGTTAAAAAACAGACAACCTACACATGTACATTTAGTAACTAAATTAAGCTGGCTTAGTACATTCTATGAAATGGTTAAATATTTGTGTATAATAATAACTATAATCTGTATCACTTTATTCAGTGATAAACAAAAGTGTTGACTGTCATATCTTTTGCTGATAGAGCTGTTATCTAATAAGTATATGTGTAATTCTGGATAAGACAAGTAAATAAAATAATTAATTTACTTGTATTTTTGTACTTAGGCCCGACACTGTTCCTGAGAGATTTTATTGTGATTTATTTTCCGTATCTGTTTCTACATGATTTCAATTAAATATACAGTAAATTCAGTGATATTCCTATCATTATTTCAATATTCCTTACATTGAAACAGGTTAGTAAAAATAAACAAATAAGCTTATACCTTGATAACTCTCAGGGGCCAGGGAACTACCATTCCTAAAATGTTGCTTATGGTTCCTAATTCTTTCGGTTTTATGCAGATATGTTTATATATAATCCATACCCTGGCTCCTAAGTATATTTTGGAGCTAGCAAAATATTTTTATCTGTTGCTAAGTTTAAGTTAATTTGTGAACCCTTGCGCTTGCCTTATACCACTGTACTTACAAAATGGGTATTATCTGGATGGGGGGGGGGGGGCATACTTGCAAATTCTTAAAAATGTATTGTAATTTTTTATTGAACACCGGTGCAGAATATAATCTGCGCAATATATGCATTGCCAGAATGAAAGTGCTTTAGGCCTATGGTGGCGTAGGAGTTAAATGCCTCTTCTTCCTAATTAAAAGGGAGTGTGGGCTGCAGGGAGCCCTGACTGGACTTTGTGCAATGCCAGGAATGTCAGCACTCTAACAAAGTGAAAGCACAATTTATTACTGCTGCGTATGTTACTGCTGCATGCTGGGCAGAGTGGGTCCAGAGGAAGACACTGCTACTTCAGGACATGGGCTGAAATATTGCCTATCAAATAGCACTATTCTCTCTCAATTCAAAGAAATACCAGCTTGTTAAATATCTATCATATTTGTATTGGAGCTGTCAGCGTTCGGGTACATGCCCTAGGTTACAGTACATGTGGTTTGACATTCTATGTTGTAGGAATGTGCTTTATAATAATTTATGGGTCACAGCCTTTAAATAAATTGTATTTGTTTATGGTATAACGTTGCTCTAGCAAATTGTACTAACAATATTACCCTGTGGAGTGGAAATATAGGGCAAAATGAACTAAGGTTCTGGGCGCCTGAAATAATAGCTTGCTGAGACTTCAATTACAATGTTCCCAGAAAACAGCGATTTATAGCCTCTTTAAATCACTTCATAAACACTGCAAAGTTTAGTGAACTTCCACCTTTTTATCAACTGTGGATTAATTAGAGCCAGGGGTTAACAAAATGTAGGGCCCCATTCTATTGCCCAATTCGTAAACTTATACACACTTAAAATCACTCTTAATATTGCTACATATTCTGCAAATATTACTTACTGGCACTAATGAATTCTTAAGTCAATAGAATGCATATAAACATTTATAATAAAATTTGCAAGTAGCTAATAGTATATGGCCCATAGTACACAGATCGCCAGTAGTCTGTAAGCTTGATTCAGATGGTCTATAGTACAACGGTTATTACAAAAAATGATGATGTTAAATTAAGCCAATTAAATTAAAATGCACAAAAACTGAATAGAAGTTCCTAGATACTGCATTGTATAGCTTTAAGTGGTTTTGGAACAGCTGATCTGTGCCTTATGTTTTTAAATTTTGCCTTGTAATTATTTTATTTATATATATATATATACTGGTGATTTTGGACCGGCAGTAGCTCAGCCATTGGCTTAAAGGGGTACAGCAAAGTTGGGGCATAGCTATGCGCCTATTGGTGTCCAGGTATGTGTGGAGCTACAGCCTTCCGTAGTTCTGTGTTAGGTGTAGCAAACACATTTTGAGATATATGTACACAATGCTTCAGGCAAGTTGCTAGCATTCAGGAGGCTCTATCTTTTTACAAGTGGAAACATATGCATTGTTCCCAACTCATTCATTTTTTATTCTGTTCTTAGCTTGCAATGCGGCTTCCCTCTAGTTTTGAGTTAAAGAGAAACTGACGGTGCATAATCTTCTCTTTGGGTCTGTCTAGACCAGTGGTGGGTCGCTCAGTCCTATGAGGGCCACCTACGGTGAGGATTTGAGTATTTCTCTGTACATATGTTCTCTATACTTCTTCAGCACTTGTCACAAAGGGTAGTGCTCCTCTAAGTTTGTGAAAGACTATGGAAAAAACAGCGTTTCCTTGGATAGAAGAAATTTAATCAACCATCTATCAAAATATTTGCTTAAAAATGAATGCAGTTTTTTTTTTTTATATATACTGTGAACTGCCATTACATTTTTTTTTTAGGAATAATGGTCTGACCAACCTAACATTTTTGCGCATATCCATAAATATTACTTAGTGCTTTTCATCATCATACCATGCTGGAATTATTTTTGTTGACCGCTCTATACCTACAGTGCCTTACAAAAGTATTCACCCCCCTTGGCATTTTCGGTGTTTTTTATTGCCTCACAATCTGGAATTAACATGGATTGTTTGAGGATTTGCATCATTTAATTTACAGAACATGCCCACAACTTTGAAGATGTTTTTTTTTTTTTTGTGTGAAGCAAACAACAAATAGGAAAAAATAACTGAAAAAGTCAATGTGCATAACTATTCACCCCCCTAAAGTCAATACTTTGTAGAGCCACCTTTTGCGGCAATCACAGCTCCAAGTCGCTTTGGATAAGTCTCTATGAGCTTGCCACATCTTACCACTGCGATTTTTCCCATTCCTCCTGGCAAAACTGCTCCAGCTCCTTCAAGTTGGATGGTTTGCACTTGTGAACAGCAATCTTCAAGTCTGACCACAGATTTTCTATTGGATTGAGGTCTGGTCTTTGACTAGGCCATTCCAACACATTTACATGTTTCCCCTTAAACCACTCAAGTGTCATTGTCCTGCTGGAAAGTGAACCTCCGTCCTAGCCTCAAATCACGCACAGAGTGGTACAGGTTTTCCTCAAGAATATCCCTGTATTTAGCACCATCCATCTTTCCCTCAACTCTGACCAGTTTCTCAGTCCCGGCTGCTGAAAAACATGGTGTTCTTTTGGTGATGTGATGTGTTGGGTTTGCACCAGACATAGCGTTTTCTTTGATGAACAAAACGTTACATTTTAGTCTCATCAGACCAGAGCACCTTCCTACATACATTTTGGGAGTCTCCCACGTGCCTTTTCGCAAACTCAAAACGTGCCATTTTGTTTTTTGCTGAAAGCAATGGATTTCTTCTGGTCACTCTGCCATAAATCACCATTCTATGGAGCGTACGGCTTATTGTCGTCCTATGTACAGATACTCCAGTCTCTGCTGTGGAACTCTGCAGCTCCTCCAGGGTTACCTAAGGTCTCTGTGCTACCTCTCTGATTAATGCCCTCCTTGCCCAGTCCGTGAGTTTTGGTGGGTGGCCGCCTCTTGGCAGGTTTGCTGTTGTGCCATGTTCTTTCCATTTGGGTATGATAGATTTGATGGTGCACCTGGGGATCATCAAAGAATTAGATATTTATTTTTTATAACCAACCATGACTTGTACTTCTCAACAACATTGTCCCTTACTTGTTTGGAGAGTTCCTTGTCTTCATGGCAGTGTTTGGTTAGTGGTGCCTCTTGCTTTGGTGTTGCAGACTCTAGGGCCTTTCAAAAATGGTGTGTATATGTAATGACAGATCACGTGACACTTAGATTGCACACAGATGGACATCATGTCACTAATTATGTGACTTCTAAAGGTAATTGGTAGCACCAGAGCATTTTATGGGCTTCATAACAAAGGGGGTGAATACATACGCACATGCCAATTTTCTGTTTTCTATTTCTAAAAAATAGTTTTATGTATATATTTTTCTCATTTCACTTCACCAACTTAGACTATTGTGTTCTGATCCATCACATGAGATTCAGATTAACAAAACATTGAATTTAAGACTGTAATGTAACAAAATAGGTAACATGTCAAGGGGGGTGAATACTTTTGAAAGGCACTGTATGTTTTTTTATGTGGAGGCGTGATCGGTCATGTGCAAGTTTAGTGCTGGAGGCCCGCAAACAGGCCTGGACTTGAGGATATCCCTGCTGCATACTACGCTTCTGTAATCCATCTTGATTGACTCACTTGTGCACAGAAAGGAAATCCTCAAATCCAGGCCTGTGTGGCCCTCCAGGACTGAATTTGCCCATCCCAGAGTTAGATTAATGACAGCGACTTTTAACACTTATGAGTCACTGGGCATGCTCTGACTACCTTCCTCTACTCTTAACCATTCTTAATTAATGGCCTGAATTAAGAGATCTGGTCAGGTAGGAGGATCTTGGTAAGTTATTTTTGCCTAAAATAGCAATATTCAAGGTCATGTATCTAAACAAAACTTGAATTTTTTGTAAGAGCAATATACGACAAATAAATCTATGTGTAGATCAAGTTTTCATTTGTACCATAATTGGCACATTAGTTTTGTCCCTAATTAGGCAATATAATCAGATGAAATCTAAAATATAAATATGAAGTTAATTTATACAGTTCTGCACAGACTTCATAACCCATGGTGACTCACTCAATATGTTCTCACTTGTTACCCAAAATCATTATAGCATGTGACACATGAGTATAGTCCAATGGCAGAGTTCCTGCTGGTGCAGCGGTTGTGAAGCACAACAGGATGGACCCTCTGCTATGCGAGCACCCTGAAGCAATGGATAACTCTTAAATTATATGGGGACATTTTCAGGGTGTATAGAGTGATTGCAAGGTGACCCCAAATTATTTTGCACTAAGGCTCTCTAATAACTAGCTGAAGTAGCCATTGAAACATGTATCTCCCATACTGTATAGGGTGCACGTTTTTTAGTGGTGTTAGAGCTGGCTGCCATCCCCTTCGTTTTAAAGCAAGCGGGTATGTTAAATTGTTAAGGGCTATGTGATCCACAGCTGCAAGGGGCTTATTGCTTGCAAAGCTGTAACCTGTTCTGGAGATGTTTATAACAACACAAGCACATGTAAGAGGGCAGGTTTGATTTATTCTGGTTTGCATTCTCTATTTGCTGATCCATTTCATGCCTAGTAAGATTGTAACTAGTTCAACAGTTTCACTTTCATTGAAACCACAGTCATTGATTTACTTCAATACTTAGATGTGAATTTGTAAACCGCAGAATGTTTACAGTCAGAGGGGCCTGAAATGCAAGCACCTTTATCATTTATACCTGCCTACTGCAGGGTCCACCATCTGACTACTGAGCATTTTGGGCTGACCAAGTCACTGCTGGTGAAGAGCTCCTTGGGGAACAGGCCTCCCAACCACTGCACTATCTCTCACATTTGCAGTTGTATATAACTTTCCATTGCATTTAGGAGTCAGGAAGGTGATTAACATATCTTATCAAAAAGCTACTGCTGCATTTAATCTTATTAATGTCTGATGATGCTGCATTTGGGTCTCAGAATCAAAGGCTCTTCTGTAGCTGCTTTAACAATTAAAGACCACTGTACAAGTACACAATATGTTTGACTCTAAAGAGCCGTTACCAAATCTACATTTCTCCTACTCCTTGCACGCTTCTCCACCCCTCCCTCCACTCATAGATAACTGTCCTTTAGAATGTAAGTTTGCAAGTTTTCAATCTTGTGAGGTGCTTTAGGGAAAGCACATTGTATATCTGATGGAAAGCTCAATAACAGAGTCTTCCATTATTTTAATTGTGGGGAAATTGTTTATACTTGTACCTAACCCCTGTATAGCGCAGGGGAATATGTTGGACGCATTACAAATAAAGGAAAATAATATGTGCACACCCCTCAGGCTTCAAGTTGTCAGTGTTGAAAGATGACACAATGGAATTCTCTCTCTCTCTCTCTCTCTCTCATTTATTTATTTATTTATATATGTGTGTGTGAACTAACTACAAATATTTTTATATTCATGATTTACATAGCTGCTGTTATTATTTTGTTACATACTTATTTATTTTCTATTTTTTCTTGAATTACAGTGGTCCAAGCATAGCTTGAGTTGGGGGGGGTTATAGCTATGCGCCTATTGGCGTCCAGGTATGTGTGGAGCTACAGCCTTCTGTAGTTCTGTGTCTCTGCGTTAGGTGTAGCAAACACATTTTGAGATATATGTACACAATGCTTCAGGCAAGTTGCCAGTATCATGCAAGGCAAGTTGCCAGTATATGCCAACTCATTCATTTTTTATTCTGTTCTTAGCTTGCAATGCGGCTTCCCTCTAGTTTTGAGTTAAAGAGATACTGACGGTGCATAATCTTCTCTTGGGGTCTGTCTAGGCCAGTGGTGGGTAGCTCAGTCCTATGAGGGCCACCTACAGTGAGGATTTGAATATTTCTCTGTACATATGTTCTCTCTGCTTCAGCACACCTGAGCTGCCCACCACTAGTCTAACAACTTGTCACAGAGGGCAGTTTCCTTGGTTAGATGAAATGTAATCAACCATCTATCAAAATATTTGCTTCAAAATTAATGCAGTTTTTAAGTTGTTGTGAATTGCCCTTAAAAGTATTTTTTCAAGGAATAATGATCTAGAAACTCATAGCACACTATATATCCTGTCTAACTAACCTAACATTTTTGAGCATATGCATAAATAGTTATTTTCATCATCATACCATGCTGGAAATACTCCGTTGAGAGTGCTGATTGGCTATACCTATGTTTTTCTATGTGGGGGCACTATCAAAACGAAAGATTGGAAACTCGCAAACTTACAGTCTAAGGTATATATGCACAATAGCCAAAACTGTTAGAATCCAGAAATAGAATATAGGGGCCATTAACTCACTCAGTCCCGGGTTTGTTGGATCCTGCACTTCTACATTTACTAAAAGGATCTTGATTCTTACTATAACTATATACTTTCCTCTTACTCCTTCCTTCTACTGACAATAGTTGAAACTCATTGCATGGACTCACAAGGGTTAAACTGGCTTGTGGAGTGTAATTCTTATCAGTTTCAAACCCATCAAAGTTGAAATGTGACAACAGCAGAAACAGCACTTGGTGCTCAAAACGCACAACTTTAGCTTTTGTCTGCGGCATCATAATGTTCTATATTTGATTCTCCAGTAATACTGATCTGCTGCCAGGTTATGTTGACCGGGTAAATATTATACAATAATCTGTATTTAGTAGAACATTGTTTGTAAAGGTAATGTATTAAATGTATATTTTAAAATATATATTATAAATGGTTGTCCAACTCCGTCATTGAGATTTGGTATCACTCTTCTTGTTTCTATATAAGTGGTCAATCAGCAGCTAAGTCATTTTTCATTTATACATCTGTTCTGATGAAAGGAATATGTTGAAAACCTGATCATGTTTTTACCATCCATTACAGAAGTTGATAATGTCTCTTCTATAATCTAAAAATGCGATAGGAGTAAGTTGTTGGATCTACCTTGGATATTGAAAGGGTCATTACTCCCTGCTACTGAGATTATTGCACATTGAAATTATTAATACCATATATGTTTCTTCTGTTTTCATACATGTCCTAAACTTACTGACAAATACTTATGGCTAAATTTACTTATGTGAAAGCTCTCTCACTAGTAATGTGAACCTCTCAATTTCTCATGGAGAAAATTCAGCAGAGGATGAGCTTGGGAGCCAGGGCAGAGTGTGTTTAAGTAGCTATATGTAGATTAACTGAAATAGGAGTAAAATATTAGGACCTTCTGATCCCTGAGTTGTGAGTCCTTGCATTATAATGTTGCAAGCGGACTGAATATAATAATATAGGAATTTGAAGGATTTCCCTTTATCAGTTAGACTGTGCTCATCTTACTCTTTTTATAGCCTGGGTACTGTAATGTCGAGAACTAAATAGAATAAACAGTGATTGAGCACTGGAAGTTGCAGACTTGGTGCTTTCACTTGTGTGCATGCTCAGCCTACTCTGGTTTATAGGAACAGGGTATTTGGAAGGCCTTGTGTCCTCTGTGACGTAGAGTAGACCATGTTCTCCCAACTGTATAATTGGCGCGTGCAGTTTCAGTGTAGCATGTGTCTGTGTTATGTGGAGGAGGAAGCCTGGCCGGTGGCTAGAAGGATGCTGAGTCATTTGCAGGCTGGCAGTGGTAGCGCCGATAGAAGGTCAAACTGGGGGGCCCTTTCAGGGGGTAATTGCATAGATACTCCTCACAACACGTCCTTGCTTTACACTGTGACATACACTACGCCCTGTTTGTATTCACCAAAAACACTTCAACTTACTTTATGTTAAGAATAAGAGACCATGCTCTAATGCTGATGCCTGTATCTGTGGAAATGTAAAGAAGTGCTACTGTGCAGAAAGGTGGTAGTTAATTAGTCTCCCAGTATTGAAGTCACTGGTAATATTGAAATTGCTTGTGACAGCACTAAGGTTATGCTGAAAATAGTTCCATGATCAAATAAGGTATATTCTTTTTAGCAAGGCAATAGCAGACTAGGCGCCTCATTTCAAGGCTCGTAACTCAATCACAGACAGCCAAATGTCTGCGATTGAGTTGCATGCTCCTTTTGCAATGCTATTCAATTGGCTGGGCACCGGTCGCGGAAATTGGAAACCATGCTATCGGTAGTAGCATTTGTGGGCTTGAACATGATCGTGGATACAAGCCCACAACTCGTGGTTCAAGCCTGTATGACTTAGAATTCAATGAAATATAGATATTGGATTTCATACGGGCTTGAACCACAAGTTACGGCCTTGCATCAGTGATCATGTTGAAGTCCATAGGACTTCAATGAAAAATGGAGTTTGGATTTTAAAGTCCTACGGGCTTGGAGGTTGAAGCCTGTAGGACTTCTCATTGATTGCTGTGATCGATATAACATGACAATTAAACATGAAATTAAGTATTGGAGAATGTTGTGCTATTAATTCCAAGACCTAACCTCGCTTTCACTCTTAAGAAAAGTACAGTATTGCATATTTATTTGCATTTAGAGTGTTCCGATTTGTCATTAAGCCCTTTGCAAGACCTTCTTTGTACCAGTAACTTGTGGTTAGAAATTTGTGATTGACAGCGCAATTGAATATCGATTTGTAATTTTAGCATTTGGGACTCTTGCGGCCGTGAAAGATCAAAGGCTTGGAGGGCAATAACTTGCGGTTTTACAAATCATAATGGATGGCAGCTCGGAGCACATAACTTGATCGGAGCCCGCAAACGGAAGGCAATTGAATTGCAAAGTAACTTGCGATGTCTTGCGGGCCCGGATCTCCAAAACGGAGCAATAGAATGAGGCTCTAGGTGAATATTCATATACTTTTGAGCTCTGTATGTTTACAGTATATTACCTTTTTAGCTTACTTCACTACCATCCCATCTGGCAGATCAGTTATTGTAACCCCAGATATTTAATGTGGGATGGTGTAATCTATGAACCCTTGTTCCTTGAAGTATAAGTGTGAGGAATGCATTGCACCATTTTGTCCCAGTGGCTGGAAAATGTTCTTTGCTATATAAATACACAACCATTGTATGTATGCTTCACTTTGGCTTGTAGTCACTACAGCATACTGTTTAAAATTGTTTTTTGAATAGAAAATGTGTTGGACATAATCAACAAACTAACGCCCATGTTAGTCTGGTTGATGCAATATTGATGCAATTGTTTCGCTTATACATTTTTGTCTGTGACACCATGGGACAGATAGGGTTAGAAGTTGGAATTCTAGTTGCTAGCAAATATTACTTTCGTCAGACTAAAATTACTTTTCAAATACTGCTTTCATAGAGATAAATAGTTATTTGTCCTTTCTAACACTTATTGTGTGCAACATTCCTTTAGGAATCTTTACCTGAGATACCAGCTCTATTCTGAGCTGACTGGCCGTGGACTACAATCCTTCATACCAGTGTTTCTGAAACTATTTGAATTCTACAAAGTTCCAAAATGGCTCACTCCCATGTACCACATAATTTATCCACTGTCTCCAACATCTTTCAGTAGCCTTCAAAATATATGCTAGTACCTCATAATCTAGATTACCACAAAGCATTCCTTATACCTTTTGTAGTATATATCTCATGAAACCCCCGATCATACAAAATATGGCTCAAGAGTTCAATAAAACACAGTATGAGAAACACTGCTCTATACATATGTTACTGTATGTTATAATATACATCACCCAAACAGATATATAACTCTAAATATTCTATAATGGCAGCTTTATTGGTAGTGCTGTGTTGATCAGTTGTGGAAGCTTTTAGTAATGCCTTACAATTCAATAATTGCTTACATTTCACTAGGTTTTTAAACATAAAGAGCCATTGTAATGGCCAAGGTTTTGTAAAGTTTTTTTTTTTTTTGAGGTACAGCTCCTTCTTTTATAAAATGTGGCACAGCTGGCAACAGGCTTCCCCCCAGCTTGGTCATTGGCACACAGCTGTAGTGGAGACATGTATTCCACACTGCACCAGTTTGATAATGATGTGTTCCAGTTCGAAGGAGAAAAACAGCAGTTTTTAGTGTAAATTTTCACACATAAAAACAATGTTTGATACTGATCTTTATCACTTAAAAGTTGTAAACACTGGACCATTACAGTGGCTATTTAAAGAAACGGCAAAGGTCCCAGTTATTACAGATATGTAAAAAGCACATGTGAATAGAATTACAAATGGGTCACATTTAAAGGTCCTCCCTATCTATCTTCTAATGACTATATCGCATGTTGAAATATCTCTCACGGATGGGGATGATAAATCGCAAATGCAGTTATTATAGATCAGCATAATAATACATTAACACTTAATTGTATCTATCATATTGTGCATGTGTAGTTTATAACCCTCTAACTCTGGGAGATTATTAATCACATGAGATAAAGCCGTTAGTAGAAACTGAGGCCTTTTTGTGAAATGTATACTTCAATCTTAATTATCTAACTCTGGTAAATTGTTTACATTTATTTATATGTTTACTTTTCAGATTTGCAATAAATGGGGCATTTGCTGTGGCATTGTCTCAATTTCAATTCCAAAATCTTAAGCAGTCTTTTGGCTTCATGTGCTTTTGGTTGCAAGTTTGCATAGGTGGGCATGGTGTATTACTAGGTATATTATGTCTATAGCACTATTGGCAAACATGGACAAAGTGACCGAGGAATGTCTTTATTATTTAGGATTTTTTATTATTAAATATTAGCAGTGCTTGGACAAAAATGTATAATTAGTCAGGAAGACTTTTTTACAAAACAGAAATAATATGTGCCAGAGAGGGAGACCATTCATAGACATATAATATAATATGCTTCTGGAGATTATGTAGGAACTAGAAGTTGACATTTTAGGAGCCTATGTTCCCAAGACTTTTCCATCCCTGGTTATCATTTTTTTATTGCGTCCATGGCATTATTCATTGAATACATGCAAAATCTGATTACAGATATTTCTGATGGTGTGTGATAGGTAGACGCTAGGCATACAGACATGTAAAAGCGATAGAGCCATGTGTACAAAAGGTGCTAGGTTATGCAAGTACGAATAGTGCTATTGATTTAAAATACATTAAAATCCTTTCAATCCCTCAATACCCATCCCTACTATATCTGCAGTGCCTTACTGTTCTTGAACCCCAAGGAGCCATCAATGAGCCAGTCATATAGTATAATCTGATAGCAATACAGAATAGACCTGCACCAACAAGTTGAAAGTCCAAAATAACTTGCTCGTATAATATATTAAAGCTATTGTTTAAAACAAAAAACGTGAATAGTTTTTTCTAATCTGAGACACAGCATGAAGTTAGGACTTGATTGTCAATCAGCAGGACACAAGGGGTCGTATATAACTTGTAAGCTTCATTTTAAAGATACCAACTACACTGAGGAAGGGAGAGATAGGAATGAGGAGGGGGAGAAGAAGAGGTAATCGTAAAGTGCCGGTATACACAAAAGTACTGTACTACCAAACTAAACAAATGGTTGAAGTGAACGGTTAGATTTCTCTCTAAAACATTTTTATTAAGATACAGTAAGGGAAAAAAGTATTTGATTCCCTGCTGATTTTGAACGTTTGTCCACTGACAAAGATCAGTCTATAATTTTAATGGTAGGTGGATTTTAAAAGTGAGAGACAGAATAACAAAAAAAACGCATGTCTAAAAAGTTATAAATTGATTTGCAGGTCAAAGAGTGAAATAAGTATTTATTTGACTTCTTCAACTTGGCACTTGGTGGCAAAACCCCTTTTGGCAATCACAGAGGTCAGACTTTTCTTTTAGTTGGCCACCAGGTTTGCACACATCTCAGGAGGGATTTTGCCTGTCCAAGTCATTAAAGTTTCGAGGCTGATGTTTGGCAACTCGAACCTTCAGCTCCCTCTACAGAGTTTCTATGGGATTGAGGTCTGGAGACTGGCTAGGCCACTCCAGGACCTTAATGTGCTTCTTCTTAAGCCGCTCCTTTGTTGCCTGGAGGTTCTCACCCAAGATTTGAAGGTAAATGGCCTTGTCCATCGTCCCTTTGATGCGGTTCAGTTGTCCTGCCCCCCTAGCAGAAAATCACCCCCAACCCATAATGTTTCCACCTCCATGTTTGACGGTGGGGATGGTGTTCTTGGGGTCATAGGCAGCATTCCTCCTCCTCCAAACACGGCGAGTTGAGTTGATGCCAAAGAGCTACATTTTTGGTTTCATCTGACCACAACACTTTCACCCAGTTTTCCTCTGAATCACTCAGATGTTCACTAGCAGACTTCAGACGGGCCTGTACATGTGCTTTCTTGAGCAGGAGGACCTTGCGGGTGCTGCAGGATTTCAGTCCTTCACAGCGTAGTGTGTTACCAACTGTTTTCTTGGTGACTATGGTCCCACCTGCCTTGAGATCATTAAAAAGATCCTCCCATGTATTTCTGGGCTGATTCCTCGCCGTTTTCATCATTGAAACTCCACAAGGTGAGATCTTGCATGGAGCACCAGACCGAGGGAAACTGACAGTTAGTTTGTGTTTCTTCCATTCGCGAATAATCGCACCAACTGTTGTCACCTTCTCACCAAGCTACTTGGCAATGGTCTTGTAGCCCATTCTAGCCTTGTGTACGTCTACAATCTTGTCCCTGACGTCCTTGGACAGCTATTTGGTCTTGGCCATGGTGGAGAGTTTGGAATCTGATTCTGTGGACAGGTGTCTTTTTTTTTATACAGGTAATGAGCTGAGATTAGGAGCACTCCCTTTAAGAGAGTGCTCCTAATCTCAGCTCATTGCCTGTATAAAAGACACCTGGGAGCCAGAAATCTTGCTGATTTGATAGGGGATCAAATACTTATTTCACTCATTGACCGGCAAATCAACTTATAACTTTTTTGACATGCGTTTTTCTTGTTTTTTTTTTTTGTTTTGTTATTCTGTCTCTCACTGTTAAAATACACCTAACATTAAAATTATGGACTGATCATTTCTTTGTCAGTGGACAAATGTACAAAATCAGCAGGGGATCAAATACTAACCCCCACTGTATATGTTTCTGAGCCAGATGCCCCAATGATGTTGTTTCTGTGTGTGCACCGTGCAGTAGGAAAAAATGTCCCGTAGACATTCCATGTAGTATGTTGTTCTTCAGTTGTGTCTGACTCTACGTGACCCTGTGGACCTCAGCACCCTAGGCACATCTTTCAGCCACTGTCGCCCCCTGAGCTCCATCAAGCTCACGTTCTTTGCTTCAATTAACTCCTCTATGCATCTCCGCCTTTGTTGCCCCCTTCTTCGTGTCTTCAATTTTTCTCAGCATCAGAGCCTTCTCTAAAGAATCCTGCCTTCTCATGAAATGGTCAAAATATTTGAGCTTCAGCCTAGTGATCATACATTCCAGTGAACCGTTTGGCTTGGGTATTGATTTATTAATCTTCTTGTAGTCCAAGGTACTCTACACAGCTTTCTCCAAAACTACAATTCAAAGACATCAATTCTATGACGCTGCGTCTTCTTAATTGTCCAGCTCTCACATCCATATTTTACTACTGGGAATACCAGAGTTCTAACTATGCGGACCTTTTGTTCATAATTTTTATATCTTTTTAATTTCATGGGTGCAGTCAAATCTGAAGAGCTAATGGATCCTAGGAAAACAAAATCTGTCACTGCCTCCACTTCTTTCCATCTATTTGCCAGGAGCTGAGATTGCTCTTTGCCATGATCTTCATCTTTTTAACATTGTGCAGCAGTCCAGCTTTTGTACCCTCATAAATAGGCTTTCTAGTTCCCCCTCAATTTCAGCCATCAGAGTAGTATCACCCGCATATACAAGGTTATTGATATTTCTTCCAACGGTATTGATTCTGACTTACCCATGATGTAATCCGTGTATAAGCTTACAAGTCGAAGGCTTTAGAATAGTCTATGAAACAGAAGTAAATGTCTCATCTCTTGCTTTCTCTATTATCCAGCGGACATTGTCAATTTGTTCTTTTGTGCCTCTTCCTCTTGTAGGATCTTAAACATTACCTTGCTGGCTTGTGAAATGAGTGCAATTGTTCGATATTTATTTGGAGCAATCTTTGGCACTGCCTTTTTAGGGATTGGGATGTAGACTGATCTTTTTCAGTCTATCAGCCACTTTTGAGTTTTCCAAGTTTGTTGGCATAAGGCAAGCGACACTTTCACAGCATCATCTTGTAGGATTTTGAATAATTCAACTGAGATTCCATCACCTCCTGCAGCTTTGTTATCCACATGGATTCCTAGGACCCATCTCACTTCACTCTCCAAGATGTCTGGCTTCAGCTCATTGGACAATCTTTGGGGCCATCACTGCTGTTAAGATCCTTCCTGTACAAATCTTCTGTGTATCTCTGCCACTTCTTTATTTTATTTATATGTTTCTTTTAAGTCCCTACCATTTTTGTCTTTTTTTATAATGCTCACTGGCATTTTTTTTTCTTTTCTTGAAGAGATCTCTTGATTTTCCCATACTGTTATCATCTTCTATCACTTTTTACATAGCTCGTTATAGAATGTCTCCTTGTCACTTCTTGCTGTCCTCTGGAATTCTGCATTCAGTTAGACAAATCTTTTCTTATCTCCACTGCCTTTCACTTTCCTTCATCCTGGGCTACTTCCAAATCCTCATTGGATAGCCAGTTTGCCTTTCCTTCTTTTGGGGATATTTATTACGGTTTCATGTATAATGTTGCAAACTTTGGTCCAAAGTTCTTCAGGCATTCTATATATCATGTCTAGTCCCTTTAAAACATTTTTAGTTTAATTCTGAACTTTGCAATAAGAAGCTCATATTCTAAGACACAGTCAGATCCAAGACTTGTTTTTGCTGACTACATAGAGCTCCTCCATCCTTGGCTACAAAGTGTATATAGTCAATATGATTTCTAAATTTGTCCATATGGTGGTGTTCATGTGTAGCGTCATCTCTGAGGCTACTGGAAATGGGTGTGCTATGACCAGAGAATTATAGTGCAAGAATTCTACTGCTCTCTTACCTGCTTAATTTTGTACTCCAAGGCCAATCTTGCCCCTTATTCCAGGAATATGTTGGTTCCCTCCTTTAGCATTCCAATTTCCTATAATGAGAGTAACATATTTTCTTGGTTTTGTATTTAGGAAGTGTTGAATGTCTTTGTAGAATTGGAAAACTTCAGCTTCCATGGTTGGAGCATAAGCTTACCATTACAATATTAAATGGCCACCCTTTGAATATAAGGGTTACTCCATTTATTCCCCTTGAAGATCTGGTAGAAGATCTGGTGGTTGTTTTTATGTGAAATGTCCTATTCCAGCCCATTTGAGTCACTAATTCCCAGGATATCAATGTTTAATCTTATCATCTCATGTTTGACCACATCCAGTCTGCCTTGGCTCATAGTTCTGACCAATTCTGAATTGTTGTTTGCATCAGCGACTTTCCTTTCCCCCCCAGACACATCTGCATTTTACAATGACTTGAATTTGTGCTCATTAATTTTGGCTGGACAGAAGAACCACATATTGATTTATACAGAGTCACATTTACCTCCATAGGCATAAGTTGCTGACATCAAGAAATGTCCAGAGTACAGAATATGATATACAAGTTAGTTAATTTTAAAGTTAATTTGATTTGATTTTTAGTGGTAAAGTATTTTACTTTAAGAACAATGTGTATTTAATTATTTATTAGTTATCACATGATGAATTCAGCAACATTTTCAAATGTCATGAGTTTTTTGCATTGTGATGGTCCTATTTAAAAATATCCTTTTCAAGGCTACATTGGCGTGGTTACAAATTAATTACAATCGTATTATCATCGGTATTTTTGTGTCATTGGTAGCAAAAAAACAGGGGTTCAGGTTGGGGGAACATGTAAGACAGGCCGAATGCTTTCAATTTAAGCTTTTTCCTTAGATTTTTATACCATTGTTTTGCTGATGACACTAAATCATCCTGTCTTCCCCTCAGCATGATCCTTTTACTCTCATAATCATCATTATAATCCAGGCCTGGCTTGTATCTTACATGCTAATCAATACAGTGAAAGGACCACAATGAAAAAAAAAAAATTTCCTTCAAAAAGGTGGTCTAACTTAGAGCATAATAAAGCAGAAAAAAAGTCATAAAGCAAGTTTTTAATGATAAAAACTGCATTTTGATACCACTACTGGGCCCCGGGGTAATCAATGATATATAGGTGGAAGTTGTGTGTGCGAGGGGGCATTTAGATTTCTGGAGAGTTATGGTTGCATTTCCGGAAGCAAGCAGTCTGCTTCTGGGCTAGTGAGAAGGAAGGGGTGTGGGGCTCCTCACTAGCCCAGAAGCAGACTGCTTGCTTCCGGAAATGCAACCATAACTCTCCAGAAGTCAATTTCATATGTATTCAATTATTTTAACAAAGGTTCTGTTTTGTTCCACTTCTGTCTCCAATGATATCCAAAACACACACCCTCCTGATATAGCTCTGAGGAAGTGATATAACAAACACAAAATTAATTCCTGTACGCCTAAACAGTTTTTTTCGAAATTCAAATCTCCCCCCAAAATCTCTTATGTCCATGGCTTGCACAAATATTAATATTCTTAGGATAGTGCATACTTGACAAACAAGTCTTTTTTTTCTGTCATTTAAATAGAGAATTTTGTACGTTTCTGTCTGTTTCCCTCCCCTAAATTGTACCTGTCAATTTCACCTCTACAGCATTCACAACATTTTTTTTTCTTCTGTGCAAGCAAATTCCTAGTTTAGTCCATATTTACCCACCTTCCTCTCCAACCCTCTATATTAATCCATAACCATTTATTTCTCTCAATTCTCTATTAAAATCAGCTTCAAATCTTGCACATGTACTACTCCTCCCATTGTCCTACCATGCTCTATTGGACTGCCACATCCACGACATTGATATAGTTCTGTGGCTCATTTTTTTAATATTGATACTCATAAACTTCAATGTAATGTTGTTGTTTTTTTTGGAAATGTATAAAGCACCTGAGGAAAAGTACAATAAAACATAAATAGATATAAATAAATAATAGTGCAGTTCTTCAAATGTTTTAATGTGAACTTTCTTCCTTTTATACTAGGGATCACACGCTATTCATGTAAAATGTGAGATTCTTTCCAAACCAATGGTGTATTTCTACCTAGGGCCAACAAGCCCAGGTCAGGGCAGCACATTTTCAGGAGGTAGCAGGCTGGCTGAAGGTGCTGGTGTAGTGCCATGGAATAATGTGTTTGACAACACTGGACAAAGGCCGGGCGCCAGGTTGACACAGTGACTAAAAAAGAACAGCTGGTGCCTACATTTTATAGGTCATCAGAAGAACATTGAGGGTTAAATGCCCTGCAAGTCTTCTCTTTGTATGACAGTGATTGCATGATTCCAGTCACATTGAGTTTCATCTGAAATTTCTTTGCTTGGTGGAGATTTAAATCTCCCTCCATGCAGGCTGGGAGGCCTTCAGGAATCTGCATGGTCTGTCAGTGGATACAGCAGCTCTTGCGACTCCTGCATTCAGCTGTATATGCTACTGGAAGGAGTTGTAATGTCTTTAAAATGATTTTAAAAACGATAAATACATTTTAAAAAATGTGTGCAAAACCAAAGAAGCAGAATTCAAACTCAAATACTATAGTTCTATAGCAGATGCTTTAGCTCTCTCTGCCATATATCTGTAACTAATAATAACTAATGAATAGAGAAATAAATAAAATCAATAAAGCTAAAACAGTATCAGTGTGACAAAGCCTGAACATTATTATCTATGCTGGACTCCAGGGGCAATAACTGAAAATGACAATTAAAAAAAATGTAAACCCATTTCCATATGCTTTCCACATTCTTTCCCTTTAATCCCTGTCATTGTGTTTATGGGGTGTGGTAATGGGCAAATTGGCTTGACATTTTCCCAGCACAAGGGTGAGGCTCACAGTATACAGACTCTGGGCCTAAGACTGCAGACAGACCGCTTCCTGTTGGGAATGTAAACATCTTTTTTGAATCTACTTAGATCCAGGAATATCAGGAAGCTGCCCGTTTACATTGTTATTTGTATACAGTTTGTGTACAGTGTGTGTGTGTGTGCATATACAGGCAGACCCCGCTTAACACTTGCCCGTTTAACACCGATTCACTATAAATCTGTTTTTGCCTGACACATCCCCCATTGGATATAACACAGTTTTAGGCAGTGTAATGTTTGCTGTTTGTTTGAAGTTCATATAAAACTAAAAACTGCAATTGTGTATCCTTATCTCCCCCATGCTAAAATGACCCAATTTAAAGCTGTCTCACTTAGGTTCCAAGCAATAGGAGTGTTATCTACAGAATTAAACTGGGTATAGCTGTTTATATAAAGAATTTCCGAAAGCTTTTTTCCTTTGAGCACCAAGAAATATTTTTGACTGTGCCAGTAGAACTCAAATGTCCTAAAGCGTCGCAAACATACATTACTAGTTGTAGCAGCAGTGTAAGCTATGAACATAACAATCTTTTGTTTAATTATAGGATGTTCATCTTGGGTTTATCACTTTCTGATAGCTTTAATCCGGATGGGAGTGATTAGCTAATATATCAGTGCAGAGAAGAATGAGGGTGATTAGTCTCATTGAATTTGACACCAAAAATGTAAACACGTCTCACATATAACTTTCACAAAACTATTATTGATGCCACTGGTGACCAGCACACGTACACTATACATTTTTTTCTAATTAAAAACTTTATGACTTAATAACCGTATATACTCGAGTATAAGCCGACCTGAGTATAAGCCGAGGCACCTATTTTACCACAAAATACTGGGAAAAATGAGTGACTCGAGTATAAGCCGAGGGTGGGAAATGTGCTGCCCCCTGATTCCCTCTTGTGCCCCTCTCTTGTGTGCCCTTTTCTTGTGTCCCCCCTCTCTCTCCCCTGTGTCTCTTCCCCCCCCTCTCTTCCCTGTGCCTCTTTCCTCCCCTCCCTTATCGGCCTCCTCAACCCCCCTCCTAATCCTCAACCCCCTCCTCAACCTCCCTCCTCATCTTCAACCCCCCATCCTCTTCCTCAACCCACCCTCCTCATCCTCAACCCACCCTCCTCATCCTCAATCCACCCTCCTCATCCTCAACCCACCCTCCTCATCCTCAACCCACCCTCCTCATCCTCAACCCACCCTCCTCATCCTCAGCCCCCCTGCTCAGCCCCCCTCCTCAGCCCCCCTCCTCAACCTCAACCCCCCCTCCTCAACCTCAACCCCCCCTCCTCAACCTCAACCCCCCCTCCTCAACCTCAACCCCCCCTCCTCAATCTCAACCACCCCCTCCTCAATCTCAACCACCCCCTCCTCAATCTCAACCACCACCTCCTCAACCTCAACCACCCCCTCCTCAACCTCAACCACCCCCTCCTCAACCTCAACCACCCCCTCCTCAACCTCAACCCCCCCTCCAGCCTCCCTCCTCTTCAGCCTCCCTCCTCTTCAGCCTCCCTCCGCTTCAGCCTCCCTCCGCTTCAGCCTCCCTCCGCTTCAGCCTCCCTCCGCTTCAGCCTCCCTCCGCTTCAGCCTCCCTCCGCTTCAGCCTCCCTCCGCTTCAGCCTCCCTCCGCTTCAGCCTCCCTCCTCCTCAACCCCCCATCCTCCTCCTCAACCCCCCATCTTCAACCTCAACCCCCCATCCTCAACCTCAACCCCCCCATCCTCAACCTCAACCCCCCCATCCTCAACCTCAACCCCCCCATCCTCAACCCCCCCATCCTCAACCCCCCCATCCTCAACCTCAGCCCCCCCATCCTCAACCTCAACCCCCCCATCCTCAACCCCCTATCCTCAGCCCCCCATCCTCAACCTCAACCCCCCCCATCCTCAACCTCAACCCCCCCATCCTCAACCTCAACCCCCCCATCCTCAACCTCAACCCCCCCATCCTCAACCTCAACCCCCCCATCCTCAACCTCAACCCCCCCATCCTCAACCTCAACCCCCCCATCCTCAACCTCAACCCCCCCCATCCTCAACCTCAACCCCCCCCCATCCTCAACCTCAACCCCCCCCATCCTCAACCCCCCCCATCCTCAACCCCCCCCATCCTCAACCCCCCCATCCTCAACCTCAACCCCCCCCATCCTCAACCCCCCCCATCCTCAACCCCCCCCATCCTCAACCTCAACCCCCCCATCCTCAACCTCAACCCCCCCATCCTCAACCTCAACCCCCCCCATCCTCAACCTCAACCCCCCCATCCTCAACCTCAACCCCCCCATCCTCAACCTCAACCCCCCCATCCTCAACCTCAACCCCCCCATCCTCAACCTCAACCCCCCCATCCTCAACCCCCCCATCCTCAACCCCCCCCATCCTCAACCCCCCCCATCCTCAACCCCCCCCATCCTCAACCCCCCCCATCCTCAACCCCCCCCATCCTCAACCTCAACCCCCCCCATCCTCAACCTCAACCCCCCCATCCTCAACCTCAACCCCCCCCATCCTCAACCTCAACCCCCCCCATCCTCAACCTCAACCCCCCCCATCCTCAACCTCAACCCCCCCCATCCTCAACCTCAACCCCCCCCATCCTCAACCTCAACCCCCCCCATACTCATCTTCAAACTCCCTCCTCACTTTACCCCTATAAATACCTCCCCCTCTCCCTTTGCCCTCACTTACCTCAATCTGCAGCTCCTTCCTGCGTCTTGACCTGGCCAATGCTAATGACGTGGCGCGCATGTGACCTCACGTCATTAGCATATGCCAGGTCCCGAAGCAGGAAGGAGCTTGGAGAGCGGAGGAGCAGCTGCAGATTGAGCCAAGTGAGGGCAAAGGGAGAGGGGGAGGTATTTAGAGGAGTTTAGAATGAGGGGGGAGGGTTAGAGAGACACGGGGGGAGGGTTAGAGAGACACGGGGGGGAGGGTTAGAGAGACACGGGGGGAGGGTTAGAGAGACATGGGGGGGAGGGTTAGAGAGACACGGGGGGGAGGGTTAGAGAGACACGGGGGGAGGGTTAGAGAGACACGGGGGGGGGGAGGGTTAGAGAGACACGGGGGGGGGGAGGGGTAGAGAGACACGGGGGGGGGAGGGTTAGAGAGACACGGGGGGGGGAGGGTTAGAGAGACACGGGGGGAGGGTTAGAGAGACACGGGGGGAGGGTTAGAGAGACACGGGGGGAGGGTTAGAGAGACACGGGGGGAGGGTTAGAGAGACACTGGGGGAGGGTTAGAGAGACACTGGGGAGGGTTAGAGAGACACGGGGGGGGGGGGAGGGTGACTCGAGTATAACCCAAGGGGGGCCCTTTTCAGCCTTAAAGAAAGGTCTGAAAAACTTGGTTTATACTCGAGTATATACGGTATGCTTCTAACCAGTATATGTACGTGTGTGTGTAATAAATATAAAATGTTTGTACAGTGGTACTTTTTAACATCAGTAAGAGATGGGAATTCAACACATTCACAGACCAATAGTATGACCTCCTCGGTGAATACTTTATGGGGAACTGTTAAAGGACTCTGTAATCCTTTTCTTTTTCTTTTTTTCTCTTCATGAAATCAACAAAGGAGTCTCACGCTCCTGCCATTTCTGTTTAACAGCTATAGAAACTTCTCAGCCAGTTATGGGGAATCATAAAAAACCTCCAGGGATCCATCATTTGATTAGCTGACAAGCAAACATGTGATCCTCTCTATAAAGGGGAACTAGCATGGAGAAGAGGAAATATCTATACTGTACTTCCCTGTGGGGCACCTTCAGGGTAAATTTAGAATATTTTAAAAAACCTTTTTGTTTAAGGCTTTGATTTGTCAATTATTTTAGACTAGCGACTTGCCCGTCAAAAATGACGGGGCAATAAAATTATAAGGCAGGTAATGCTGTTTGCCACAGATATTATTTTTTTTTGGTGGTCTGAGATCCTTCGGCGCTCATTGCGAGCCTCATGCTGAGTGCCTTTGCCGCTCATTGCGGGGCTGTTGGTGGTTGTATTTTTTTTTTCTGAGAGGCGCTTTTGCTGTTATTGTTTGGTTGGCACTGATCTGCTTTTTGTTCTTATTGCAAGGCTTTGTGTGCTATGAGCAGCGTTGGCGCTCATTGTGAGGCGCGCAATGAATGGCTTTAGTGTTTATTGCGATTAGTGTTTTTTGTGTGTGTGTATTTTTGTATGCTAATTAAATAATTAATAAATTAATAAAATGAATATATTTTACCTATTTGTAAGTAATATATGCAGGAAGCATTGTGCTGAAGAGCTGACAATCTGTTTTGATGTTCCTGCAGCATACAATGTAGGTTTGCAGTGTGGTTGAGCTGAGGTGCAAGTGTCAGCAATGTGCGCAGTGTGTAGTGTAAATAGGCTGCATGCGCGAGGGGAAACCCGTTTGTGTAACTGTGTACTTCCGCATTGTGTAAGTTAGTATTGTAAAATGGCGGCGAATGTGTATGTGGTACGCGGCTGTGTATGATTTAGCGTCCTTGCTAAAAGTGCATTTTGTACCTGGGACGGCTTTTTGGAAAAGCCGTATGTGCTTGGTGTTGTTTTGTGGCTTTAGGGTCCTGTAGCCTCGTTTTTGTTTTTTTTGGCTGCCATTTTTTCTCTTGCTTAGTGAATTTTTGTGTGGTGTAACTTCACTTGCAGAGGTCCTGGGTCCTTTTTATGTATTTGTGTGTATTTTATTGTGTTTTTAATGTTTTCAGGTGCAAGCGGTTCGGCCGTTAAGGTTGTATTTTTGCGAGTTCGTAATGTGTTTTTTTGCATTCTAAGTCCTGCGGTTCGTATTTTTTTGTGTAAGTCCGTATTTAGTGATTGCGTGTTAGATCTATTTTGTTAAAGTGCCTCTTGTGTGGGTGTTTGTAACCGCTTGTGAGGCGCAGTAGAGCCTCCACCTCCACAAATGCGACCCCTCACTTTGAGGGTCCGCATTTGCGGACCAAACTGCGTCCCTCGCGTCGCGTGACAACGACTCGTAGTTTGACAACTATTATATATGATAGAAAAAGACAGGGCAGATTTGCTTTAAGGATTTCTTAAAATTGTCTGCAATAAAAGTACATGGAGTACATCATTAAAATATATAAGGATCTCTTAAATTACTGTAAAGGACACACAAAAACAGAATAAGGCAGGGATTGTGTTCATATTGACAAATCAATCTTCCTACATGTATTTCTTGCAATCTCCTAGCTTGTTCATTCCTCACCTTGTTTCTCTTTGTTACTCAAGTATTTCAAGCGTCTTGTTTTCACTTCCAGTTTCAATATATATGAGTGACAGATGCCTTTTGTAATTGCAAACGCAGATCACATGAAACGTGTTGAGCTTTGGGCAGAAAAAGTATTAGCAAGGGTACTTGAGAACACAGATGGGAGATTCCCATATGCAGGAGCTATTTGAGTTAAGACAGTCTTTTTTTCTTTCATTTATTAATGCTTCCATCCTTTTGCAAGGCATACATCACATATTATAATTGTCTAACTGCGAGTTGTCGTCGCGCTTTGCGGCCCTCGCAAAGGAAGGGCCGCAACTGACGACAACTCGCAGTTTCACCATGGCTCCCATCAGCCCTACTGCAGGCGTGCACGGGTAGCCGGCAAGCGTGCGCGCGCGCACACGCGAAGACGTCGCGTGCGCGGGTAGCCGGACAGACAAGCGTGCGTGCGCGCACGCAAAGACGTCACATAAGCGTGCGCGCGCGCGCATCTACAGCAATGAGGTGAGGGAGAGAGACACGGGGGAAGAGTGACAAGGAGGGGAGAAGCAGGGGAAGAGATACATGAGGGAGGGAGAGGAGGAGGGGAATAGAGACACGAGAGGAGGGGGGAAGAGAGACACAGGGGACAGGGGAAGTGAGATACAGGGGAGGGGAAGAGAGACACAGGGGAGGGAGAGGAGGGTGAAGAGAGGCACAGGGAAGGGGGAAGAGAGGCACAGGGGAGCGAGAAGAGGAGGGGGAAGAGAAACACAGGGGAGGGAGAGGAGGGGGAAGAGAGACACAGGGGATGGAGAGGAGGGGAGGAAGAGAAACGGTAGGGGAGGAAGAGAAACGGTAGGGGAGGAAGAGAAACGGTAGGGGAGGAAGAGAAACGGGAGGGGAGGAAGAGAAACGGGAGGGGAGGAAGAGAAACGGGAGGGGAGGAAGAGAAACGGGAGGGGAGGAAGAGAAACGGGAGGGGAGGAAGAGAAACGGGAGGGGAGGAAGAGAAACGGGAGGGAGAGGAGGCGAGGAATAGACATGGGGGAGGAGACACAGCGGAAGGGGGGAAAAGATGAGGGTCAGGGGGTGGAGAGACACAGGGGAGGGATGAGGGGGGCAGAGACACAGGGGAGGGAGACGGGGTGAAGAGACACAGGGGAGGGAGACGGGGTGAAGAGACACAGGGGAGGGAGACGGGGTGAAGAGACACAGGAGTGGGAGAGGGGGAAGAGACACAGGAGTGGGAGAGGGGGAAGAGACACAGGAGTGGGAGAGGGGGAAGAGACACAGGAGTGGGAGAGGGGGAAGAGACACAGGAGTGGGAGAGGGGGAAGAGACACAGGAGTGGGAGAGGGGGAAGAGACACAGGAGTGGGAGAGGGGGAAGAGACACAGGGGAGGGAGAGGGGGGAAAGAGACACAGGGGAGGGAGAGGGGGGAAAGAGACACAGGGGAGGGAGAGGGGGGAAAGAGACACAGGGGAGGGAGAGGGGGGAAAGAGACACAGGGGAGGGAGAGGGGGGAAAGAGACACAGGGGAGGGAGAGGGGGGAAAGAGACACAGGGGAGGGAGAGGGGGGAAAGAGACACAGGGGAGGGAGAGGGGGGAAAGAGACACAGGGGAGGGAGAGGGGGGAAAGAGACACAGGGGAGGGGGGAAAGAGACACAGGGGAGGGAGAGGGGGGAAAGAGACACAGGGGAGGGAGAGGGGGGAAAGAGACACAGGGGAGGGAGAGGGGGGAAAGAGACACAGAGGAGGGAGAGGAAGTAGAGGGCGGGAGAGGCTCACAATGAGTTCCAAAGCCACTCATTGCAAGGCCCGAGATGAGCGCTGTAGGAGCTTATCGCAAGGCCAGTAAAGTAGAGGGGGGAGAGGTTCGCAATGAGCCACTCCCGTCAAGTAGAGGGGTAGAGAGGCTCGCAATGAGCGCCTTCGGCGCTCATTGCGAGGCCCGTGATTAGCGCCGAAGCAGCTCATCGCGAGGCCAATAAAGTAGGGGGGGGGGAGAGGCTCGCAGTGTGTGACAAACACCATTGCTTCAATTTATTGCCGTCATTTTTGACGGGCAAGTCGCTAGTTTTATATATAAAGCTTAATTCAGGATATGTGTTGTAATAGCATTGGATATCCCTTTAAGTGGTTTTAAAATGTACAAGAGGGAAGCTTACTTCAGAGAAAGAGAAGTTCTGTACTGCACACAATGATACATAGGAATTCAGGGGAAATTCAAGTACATCACACAAGTCACGTGACAAGTTTTTAATACTTTGATGATGCCGTTGCCGTGTTAGATTTCTGAGCTGTATTGGCTCCCAGTCTCCTCATTCAATGACAATACAGCTCCGCATTCTAATGTGACGGTGACACCACCATGTTTTTTGGAGTAATGGGCAGCTCGGTGTCTCCTGTAGTATGGAGCAGAACAAAAGTAAATGCAGACAAGTTCAAATATTTACATATTTAAAATTCTCCCATACATGAAAATGTTTGCTCAGTATTTTTTTCACTCAGGTTTTTTTGTTTTGTTGTTGCTCTAAACAATATGTAATTCTTTTATGCCTTGTCTTCATTTAATGTGGCTAAAATGTATGCATATAGGAAAGCCATGCATGTTACATCATGACGTGCTAGATCTTTAAATGAACGTGGAAATCATTATTTTCTTTATTGCATCAGAAAGAAGGTACTTTATCATGTGTTGGTGTGTATTCTTTTTTTCAAATAAAGGTCTCAAAGGTCCTAAAATACTCATAGGAGATTATCCTCGGTCTGCCAATGAGATTTATAGACAAAAGCATGCTCTCTGCAATTCCTGTTTTCTTTTGTTTCAATAAAACCTGTTTGGTTAACACACATTTTATGTTTAATGGACTGTGCTTTCCAAATAAATATTGGTAGGTGTAATGAAAAAAATTGAGTTGGTTAAAACTGAATTCCATCTCACAGTTGTAAATGTTATGTTTTATACAGTAGATTGTGTATATACCTGAAAAACATTCTGCTGTTTGTCTTGAATTTAATCTTCTAATACTGGGTATTTATCAGTTCATTTATTTATCCTACTTTGCATGTTGTTTGTATACAAGCATGGCATGTGAAGGTAAAATAAAATGAAATAATGAGAGGTTTCAGGTCTCAAACAAGCAGAGTTTATCTATTTCACCATGGCAGTTGACCTCCTTGACCTTCCTGAGGCAGATATTCTCTGCTGCCTTCCAAAGGCTGTCTCTCCCTTACCAAGACTGACTGTCTCTGACTTCATTGTCAAGACTATGGATCTCTGCCGCTCCTTTTTTGTGAAGGTTGCCAATGCTGTTTCTTTCTGCCCACCTGTCCTCTCTGCTCCTCTGTCACTCTGACCTCCCGGCTAGGTTGTGGCTCTCTGCCCATTCCCATTGCCTAGGATGTGGCTCTCTATTCTCCCCTCCTTTGGCACAGCTATTGCTCTCTGCTCACTCCTGTTTGCCAAGGCTATTGCTCTCTGCTCACCCCCGTTTGCCAAGGCTATTGCTCTCTGCTCACCCCCGTTTGCCAAGGCTGTGGCTCTCTGCTCACCCCCGTTTGCCAACGCTGTGACTCTCTGCTCACCCCCGTTTGCCAACGCTGTGACTCTCTGCTCACCCCCGTTTGCCAACGCTGTGACTCTGCTCACCCCCGTTTGCCAACGCTGTGACTCTGCTCACCCCCGTTTGCCAACGCTGTGATTGTCTGTCCTTCTCCCACTTTTCAAGGATGTGGCGGTTTGCCATACTTTCACTTGCCAAGACTTCCATTCTTTGCTTACTTTCCATAGAAGCCCTTTTCTTATGAGTGTCTTGCCTCTAGTGACTTTATCTATGTCTTTCCTTTCTCTTGGCTGATACTTTCTCATCTACTCATCTTCTCATCTCTCATGTGAAATATAAATATATAATGGAAATTGATCAACTTTGTGATTGTATCATGTGGTGTGGACTTGTAACTTTTTAACTGTTATAAGGCAAGATGTACTAAAAGTGTAATTGCTACTTTGCCACTTAGCCCTGAAAGGTTCCTGTGCCTTGTGGGGGTGTTGGTACATAGTGGACACATTAACTTTATGTGTTTTTAATTTCATAGGTCTTCAATGGAAGAACAATGGTTTGTATACACACATTGATACATAAACTATGTATCTATCTAAAAAGATAGCTACTAACTACAGGAATATTCATCATATTTTTTAACATTTTAGCAAATTGGTTAATCTAGAAGAGATGCAAGTGATGGACCAAAACCCTACACTAACATTGAATAGTCAGTCTATGACACTGGCACAAAAATCATATGTTCTATCGGGCACACAGCAGCTGGTGAATGGATTAAGAGGAAACAATTGAAGCTAACTATGGGGTTCTGCATCACTGGAAGGCTCAACCTTAAGGACCCAAAGCTGTCTTAATTAACCTACAACAACTGAGCTGTGTTTTTCTTTTGCCACATCCAAGCTCAATGTTAATCTCTAAGTATATATCCATGCCATAGCATTTATTCTAAACTGATTCACATATCAAAAAGCCATGATGGGAACACCACTTCTATTAGCCCATATGCAACAAGTGTTTTCCTAATCTAATGGCTGTACAGGGATGTTGCTGTTGGAACATAATCAGTCATCACCGAACGTGGCTTCATCAGGGAAGCTGTTATCGACTGAATATTCAATATTTGTGAAGGTTTTTGGTCCATCCAACCGTTTACCAGTTTATGGTTTTAATTATCTTAGGTCCTGCATTTTCTTTATTAGCCAATTAGCTATGATACTATAGAAATAAGGAAGATATCCCTGTTGCTAGCATCTATCTTTTTTTATTTTAATTCTAGTATCTGTTTGTTTGTTTTTTAATGAAAAAAAAAATAAAGTTTATGTTTTTTTAAATCCCACATTCCTCATTGAATTGTAAGCTTCTGTTGATATATAACACTGCATACATTGTACTAACATCTGAGACGTGCAGATTGAGTTGAACATGTACAATATATGTCTCGATCAGACAGAGCTAGTCACATAATGTTTACTAACTTCCTCTGCTAATATGACAGTGAATCTTATTTCTCACACAGTGGAAAGCCCCTCATTTAGTGTTTCCTTTTTCTGCTTTCGTAGCATACCACAACTGCTTCAGTCACTGCAATGAATGGGGACACTATTCAAGCTGACAGTTCCTCCGTCCCACAGGGCTGGACTGAGTTCTGCGAGCTCCATGCCATCTCCACGGCAAGAGAGCTGGCAAAGCAGTATTGGTTGTTTGCTAACCAGAACCCACACCATGACATTTTGGCAGCAGAGAACTTCTCCTTGCAGTTCACGGATTTATTCCAGCAATATTTCAGGAATGAGGTAAGGGAAAGCTGGGGCATGGACCAAGTTCGATTAATTCCCTTTAGTAAAGTCAAGGATTATAGAGAGACGGGCAGGGGGCCATCAGACGAGTCACCCAGTACGGTTGCAGCAAAGGTGGAGGTGGATTTAACGGCACGTCATGAACATACAGAGCAGACGGCTTGTGACACTGCTGTCCAACAAGTGCCCAAAGCCTGGAGTTCTGAGGAGCTCCGGACAATCAATAGCACTCCACCTACAAGGCCTTTTATCCGAATTACCTTTAATAACCTCAGGAGGAGTCTTCGTAATATATTCCGTAGGAGGTCAGCAGATTCTGCACCTGCTGAGACCAGGGAGGCAGAGACAGATACAACAGAGTCACCCACCTGGCTTAGCATTCAAAAAAGGATTATGCCGTGGACCACAACAAGGGAGCAGGTTGTTGATGTTCGCAAAGAAGGACAATTAAATTACAGCATGGTGGATGAGGCTTGCATGGACAGTGGAACTTTATGGCAGAGGTGCAGATTGGTTTTGCGGAAAACTGGGACTTTGGAAGGTGAGGAATATCTTCTGGAGCTGTTTGATCCTCCAAAAGTAAGTGACCTCAACTGGTGTATTGGAATAACTGAAATGTCCTTGTTTTGTTGTTTTTATTTTGTTTGTTTTATTCATGCCAGTTTTAACTATACAGTTAAACGGTGTACACTGAGTAAATAAATTCACTGTAGTACAAAAAGTACAATTGTTATAGACAACAGGATGGGAGGTCTTGTATAGATAGAGCTTGCAATCTAGAAATTTGTATTCACTCTAATAATTTTATCTACTAATTTAACATAGACAATATACGGGTAGGTTCATTACATCAATTGTTGCATCAATTTTTAGTCATCATTGTTCTAATCGAATCTAATCTATTCCAGCTGAGCATTCTGTTGTTAATAATCCTCACTATGAGTGATAGGTAATGGCCCTATATATAGATAGAGGAAAGTCCTTATCGACAATTCAAGCTCAAAATGTCCAATAACACCATCTGTAATGATATTCATTTATGTGTGTAATTTTGATCTCTATAATAGCTTGATTCTTGGCTCTAGCATAAGCTCTACAGGTCATAGGGCCCTATTTTATTGGCCAATTCGTAAAATTATACACACTTAAAACGGGTCTTAAAATTGCCACAGATTCTATTAGCTACTCGCCATCAGATTATGAGTTACCCGCCCACAATCACTACAGGCCAGCCAAACTCGGCCTTAGAACCGCATTGGTTTTAGCACAGCTCGAATATTACGAGCGCTAACTAATTAAAGTTACACAAAATCAATATTCTATTAGACCTTTATTTGCTAGGTCTTACCCGGAATTGAAAAAAGTATCACGCTTCTGTCAAAAATGTACACTAACCCTTGTTAGAGCTGTAACAGCAATTACAAACCCAATACTGTCCTTTAAAACATGGGAAGGCATGGAAATGCATTACAATTGATTGCACAACAGTCTCAAACCCACAAATATGCAATAAAAAAAATAAAAATAAGATAAATGTTATTTCAGAGTAATATCGATCCTGGTACTAGAAGGGTTAATACATATCATGAAACCTGCATGTACTAAAACGGACGATCTAATGCATTTTATAGATTGCTTGATTGTGAGCCTGATCGGCAAATATTACTTTTTGGCAATAATTGTTAGCCTCCGATTGCAGATTACGTCTAACTTCCAGTTTTACTAACGTCATGATGACGGTCTCATTTACTATTGGCTGTGTGTAAAAAGTCAATTACGGGCTTGCTTAAATATTGTTTGATCATATGATCACGTCCCCTGAAATCCGACTTAAAAAAGCTGGGTTTAGGAGTTCAGCCGTGAGGTTGAAATTTGCGAGCTGAAGTCAATAGAATATATCTAAACATTTATAAAAAAAACACCTGCAGCCCAAATTACGGGTTCAATGGCATTTGCGAGCAGCTAATAGAATATGGCCCATAGTCTCATACATACATTCTATCTGGGTCTCCAAAAAGGTATCGTGTTACTTAAAACCACTGAAGAGGGAGCTAGTAAGACATTCCTACCACTCGCCATATAAAACCAATCCTACCATGGCACAGTAAAAGCGATTTAAGTCTGTTTTTATATAATGCTGACAACCATAAAACATACAATCTTTTGTAGGTCATACTTTATGGTCAAATAGTTTTCAGTGTAATATTTATTGAAATGTAAAAGTATTTAATTGTGTTCTTTTTATTGATCACTGGCATTTCTCATTACAGAAATTATTGGAGACAATAGCATTATATATAGTCTGACATGTTGCTAAATATTCTGTTGAATAAGTTTGTTTGGCTTAATTGTAATTCTCTTGTAGTTGCTTAAAATACTGAGATGGTGATAGATATAGAAAGGGAGCTGCAACTGGGGCGTTGGGTGCACCGTCTACGGCAGCAAACAAAACCTAAATAGACCCATGGCCCATCTCCTTTTGACGTAAAGCCAGTTACTTACATGTTGAATACTTTCTGTTCGATGCTAAAGGTCCTGGTGTTTGCATTTTTTATTTTTCAAACTGTTAGCTTAAATTTATCTGCAGATTAATATCTTGACTTTATTTTGAAGCTGATCTGGGTTTGGACTTGAATTTACATGCAGAAAATGTTTTCTAGTATTTATAATATCTGGTGTTATCTATTCCCAATTATAGCTTACTTTTGTGAACAAATCTAAATTGTAAAAAAAAAAAAAAAACTTTCATAATTAATTGCTTTTATAAAAAATTATGATAGAAATTTAAGACTGAAAAGTTCATTTCCTAAGCAGTAATGAGCTGTGTGACTAAGATGCTGATCACACATGAGTTATTGAGCAACAGTTATTCTACCTGGGGCCCACCATGGTTCCCTTTTTTAAAAGACCAATTTCATGCTCTCAGAGCAGAAAAAGAGCTGACGCATATGTTAAAAGGACCACTTTAGTGTTCTTATAACGACTCTAAAGAACAGCTGGGTAGGCTTGATATTAGAAAAAAAGAGATAAATCTTTTACCGGGCATTTTTTTCTTTTTCTTTTTTTCTTTACATTTAGTTTTTTAATTTTTTTTTTTTTTTTTTTTTTTTAGTTACAATCAACTTGCATACAATATCATAAGCAGAGTAAATCACATTTTATATCATATTTATGACAGAAAAGATAATATCACTGAGGTAGGATCAGCGAATGACTCTCCATAAATAATACCCAAAGGTATTCCGCCAAAACAAGATTTCGCTTTGCGAACACATCATATTTAAACAAGGCAATTACCAGGGGCTAATATTGTCAGTGAGACATTTATACACAATTATTTATCTTGTTCACATGTTACACTAAATATTGCTGTTAAATAGTTAAAAATCTATAAGACAAAATCTACGGGAGAACGGGGTAAGGGAATTCCCATATGATTTTTTTCAATTAAGAAATTGGGCTTAAGCTATACTAATTATAACAAGTTCTATAAAGAGCCCATCCATGGAGACCTTTTATTAGTATAGAACGTGTATTTACCGTCTACTTGAGTATGGCATCTTATCTTCACATATTTTCTAAAGATACATGTTTTTTTCTTGGGTATATATATTCTCCTTAGCATGACACAGGATAATCTGGGCTAGTTGCACTGCCTCATAGTATTTCAGTATGTGTGGCACTTACTACTTAAAGGTTGTACCTCCGCAGTATTTCAAAAAATTATGTTAAAAAATTGTCCGTACATCCCCTACTAATAGAGACACTTATATGCATGAGTTGTGGGGGCAGACCTTTGCAGGGACTGCTTAGAAGATTTGGGTAAGTGGAACAGGGCTTTTAGGCACTTGTTAATAATACCGTTATGTTTAGAAAGACAAAAACAAACAAACACTTGGGTAGTTTTATTTTAATATTAAAAGCATGAAAACATCTATATATCTTTTTTTATTACAGTTTTGTAATCACGTTCCCAGGCTGCATAGGCTCAAGGTCTCTCCACTACCTGAATGAAGTATTTGATTACAGCAAACTCATTATAATATTTCACTTATTACATTTTCTTTGTTCTACCTATAAATTGGTTATTCAGACTTAACTGATGACTGCACTGAAACAACTTGAACATTTTGCATATATATTACCTTTAGTTTCTACCCCTCTCATATATCTTCTTTCTTATGTTTAGCTATAGGTTGTATCCACTATTTGTGTGATTTCACATGTTGCGTTTGGTTTTATAAGTTGCATTGTGGTATTTTTATTTCCCAGTATAATTAACGTGAATAAGGAAACTATGAGATTTCTTTTCCAGATTACAAACGTTTTATTGGAAAAGCAAAACAAACTTGTTACATGGTGACAGTGTTGTAAAATCTCTGAGCACAATGTCATTTTCCATCTCTTACAAATAATAAAAAGTAGAGTACAGTAGAGACTCCGGCACCCACAGGGATTGGTAGATGCCGGATAAATGTAGTTTCTGGTTGCTTGAGAGTCACTAATAAAAGAGGCCTAGATTAGCTGCACATAGGATGCTCTGCTAAGTATATTTGTCAGTAAGGGCTGTTCTAGCAGCAGCAGCTTTCACTCCTCGCTTACACACAGGTACGTTGGGCTGGAGGGTGCGGTACTGACCCCGGGGAATGTAACGCCCACACCGCACTGGCTCCGTCACGCATGCCTGTCTGCTTCCAGGTAACATTGAATTGCAGAGACATACAATGGATGACATCTAGGTGCCTGTAAGCATTTTGTGTCATGACAACCTAAAAGTATTCCATTTTTTTCTGGTTGCTTGAGTTCTGGTTAACTGAGAGTCTACTGTATAAGTTTAAGTAGATGACACGCCGAGGGACATTAGCTTTTTGCATTTCTACCTTAGTTTTGAGCATACTTAAAGTGACACAGAAAAGGATCTATTTAGTAAGGAAATGAAAAGTACACATGAAGATTAACTAATTGTGATTGGTTTGATGTTTTAATTAGTAACACAATCTGCTGGTTCGCTTCTGATTGATGTGCCCCAAGTACTCTGAGCTAAAAATTAGCAGACTGAGCCGCACATTCACATGCCAAGCATAGAAAAGTCACATGGGTAATCTGAATATCTCATGACTTATTTACTGTAGGAAAACATCTAGTACAATGTATAGACCATTTCAGCCCTTTGAGACACTTTCACATTTTATTTACAGTCAATTGTAATTATATTTTTTTCAGGTATACTTTTCCTTTCTTCGTTTAATAAATGAGGACCTTTTCTGTGTCACTGTTATGGAAATGGAAATCACAAACTATCTATCTTGTTTAAAAGATCACATTTGAAACACTGCAAAATATTGTATGAAAATAGTAAAACCTGTTTTAACTTGCAGGAAATTAATATTTATGCCCAAAGCATATAGTTTTATGAAGTTGGCTTTGGCTTTGGCTTACTGGCATGACTTGTTTATTTACTTCTTATTTTTAAAAAGAAACCACGATGACACATTTCATATATTCTTTCACAGAAACAATTAGCAGTGTAAGCCATGGACATAAAAACATGTTTAGAAAAATCATATTTTTTGAAGACGCAGTTTATGATTAGACGCATCTATTTTGTCTTTTATTACAACACTTCTTTTTATTGTCTATAAGGTGGGGGAGGAGGTAACAGAGAAAGGTCAAAAGGCTTTGTTAGATCATTTGATCTGATTGAACTCTTTAAACCGCAGATAATTATGTAGAGAACAATTTATAAATCTAGTTTTCTAACCTATTTTTTTAAAGGCGCATTGTACTCTTTTAAAGGGATGCTTATAAGGCATTAAGTACGGACTATACCCAGTAATAGCAGTTTTTAAGAATTGAAATGTATTTTAATGGAGAAGCATACAGCCTTTATTTTATTATGTATTTGCTGTGATTACACTGCAGTGGGAGCTTTCACTTTTTCCTTTTGATCTCCTTTTAGAGATAGAAGAACACATTGAATGCAGAATAAAGTTTCAGATTTTTAAATGGAAATTTGGCATTTCCACTGTAAAGAATAAAATAATGTGTTTTATATTATGAAGGTTGGATTTTTTTTTTTAAACAGGAGGGGAGAGGGGCTTTGATGCAGGTTTTTAAAGGGGCACAAGTGTGGTATGCTTAAAATCGACATCTAAATTAGTACTTTTGGTATTTTCTTATCTGCTACTGATTTTAGCTTCTAATCCTGTTGCAGACTAACATGTGCTCTTAGTGATTTAGTTAGTCGATATATGGGACTACAAAAATTGCACTGTAGACTACAGCGTACTAAAGCGTATTTGACTGTTAAAGTGGTCTGAATACACTAAAGCAGGGGTCACCAAACTTGGTCCTGGAGGGCCGCACCCAGGCCTGGATTTGTGGATATCCTTGCTGCAAACAGGTGAGACTATCGCTTCTTCAGTCATCCTGATTGACTCACCTGTGCACAAAAAGGAAATCCTCAAATCTAGGCCTGGGTGCGGCCCTCCAGGACCGAGTTTGGTGACCCCTGCACTAAAGCATGGGGTGGGAAACCTGAGCAATAGGGTCCAGATGAGGCCTTCTGTGCACAATATATATGTAGATGTCTCTCTTGGTTATCACCGACGTTGTATTAAGAGGCAACAAAGCTTTTCAAAAGTGTTGACAGAGAGCCATTGTAAGGATAATTGGATAATATTGAAATAGATACATCACCCCTTCCCTCTCACTAGGCTGGAAGCATACCCCTTGCATCATTCACTGCAACAATATCTCTCCAGAAATGTAAACTTCCCTTTCACAAACCCAACTTCTACCAATGTATCCTGGATCCTTCCAGGTCCTGCAGATGCATAAACATTTAAGTCTGACTTGGACCTTAATTATAAAAAAACATTAAAGTTTTCAAACAAATATTTTTTCCTTGTGCTGTGATCCTTTAACAAGAAGGGAAATAATCAGATTACATGACCTATCAGTACCTCATATCTGGCCATATATATTGACTGATATAAGAGAAATGTCATATTTTCAAACCGATACACATCAATCACAACAAAAAAAAAACCTTTACTGTTTATATTTTACTTCACATATTTTCTAGAGAAGCATGTTATTTGTGGCCCCTAGAGATTCCCCACCCCTGCTCTAGAAAGAAGTCCGAGAACATGTCTGGAATAGTCCAGAACACCCCGGGAAGTTAAGATAAAACCATTTATTTGGCTTTTACAGCTGTGCCTAAAATATTATACCCTGCTAATCATAATTAAATTATATATATAAATCTAGTAGTTTTTCCCACCCCATCATTAAAATGGCCATGGAAACACATAATGTTCTTTGTGTATTTTTATTTTTCAATTTCCAATTGCTGAATAAATTGCTTTGCGTGTAGAATTGCACTGAATGTTTGTTCTTGACGACTGATTGTCATCTGCTTTAGCCAATGAAATAAAATTCAGTAGTATGATAACTGGCTTTTTTGGAAAGTTTAAACCTTCATTAAAATAAATACGTATCAAAGATTCACGCTTTAAGGACTTTCACTGTCAGTTTATTATGTTAGATATATTTGCTGTATTGTAACCACGATGTGCTAAGCAGTATTGACAGCAACGTAGTCATTCATGGAAAAAGTGATTGAGCTTGTCCATAATTCCTCAGACATAAGCGGACTGGCTAGTGAGTAAGGCATTTGAGATGGTATAGGAGCTCTTACCTTCCAGGCAAAATAGGTAGAGCTGTCCCTCATATTTGAATGATAAAACTTGCAGTTTTGCAAGATTTTTCTATCCTGTTTGTAAGCACTAAAATATGAAGGTCATAAAGAGTTACAAAATTAAGGTGATCGTCTACTTTACGTTAATGATCTATTATGAAAAAAAATATTATCTCATCTCTCGCACTTTTTTTGCAGTTAAGACCAACATGTTCCTTTTTAGATGCCAGTATATTACTGGGTCTGTGCTTTGTGCAAGGACTGGGAAATCATGCAGGTTTGGTCTGTCTGGCCAAAACCACTCAGAAAAAAATAGTTATATTCTTTGAAAGTGCAATTCAGCAGAAGCAGACAGTTCCTCCCCAATTTCTTTGGATCTCGCTATCTTTCTGCATAAATGAGTGGGAGTTGGCTAGTGAACTGAACGAAGGATTTAGACAGATTTTTCTGCATTATATCAAGAATTTATATTATGTAGAAAATTTTTAGTTCAGTATATTTGAATAAAACCTCCTATGTGGTAGCATTCTTCATGTACATGCTATAAACCAGTGTCAGACAGTCCTGTCACTTTAATAATAATCCTTTTTTCTGAAATACACTATACACTGTGTATTGTCAGGTTATGCTTGTTTGGTGGGGAGAGGCTATCACATATAATAGTTGTCAAACTGCGAGACGTCATCACGCTTTGCGAGGTGCGTACGAGGTGAGCCATTAGCCGATGAGCGCCAAAGGCGCTCATAGCTGCGAGCCTCGCGGGGTGAGAGGTTACACGAGACTTATAACAAAACGCGGGACTTAGAAAAAATTCATTTGAGATCCGAGACACAAAAATTTACAAGATGCAGGACTTAGAAAAAAATTAATTTGAGATACGAGACACAAACATTTTCGAGATTATCGCCCGAACAAAAAATCTGAAAAACACACTAAATACACCCTAAAAAAATTAGAAGAACATCAGACAGCACGGGGCAACAGCCAGAAGGTGAGGTGGAACGCGGATTTAACTCAATTTTCACCACTCGAAAATCGCCTTAGTGAGGAAAAAAATGGGCGCTGAAAAAAATGAAAACGAGGCTACACGCCCCCGGACCGCGCAAAACACTGCAAAATGCATAGCACTTTACACATCACGCTACGACCTACAATATACACTATTACAAAAGTTAGAAAATGCTCACGAGCTGCGTAACACATTAATAACATTCCGAATATACAATGCCGCTTTACACAATAAGCCAACGGCTTTACCTCGCGCACGCAGCCTATTTAGAATGCACACTACAAACATTCATTACACTTTACAAGCAGGGCACTAACACTCACAGTGTATATTTTATGCAGACGCAAAATACAAACAGATTGTTAGCTCTTCAGCCTATTGCTCGCTGCATATATCAGTTATAAATAATTAAAGCATATTATTGATTTAACAAATCATTAATTATTACTTAATTTTATATGCATACACATGTACATCTCTCTCAGAGGACCAAAAGTACACGACAGGAAAGGCTCGCAATGAGCGCCGAGGTCCTCCCAGTACAAAACGGTTTCAATTATGTGTCAAACGGCATTCCCATGGCTTCAAATTTTATTGCCCCGTTATTTTTGACGGGCAAGTCGCTAGTGTAGTTATAAGCAGTAATGGATAACAGGTGTTGATAATTCAAACAAAGCAAGGTATTAATTATTATCCCAGAATAATAGTTACACAATTGTGCTTTACAATAACTGGTTACCGTTTTAGGTAGTAATTAGTATACTATGTCCATTATTAAAATTTAATTACACACAAAGAAAAGGGTGTATATCAGGCAAATTGCTATTTTAAGTAAGCGTTGCTAAAAGGATCTAATTTTTTGGGAATATATTAATAAAATTATTTTATATTCTTAAAATGTATATTTATTATTAAAACTGAACTCAAAATCAGATGCATTTAAACGGTATAGCCTTTTCATAATTTTTAAATCACTGCCTTACAAGGGCCATTGTAATGTTTCTTTTTCTTTGCAATCATCTAAAAATACATTATTTAAATAGAGGAACCATTGCATATGTTAGAAAAAATACATTGCAAAAGCTTGATCACTTACAATGCAGTTGTGCCATGACTCACCTGCCTTCCCTTTCTTTCCCAGCAATTCCTTATATGCACTAATGATATGGTCTTGCTAATAAACCAATCAAGGCAATTATTATTGTTTATTTGGAACACACCAACATATTCCGTAGACAATGCAAGAAAGCATCCTGGGATGATTTTCTTATTATGCCACTATCTTTATTATCAGAGGAAACTGCCTCTCTAATATGTTTTTCTCATGCAGTCAAATGTGACATGGAGCAAAGTACAAGGTGGTTGAAAGAGGAACCATGAGATTACTGAGAAGTGATATTTGTATAAGCAGAGGGGACTGTTACCAGAAAATAATGGCCAATAGTCTATCATGTTCATGTGAGGTGCAATTTAATGAAATATGTAAAATTTAAATTAAATTGTGTTTCAGCCGCTTGTTATCTATGTTGTTCTTGAGAAGGGCTTGGCAAGATTTGTGTGATTATGCTGCCAGGTTTCTTATTTGATAGAATTTGGTGGTGCCTATGTTTTCTATAGATATATCATATTAATATGTGGGTGATGCAATTGTTGAATAAGACAGCAGCAGAGCATTATTTAGCTCGGAGGATTCCAACCCGTCCACGCAAGGGGTCACACTAGAAACTATTTGTCAGTTAAAGAGTCTGGGAGCAAATTTAAAGAAATAATATATTTTACTAAACAGAAATTATTTATATATTGGAGATCCCAGGCTAGCAATGACCCAACTTACAGAATGGGCTGCCAAGGCTTTTTGTTTTAAATTTTCTGTTTGAAATAAAAGACAGAGCACAATAGTGGACTGGAAAAAGGAGAGGTTATGATTGCAGTTGAGAGCTATGAAGAAGGGAGCAAGAAAGAGAAGTGGCACAGCTAAACACAAGGAGTTTAGGGCAGGGCTTGACCAATCTTGGGTGCCAGGGATCCGTGGCTCCTAACTTTTCACTGATTGCTCTGAAATGTTTAGTTTTATATATGTATTTCTATACAGTGGATATACAAAGTCTACACACCCCTGATAAAATGTCAGGTTTCTGTGCTGTAAAAAAATGAGACAAATATAAATAATTTCAGAACGTTTTCCACCTTTAATGTGACTTATAAACTGTACAACTCACTTGAAAAAACAAACTGAAATATTTTAGGTAGAGGGAAGAAAAATAAATAAATAATGTGGTTGCATAAGTATACACACCCTTAAACTAATACTTTGTCGAAGCATCTTTGATTTTATTACAGCACTCTTCTCAGTCTTTTTGGGTATGAGTCTATCAGCATGGCACATTTTGACTTGGCAAGATTTGCCCACTCTTCTTTGCAAAAACACTCCAAATCTGTCAGATTGCGAGGGCATCTCCTGTGAACAGCCCTCTTCAGATCACCCCACAGATTTTCAATCGGATTCAGGACTGGGCTCTGGCTGGGCCATTCCAAAAATGTAATTTTCTTCTGGTGAAGCCATTCCTTTGTTGATTTGGATGTATGCTTTGGGTCGTTGTCATGCTGAAAGATGAAGTTCCTCTTCATGTTCAGCTTTCTAGCAGAAGCCTGAAGGTTTTGTGCCAATATTGACTGGTATTTGGAACTGTTCATAATTCCCTCTATCTTAACTAAACCCCAGTTCCAGCTGAAAAAAAACGGCCCCAAAGCATGATGCTGCCACCACCATGCTTCACTGTGGGTATGGTGTTCTTTTGGTGATGTGCAGTGTTGTTTTTGCGCCAAACATATCTTTTGGAATTATGGCCAAAAAGTTCAACCTTGGTTTCATCAGACCAAAACACCTTTTCCCACATGCTTTTGGGAGACTTCAGTGTTTTTGCAAAATGTAGCCTGGCTTGGATGTTTTTCTTCATAAGAAAAGGCTTTCATCTTGCCACTCTACCCCATAGCCCAGACATATGAAGAATACAGGAGATTGTCACATGTACCACACAGCCAGTACTTGCCAGATATTCCTGCAGCTCCTTTAATGTTGCTGTAGGCCAGGCCTCTTGGTAGCCTCCCAGACCAGTTTTCTTCTCGTCTTTTCATCAATTTTGGAGGGAGCTCCAGTTCTTGGTAATGTCACTGTTGTGCCATATTTTCTCCACTTGATGATGACTGTCTTCACTGTGTTCCATGGTATATCTAATGCCTTGGAAATACTTTTTTTGTACCCTTCTTCTGACTGATACCTTTTAACAATGAGATCCCTCTGATGCTTTGGAAGCTCTCTGTGGACCATGGCTTTTGCTGTGGGATGCGACTAAGACAATTTCTGGAAAGACCAACTAGAGCAGCTGAACTTTATTTGGGGTTAATCAGAGGCACTTTAAATGATGACAGGTGTATGCTGACTCCTATTTAACACAATTTGGAATGTGATTGCTTAATTCTGAACACAGCTACATCCCCAGTTATAAGAAAGTGTGGAGACTTATGCAACCACATTATTTTTCTTTTTTATTTTCTTCCCTCTACCTAAAAGATTTCAGTTTGTTTTTCAATTGAGTTGTACAGTTTATAGGTCACATTAAAGGTGGAAAAAGTTCTGAAATGATTTATCTTCTCATTTTTTTACAGCACAGAAACCTGACATTTTAACAGGGGTGTGTAGACTTTTTATATCCACTGTATGTAATATATTACTTGACTCCTAAAAAAATATTTGGTTGCCTCCTAATTAACGCGACTGGCTACTAAGTTTTATATAAATTTGTCAAGCCTTTTGTAAACAACATTTTTTTTTTTTTTTTAAACATTTCAATATTTTTTATTTATTTTTTAACGTCCCTGTCCTTGACCACTGATTTTTCTTGGTGGTAACTAAACCCGTGAGTGCCTGGTTTCCTTAAAGATCACAGGTTATAGAGGAAGTCACCACATCCTCTCCCACTTTCTACAAAAAAAGCTTGCATGCTGCAGAATATTACTTTGTCTTGAAAGTCCCTAATCAGTTGCACTTCTGCATAATTAAGTTTTACTTCCCTGCAAGGAGGAACATATTATCTGTCTCATTTAACTCCTATATTGCCACAATGGAGAACAAAAAGCCTTTTAAGCATTACTTGCCAACCATACCATATTTCTGGCTCACTCATCACCCTTTCTCGTGTATGTTTTTATAATTGCATCCTAGTACCCCATGTATGTATACTCTTGTTCTAGATTTAGGCTATACAATTCTAGACTTCAAGGGTTGCTAACCGAATTTAGGAATAGTTTTACTTAATTACAGGTCAGTTTATGATTATGTTTTAAGTCTTCACTGTCTGTTTGCTTGATCCATCAACAGTTAACAGGTTAATCTTGAATGGGCCACAGAAGGTTCCAAATATATTTTTATATTTACATTAAATTGATATTGTAGTCTTACATTTTACTTGCTAGCCAGCTTTCTAATCCACCCAACAAGCATAGGCTGTTATTGGTATAACAGTTGCTCATAGCTACTAATCTCACATTGAGTCTGCCTGCATTGATTTCAGTTTAAAGCAAATGGATGTTGAGAAAAATGAGCATGTGCAGAGCCCACGGAGTGATTAGCCTTATTACAAACTAGGGTCTGCACATTCTCATTCTTCTCAACCTCAGGTTGCTTTAGATTGAAAACAATGTCTCTTTAAACTTCCCAGAGTAAATGTTGCCCACTGCTCATCTGGATGACAGGGTGGTGCTACAGTGGAATGTCTGAGAGATGCCTCAAGTCTTTCAATAATCTTAGTTCGATTTGGGTTCCTTGGAAATTCTACTTTCTGCCTCTGATAAAAGAAGAAAGAGTGCTGAGTTGCAGTCACTTCGCATTTGTTTGAGTTGCTGGAAAGTTGTTTTTTTATTTCTAGGCCAACAGTTACTAAAAATCCACACAGTAGGAGGAATTCCTCATTGAGGATACTATTTCTAGCATTTCCCTAGTGTGTCATAAGTTGGTGCCTCTTTTGGTGTATCCATCAGATATGTAGCTACACCCGTGTGATTCATGTCAGATGCACACAGCCAACAATTCCTGTTAATATAATGAACGTATAGGTGTAGAGACATTACCCCATTATGCTATGCTGTAGGTACCTGCACGGTCATGAAGCACCCTTTTCGTCAGGGTGTTAGAGGGGGGACTTGCTGCTTTCCCTCCCCTTTCTCCTGCTGTCCTCACCCCACCCTACCTGTGCAATATCGGGTTCCTGTATCAGAACCTCTGAGTTTTACCTTTTTTTTTAATATAGCTGTTGTTTTTGTGATGGGATAATTCGTATATGTACACACTGTGTCCCCCATCCCAACTAGTGATGATTGGGGACACTGGATTTACACTGGATATTTATTTCTTGCCATTGAAATAAATTATTTACATAAAAAAATATAACTGTTTAAGAGCCAGAAGACCAAATTTTAGGATACCTATCCTAAGCTCCTGGAATAATGTAAGATTTTTATTAGGTCAGCATGAAGCACTTTGTATTCACACTCTTAACATATCTGCCTACTGAAAGTCCATTGAGTAGCACAGGGTTTTTAAGGTCTATGTGACCCCTGAGATCCTAAAAGGACAGAACTGTGTTTATCCAAAGCAAAATGGTATAAACTCAAAAGGATTAATCACTTTGGGCCTCATTCTATTAGCGGCCGCAGCCGCTGCGGGGCCGCAAGGACCGTGCGCAAGCTATTCTGCTATTCTATTCCCCTCCGGCCGTGGATTCCGGCAGGCTTGCGGCCGGTGCCTTGCTATCTCTTGCGGCCGCTCGCGCCGGAGGAAATCCTTTGATCTAAAACGGCCGCAAGGAAATCGGCCGTAAGAAAATCCTATTTGCAATTCAATTGCTCCGGGAACCCTCTCTGCAAGGCTAAAAGCGAGCCGCAGCTTACTTGCAGGAAAGAGGTCCCGCTAGCACCAATTAAGCACATAAAATAGCCCAAATAAAGCCATCCTGCACTTTGAGAAGACTATAAAGTGATATTCGGTGTTAGCAAAAATAGCACATAATTACCCTATACTCAAATCCGTAAAATATATATTTTTTAATATCCGTAAAATATACATGTAAAAAGTCCATAGGGCTTGGAGCACTTCAGACCCGCCCACGCCGCAGCCAGAAAATAAACAGTTAATTTGAACTCGGGTTTGGGCTGATGTGCAAGCTTGACAGTGGGTTACTTTTAATCCTCATGTCCCCCAATATGATCCCTAGCATTTACAGAGCTGTACAGTGCAGGCTTGAATTTATTTTTGAGTTTTTAGATTTCAGAGCTTACGGCCGGTTCCAAGATATGCGGCCGGCCGTAAGAGGAGATCCTTGCGGGGCCGTATATAGAATCGCGAGTTGACAGAACCCCCGCAAGGAATCGCAGCCTTACGGACGATTTACGGCCGATAATAGAATGAGGCCCTCTGTCAGGAATTAATTGTTAATAGAGGTATAGATAACGATGAGAATGATTGATTTTAAAGGTATAATGGGATAATATTTGATACTTTTAGAGAGATATACTGGGCTGTGTATTGCTGATGAGGGGCATGATCTCCCATGTCAGGGAACAGGGTGGGGCAGTATGAGAAGGGCCATGTCTGGCCCCTGAGCTGCCTGGTGCCAACCACTGGTGTAAGATGAGCAACAAGTGGGATTGTGTTTGTTAATATTTTAGTAGTGCTGAACTAAAGTTGTGTTTTTATGTAAACAAACAAAAAAAGAAAATAAGAAAGAAAAAAAAAAGGGGGAGAATAACATATGCCCTTGTCCATGCTAGGTGACTTTAGTTTCATTTGCACATTACTATATGCTACTTTGGTGCCCTACTGATATAAAAGATCTGGTTCACATTACAACTAGAACCTGAAATTGCCACTATGGACTTTTTGTTCATGGATTTTCTTCATTGTCTCCCGATTTTACTCATCAGCTTAAACTCATTGGTAAAGTGACATATTGCTATGCATACTTTTGCCGCTTTAACTGAACCTACCCTGTAGAAAAGGGAGGACTCGCTGAAAGGTAAATTGCTATGTACATATCACATTTTACCTCACATGTGATTAATATATGTATCTAAACTAGATATTCTTTCTCAGCAGTTGCCCATATAGATAAAGTTTCCATTTTAGTATGGGCAACAGGCACAACCCCCATCATAGCAGCATCCGAATCGATTTCTAAACTGAACCTAGGTCTCCTAAAAAAAATGTTTGTTGTCCCGTTGATTAAATGTCTGATCATACAGCCTCCATTGCAGCCTCCATTGCATGGGAAGCACTGTCGTATTTCTTAGGCTATGTTCTTAAGTATTCTTAAGTAGAGTTCAACAAAGAGTTTTCAAAACAGCAATAAATCTGAGCCATGGTGTATTCGGAAGAGGTAACTCCTGGGTTGTATTCCTTTTCAGCTACAGGTGCAACTACAGATAAATAGAACATTTCTTTGGTCATTCATACATTTGTTTTTATCAAACGAGAAAGCGGCCTCTCGTGGAATATTGAGTTTCAGGTCATCAGTAAGGACAGAGCTTTCCAGAAAACATTTGGCAAGCTTCTCTGTTTTGTAGTGTATTCTTGTAGAATATACAAGCCAGGCCAGGGCTATTTTTGGTTCTGTGTTATTGGATGAACTATTGGACGAGCCTCTGCGCAGATCGCGGGAAATCTATTTGACATGGTTATTGTAATATCCTTGTTTTCCCCTCAATTTTAAATAAATTACCTCTACTAGGCCTAAGTTTCTACGATTGAACATACATGGTAATTTAATTTGTCATGGGTCAGTTCAGGTAACTCTCTCCTATGTCTGTGTTTGTTGCATCAGTGCGGATGACTGGTATATTACACAATGTTTCTTGTTCTTTCTGCTTGTTTGAGTTGTTGCGACAACCTGATGGTGGTAATAGAGGAAATCACATCAAGCTTCTGTCCTGTTAAGAAATACAGATAAATAAAATGCATCACATCAAATGCAATGAAACAATGCAATCTAAACAGTCAGTCTTAGTATGGTGCCGTCTACCAGGCCTCAGGGACAAGAGGGATGAAAGCCTAACATATCACTACCATTCTTCAAAGTAATAAATAGATTATTAACAATGCATCTGCAGATATAATATACTCTATTCAAAACTAGTTTTAAAATGTAGTGTCACATGTAATATCATTCTGCTGAAAGTGTTCTGGATCTGAGCTGGTCCCTATTAGCAATGGAAGGAAACCAAACATTGATCTAAACGTAATGACATATAGGCCATTTCTATTACCCGATATGACAGATTACACCATATTAAAGAGCAAAGTAAAACTACTTAGGTATTCTATTCACCCATCACAGAAACATTGCGAGATAACTAGTACAAGTGACTATGGCAAGAGAAAGTTGAAAATTACGGCTGACTTTTACACAGCCGAAAAAAGTATGCGTTACTCTGTTTTGACTTTTACACCAAAAACCTCTCGCAAAATTGGGCAGTGCTGTAACATCAAAAATCTGAAGGAAACATTACGGGTACTAAACACTGCTTGCAAGTGGTTTTAAAAACCATTGCTGAATGCTGAAGCAGCAGTTAAAGAGACAGAACCGCATTAAAAAACTATTGAAAAGCATGAAAGTTCACCTGTTTTCTTGCCACAGTTATCGGTGCTCATTCTTACTCTGAATCATCATGACATTCTCATTTTCTATTGGTTTCTAGAGCTGTGTCTCACCTGTAATATAAGTGAAATGCCTGGTTTGGTGTAATATACGCGTGATCACATACTTCCAACACTGAAATCTTTTCCGGACACAATTTACGGATGTGGGCTAAGTGCCATAATATCGCGAGTGAAATGCTTTGAATAGATGTGTAATGTGGGGGATCTACGTTATAACGCAAATTGTACTGCTCAAATAAAATATGGCTCATAGTTACTAGTTTCAACTTTTTAATGAGATTTCTGAATGTATATACTCTCAGATATAGAAGGGCTTCTCCGTGAGGAGATGTTGTTTTCAGTTCTTGTCTATATTGAGATGTTTTGGAACCACCGTTCCAAGGTGTTAGAAATTGTGGGAAAGTTGGAATCAAATTGTCTTTTCTTGTTATATACTGGCTATTTCTCGTTTTTAGTTTATGTAAAAAAAAATGTTGAGAGTAAGATGGTGGAAGATGGGAAAGGATGTCACAAATGAACCGCATGACCTTGCACAGCAAAGTACAAAACAGTAAGCTATTATAGTGTGAAGTTTGTCAAAGCTGAGACTTCCCCTATACACAGAATGTCTGGTTGTCACTGGTTGTTTTTAGTTCTTCACAACACTGTTATTCATTATTTTATAAATGTAAATATGTATTTTTAATTTGTTGTTTTAGTGTAAAGGAAATTTTCTGCAAAAATGTGGTAGGCCAGAGGCAAGATCAGAGTCATTGGTGCAAGAAGCCAAGTTGAGAAATCCGGAAAAGTAACAGGAAATGATTTAAGATGTATTGGATTGGAAAGAGCGAGAGGATATTGGTCTTCAGGGAGAAGCAGAGTTAGTTAAGGTTAGTTTTATTACCACATAAATTAAAGGGCAACTGTATTTTTTTTTTTTAAACTTCTAATTTTTATATAGTGTGTAAGCCCTATCTCACTACTTCCCCTGGCTTCTAAACTCCTTGAGCGGCTTGTTTACAATCACCTCACTCAATTTATTTCCTCCAATTCCCTTCTTGACCCCTTCCAATCTGGTTTCCGGGCCCAACATTCTACAGAAAGAGCCCTTACAACAGTCACTAATGACTTGCTAACCGGCAAATCAAAGGGTCACTACTCTATTCTAATTCTCCTGGACACAGTTGATACAGTTGACCACCCTCTTCTAATCCAAACTCTCCGCTCTTTTGGCATCCAGGACACGGCTCTTTCATGGTTCACATCCTATCTTAAAGATCGTACATTTAGCGTCTCCTTCTCTGGCAACTCTTCTTCACCACTCCCTCTGTCTGTTGGCGTTCCCCAAGGTTCTGTCCTAGGCCCCCTCCTCTTCTCCATCTACACCTCCTCCCTTGGCACCCTTATAAAATCCTTTGGATTTCAGTATCATCTCTATGCAGATGATACTCAAATCTACCTCTCTGCACCCGATCTATCCCCCTCTCTTTTAGCTCAAGTTTCCAGCTGCCTCTCTAGCATATCCTCCTGGATGTCCACCCGTCAACTCAAACTCAACATGTCTAAGACTGAAGTCCTAATCTTTCCACCCTCTACTACAGCTTCCACACCTCAAATATCTCTCACTGTTGACAACACCATCATCACTCCTACCTCCCAGGCCCGTTGTCTTGGGGTTCTACTGGATCCCGCCCTCTCTTTTATTCCTCACATCCAATCGATAACTAAATCTTGTTAGTTTCACCTATAAAAACATCTCCAAAATTCGTCATTATCTTACAGAAGACACAGCTAAAATTCTAATACACTCTCTCATCATATCTCAACTCGACTACTGCAATTCCCTCCTTGCTGGCCTCCCCATCTCTCGTCTGTCTCCCCTCCAATCCATAATGAACGCCTCCGCTAGACTCATCTTCAATACCAAACGCTCAGTGTCTGCAGCTCCTCTTTGTAAATCACTCCACTGGCTTCCCATAGCTTCCCGAATCAAATTTAAAATCATGACTCTAACATATAAAGCCCTCAACAACAGTGCACCCCCTTATATCTCTGCTCTTGTTTCTGAATACTCTCCCAACCGCCCCCTTCGTTCTTCTTTCCTCCTCGTTTATCAGCTCCGCTCACTCCCGTCTTCAAGACTTTTCTCGTGCTGCCCCTACTATTTGGAACTCCTTGCCTCGCTCCATTAGATTATCTTCCTGCCTCAAAACCTTTAAGAAATTATTAAAAACACACCTGTTTAAAAAATCATATCACCTTCAGCCTTAACATGTACAACTGCACACTCCACAGCCTAATAACACTTACACCCACAATCTACAGTACAGCACACAGACCCCTCCACTTTACTGAACCAATTGCTTTCAATTGCATTTGTCACCCTCTTGTATCACACATAAACCCTTAGATTGTAAGTTTGCGAGTTTTCAATCTTGTGTCAGTGCCTTGGAAACAAGCTCTATATACATTTGATTTTATGGCTCAAAAACAGGGCCCTCCACTCCTTACAAGGTGTTTAATTTGTTTTCTGCTATGTACTCAACCCCTGTACATCGCTACGGAATATGTTGGCGCGATATAAATAAAGATAATAATAATAAAAGGGGGGCACAGTTGTTTTCACCACAGCACCCTGGGTTCGAATCCAACCAGGGAACCAAGATGGGAGACTTGGATGGGAGACCACCTGGGAATACCAGGAGCTGTATGCTGCGGCCCCCTTGAGAAGGAACTGGCAACCCACTCCAGTATCTCTGCCATGAAAACCAAGGGGATCAGCATAATTGTTACGGGCAATGAGGTCACGGAGAGTTGGAAACGATGAACAGAAACACACACATAAATACACATCAACTTGCAATTGTATATACAGGTGTGTGGTAATCTTATGATCGAAGGACTAGTAAATAGGGTGTGGAGGGCACACAAATATGTACCTACGAGTAGGACACGACAGAGCAATGACATTTACAAGAGACTAATAGCATTAGTAGCTATGTAACCCATAAAAATAAAAGCATTTTTAGAGAAATTCTTACTTTTCCCATATTATGTATGGGATCTCTTCAACTCTGCTTGCTGCCCTGGGGCTGAGGATGTGTTGCACGTTTTCTCTATTAAGTAGTTGAGGGGGAGGGGTTTGTGATTGGTACATATTAACGAACACTCATAGTCACATCACATATATAGCGTACGGGTCGTTGCTCACGCTTGCGGGCTCGCGTAGCGAGCCCGCGGCCCTCGCGTAGCGAGGTCACTGGGCAAGGGCCTCAGTTGCTGGCATGTAGCGCCGGAGGCGCTCCATGCCAGCGACTGAGGCCCCTCGCGAAGCGAGGGCCTCAGTTGCTGGCGAGGTCACTGGGCAAGGGCCTCAAACACTCGCAAACTTCACGGCGAGGTCACTGGGCAAGGGCCTCAAACACTCGCAAACTTCACGTCACTACTCAAAAAACACGACACACAAATTACGACACTCGCTAAATTTTACGAGGAATGCAAACAGCCTACAAAACACGCTACCACACATTACGACCTTGCAAACATCGGACGCAACACGCCGACATACAAACATTTAAAACACAATAAATACACACAACACACACATAAAAAGATTACCTACAGCAAGAGGAACCATCCAGCACCTCAAAAAAACAAGTTACACCTTCATTTAAATAAAAATAAAACACTTTAGACACTAATAAAATCGCTAAGCGAGAGAAAAAATGGCCGACGGACAAAACGAAAACGAAGCTACAGCACTCTCCAGACGTAAAACACCACACAACACTCGCAAAACACCACACGAAACTCGAAAACAACTACAAACCAACAACGGACAATATGCAAAGACGCACAACACACATAAACCGCGATTTCACGCAAATGCGGAAGTACGACACTACGCGTACGGTTTCGACTCGCGCACGCACAGTATTACACTGCACACATTCACCACGCTTAGAGAGCAGCTCCACAACACTAATGCTGCAGCAATGTCAACACACATTCACATCTCTTCAACACAATGCTTCCAAATAGGTAAAGTATATTAATTTATTAATGTATTATATCTTTACTATTACACACCAAACAACATTAGCTACCTTACAATTTCATTGCCGTCATTTTTTTGACGGGCAATTCGCTAGTATTCAATAACACTCAGATATCATATTGTTAATGAGGCAGAAAGAGATGGGAATTATTATTTTTTTTTCCCCCATCTCTTTCTGTTTACTGTTTTTAGCTCATTCTTGTATCAGTATTGCTTTTTGACTTGATAAAGAGAGGCGTTATCTCTCGAAAGCTTGTCACTTTATTATGAATACGTTTGTCCAATAAAAAAGGTATCACTATTCACTGCAATACTCTTATTATTCAACTAGATTACTGCACATTCACGGCTACCTCACTCTTCACACACACAAACACATACACTCATGCACATTTTTAATTTTTTTGGCATGTAATTAGGACAGTGCATTTGAGATGGAAAAAAATATTCAGAGAATGTATTTGTATGTGAAACCACAGTCTTTTTCCAGTGACTTAATATGTTCGCTTTGTGTAGCATTGCTTTAGAATTTACATTGTTCGCATATTGTGTGTCTAAAGCAGTAAGAATAATGTTCCATTTTTTGTTATCAGCAAGGGAATATTTTAATATTTTCAATATTTATGGGAAATGCAGGGGTTTATTATGTTTGCTGCATTGAGCTATACGCATTTAGTTGGAAGGGGTGAATCGGTTGATACCATGTTTCCCCCGAAAATAAGACTGGGTCTTATATTAATTTTAGCTCCAAAAAATGCAATATAGCTTATTTTCAGGGGATGTCTTATTTTTTATTGTACAACATTTTATTCATGTACAAAAATCTACATTTATTCAAATACAATAATGTCGTCATCTTCTGGAACATCGTCATAACTCTCCAAACCCCAAATTCCAGCCTGAATCTCTCATGTCCAGCAATAGAGCTCTCCCTAAATGAGCACTTCTTGTCCATGTAGCCTGACTCGCAGTGCATTGGCAACACAGCTGTCGGTGATTTTATCCCATGAATTCTTCACCCAAGTCACAACCTCTTGCAGGCGAGGCTTCATAAAGTTTCCACGCTGATTTCTCTCCATTCTATTTTCCGTGTAGTCCTTGATTTCCATGCGCAGAGTCCTTGAATGGCTTGTTTATTAGAATATCAAGAGTCTGGAGAAGGGCAGCCATTCCTGCGGGAATCATTATTTGATTTATTCTTCTCTCTGCAAGAAAGTTCTTCATGTCTTTAGCGCGGTGAGTGCTGGCTGAGTCCTAGACTAGCAGACCTCTTTGGCCACCTCGCAAAACAAGTGGCAGCATTAAATCGACCCACTTCCTTATAGCTGCTTGTGTGCACCAGGCTTTTTTGGTTTCAAGAACATAAATTCCTGAGACATGTTCAATCCTATCTTTCTTGCACTTAGTGATGGTTAGTGGTGGGGCTTTCTTTCCATCCATACAAATTGACAAAATACAGGTAACACGTGCACTTTAGTAACCAGTGGAGGGAACGTAGATTGACAAGGCACCCCTCTGATCAATTGTTCTTTGAGATCCTTGTCCCATAAACACTACCGTTTCATCCATAGCAACCATGTTGGAGAGTTGGTATTTAGAAAAGTCAATGCCATCAACAAAGGACTGGAATACAAGTGCATGTTTAATAACCTCTGTATCTTCCAGCTTGAACAGTGTTGTAGATCTTCTTAGAGACAGTTCATATCGTTGAAGGAAGCAATCCAGACAGTGTTGTGATGCTTTGAATTCTTCTGGGGATGTTTCCAGCTGTGGTGCCATTGCAAGGACAAATGCTTGAATATCAGCCATGCGTACAACTAAAGCCTTTGCTCTCCTTTCATCCATGCACAGATGATGTCTTCCAGCTCCGTATATAATGGATGCCGACCTGATCCACACTTGCGCTTCTTAGCATTTCTCTCATCCACCTGTTGCCTGAGGTTATCATACTCTGCTCGCCATTTGCGGATCATACAGAGATCCAACTACTTCTCTTATTATTATTATTATTATTATTATTATTATTATTATCATCATCATCTTTATATCGCACCAACATATTCCGTAGCGCTGTACAGGGTTTGAGTATATGGCAAAAACAAAATAAACACCTTAAAAAGAATGGAGGGCCCTTTTTTTGATCTTAGAATCCAATGTGCATAAAGATTGTTTCCAAGGAACTGACATAAGATTGAAAACTCACACATTCTCTTTGCCGAAAGCTGTAAGATTCTTGCCCATGGAGTCGTCCGCCATTCCTTTCTTGTACTCAACAGAATAGCTCTTTCTTTTTGCACTCAACTTGTCTTAATAAGTTTATATTCTCATGTAATGTATGTCTGGCTGCCGATCGGAACTGGGGCTTATTTTTGGGGGAGGGCTTATATTACTCATATACTGAAAAATCGTGCTAGGTCTTATTTTCAGGATAGGTCTTATTTTCGGGGAAACATGGTATATACAACATGCACTTGCTTAGTATAATTAATGTCTTGCATATGGCTATAGTAAAAAACACTATCAGCCTTATTAAGGGCTCTATTTAAGCACACAACATATTTTTTTACAGAGGTTTTTAGTTAGTGAACTTCTATTCAAAAGCAAAGTCTTCAAAAACTAAAAACTTCTGTAAAAAAAATATGCTATGTGCTTATATAGTGCCCAGAATCGCAATTTAATAAGGCTGTTCATGTCTAAATTCCATTTTCAGAATAAAATTCTATCTTAATCCTACTTCCTACCTCTGACCTTTTTTTGTTTTGTTTATGCAAATTACCCTTAGGGATTAGTCTCCATAAGGGTGATAGGGGACTTCAGACGTGGACCCCTTGCTTACTGTTCCTTAGGTAGTTCAGCTACACCCCACTAACAAGGCCCAATTAAGGCCGACACGTATATTTACAAGGGCTCTCTGTATGATTGCGGTTTCTCCTGTTCAGGGTAGAATTGCCTGGTATTTCGGGGCTGGATCACTCTTGAGTGAGACCAGACTAATATACTACAGGATATTTCTCCCTGTGAAGGGCACAAGTGAGCTAAATGAGGTTGCTCTGAGTGGGTTATCATGTCCATAGAACAAACCTATTAAGGTTAGTTTTTTCTTGGATTGAGCACCTCTGACATTTTGTTGTTTTGATAATCTTACCTACAATAAATTTTATAGGTAGCCAGTGATGTCACTGATTTCATATCCATTTGCAGTATGTCAGCTGGCTTAAATGTTTAAAGTTCGTTTTTTTTTTTTAACATTAAAGGTGCAACAGTTTTTTTTTTTTAACTAAAGTACAATAAAATGGAATTAGGAACCTTTTTCTGAATTGGTAGTCAAAACAGAATAAAGCTGACAAATGCCTAATACAACAACACAACTTTTTTTGTGTGTAACATTTCAGAGATCTCTGTTGGTTTTCTTTTAAAAATTCTCTTTTAGCCTGCTGTGTATGTATAGTATTTGTCATTGTGAGGTGTTAGCTGCATTTGAATTCCTCACTATCGCATGCGCAGTGCCAGCGATCCACCCCCCATGCACAACAATAACGGCTGTGCGGTAAGCACCATGCAGGCGTTACTCACGTCTAAGAACAATTATAGTGGATATATAAATATATGCTACATTTTTATTTGACAAGTATTCAGTATAAAGTAACCAGCTTTTGAAAGTTGCAACTCAAAGCTATGATGAATGGTTGCTGGGGTCACAGCTGAATTTGCCCATAAAGAGACCAGCAGAAAAAAAAAAAAAATAGCAACTGTCATATTGTGATACAAATGTTTCAGCCTCTGCTTTCTTCTGTTTGGCCAAAACTATTTTTCAAATTTAGCCTGGGTTTGGAGGGTGTTAACCCTAAATTCCAACTGACATATATTAAAATATTTTTTGCTAACTTCAAGGTAAGTATTTAAATGCTTATTTTGCTATTTTTTCATGCAATTTTTTTTTTCCCGTTCACTGCTAATTATCCTCTATCAGATGCACTCATAATCCAGCTCACTTACATATATATCCCTTTAATTATTGTATAACTTGTAACAAACAGATTAGTTGGCTCTAAGCGCTTTTACATATAATCTACCTTTTCTCTAGTAGTACTTTCACACATTATCCTGACATTTTCAATCTTTCAACTTGAAATCATGATCTTGTGTAAAATCAAATTTATTTATAATATAAAAGTGTCACTATATATTTATTAATCATATTTTGGTCTGCGCTGTAACAAATAAGGATATATATGTAATTCTGCACCTTGTTGATAATTTTGTGTTATTGTACATGAATGTCAAGCTAAAAATGGCAGTAACTCCATGCGGTTAGGAACCCCTGTTTTGAGGTCTTTGAATTGTAAAAGTGAGATAAAGCACAAGGGAAAGAATAGTTCAACCACTTTTTTTTTTCTTTTCTTTTTTAGATAAGATGCGAGGGCATGAAAAAAAAAATTGCACGTTGGAGGCATGTAACACCTTCCTATTTGCAAAAAGAGACTATTATTAAAAAAAAATAGCAAGTAGAATATGTGCTGGTACAAGCAAAGCCGGAGAAAGTATATTGTTCTTAGAAATATGTTGTTGGTACAGGAAACTAAGGGTGATAAAATAAGAGCCACATGCAAATGTAATCTGTCAATGCAGCTGTCTGAGAATTGTACTCCCCCCACACTAGAGTCTGCAGGCATGTTCAACTGTTTTTTATAATCTGTCCCTTATTTTAGAGCAGGGGTTGAAAATAGGCTGAAGTGGGGCCAAATCATTTTGGTACTCCACGTTCTTATTATGTTTTCTGTCTCCTAAAATGTCTTTATCTTAAATATCCATCCTAAAATATCTTTAAATAATCTATTAATTAAATTATATTTTTTATATAGGTATTATTCCTTGTGTATTCTTCATCCTTGTCCATTTCGTTGACAATATATATTAAAATATTTCTAAAAAAATATGGGCTTTAGAGCTTGACTTAATTTTCACAAATACACATGGACCATGGTGGAGTTGGTAAAAATGAACTACCCCTATTTATAGAGAAACCAAAAATTAATGATTTTAGTTGATTTTAAACATCTCCCGTGATAGTAACCATTCATGGTCAAGGCAAGCGCAGCGCAGGATTAGCAGTTTTAAATGAAATTGCCCAGTTCTGAGCATATGCAGGACAGAGAAAGGTGTCAAATACTAAAAGCCAAGCTGAATCATCAAATGAGACAACAAATCTCATCTCCCTCCATTCCTGAATTGCTACAAAAAAATGGATAGCGGTCATGGAAACCATCAACCAAAAATCGAGTATGCTAAAATAAGCATTTTTACCGAAAATATTATATTCAGCTGTGACTGCTTGTGGGGAAGGGTCATCTTAATGGGGCTTATTCTCCTATTACATTTTATTGTGAAGTAGCAATGAAAAGTGGTAGTTCTTCAACAGAGCTGAATCCACAAATAATCCCATTCCTCTCAGCTTTTTAATCAAAATCTCTTGTAATTTCTGACCGTTACAAACTATGGTTAGCACCCTCCAAACCCAGGCTAAATTAGCATTAAATTTAAAATGATTTGTTTTGGCCAATCAGGTCAGCTGCAACATTTGATTTAAACTCTGGTGTTCTTGTTTGTGCTGGGATATGTAGTGTATCCCTGATATGTGCTGTGTATTGCTGCTGATATACAGAGAGGAAGCTGCAAGGAGATTGGCTGAGCAAGCAACAGCAGGTAAATAGTGGCTTAATATTGCTCCCTTCATGCTGCATGCTTATTGGGGGGGACAGATGCCCCTGGAGTTAGACCTCATAGCCTACTCCTTCAAAAGTAGTTGGTGTAAATACACAACCAGACTTTTATGTCATTTAACATCCATTCTTCTTCACAATGTAACACATGGTTCAGTTCTCACCACTGCCCATTTCCTTTCTGCGCATTGTAGGGTTTGCAAATGCAGGAGAACAGAACAAACGTAGATATAATCAAATTGTTTATCTTTTTGGAAAAGCTCTCATCCACTCCCTTCCTGAAGAAACAGTCTGGGTGCGTGTAATGAAACGGGTCTATTTAAGTCTCTGCACTACAATACATAGAATGTCGGAATGTTCTTTGTTTGATGACCGATATAGACTTTCAGCTCTGAGCTTGTTCTTGTTGTGTTAAAGGGACTCAGAAAACAATTCAATTAAACTATATTAAAACGATAAGGCTGAATTATTTTTTGTAAATGTAGTTTGAAATTGAACTAGGAGTGTACGCTTTTTTTTTTTTTTTTAAAGAATGTCTGTAATCCAAGAAATAAAGCAAACTAGCAACTGCACATTTTTTGAGAAACAGATTTTGTGAAGACTCTGCTTATGGATCATCTCTTCCTATTAGTTTAAGTACTAGGGTGTGTTTTATTATCTGCCAAGTGAGGCAGGCGTGAGGAAAATGAACAGGTGAAGAGGAATTGTTAGATAATTGGACCACCAAATCCCTTGATCTGTTTACAGCAATAAATGCATACCCTTCACACAACCTTCACCAAAGCAACCTTCCAGAGATCAGTAGCACAAATATATTTTTCAATTAAAAATGAACTCTGGCCTTTTTTTAAATAATGTTTGTCATTAGAGCTCACTTCTTTTCTTGCAAGCCGTTAAATGTACTCATAATTACTACTACTTGTTCCTTAAAAGCACCATCCTTACTAGGAATACAATCAACTCATTGTTTGCCTGATTATTTTACATTTTATAGCCCAATATACTTTTTATATCACTTCTCTCTTCAGAATAATGTTTTCTTCCTACATCATACAAGCAATACCAAAAGCAATTATGAAATGTAAACACTCTGACTCAGAAAGTTGAATTTTTGTTATGTTGTACAAATAGAAAATTAATATATGTAGTTGTTTATTCACGTATTTTGTTGTAAAAATGTAATGCAGAACTGGTCAGGCTACTGATAATGTCCACTGGACTCAAATGGTGCCAAGATCAGCTTGAATGGTGCCAAGATCAGCTTGATCTGTAACTTGTGTCTGAACAGCATGAGTGTGTTTTATTCCATATACACTTTATATTCTGTATTTGCTTGGCAGCTACTGTGCATAGGGCTGTACTTTTCAGTATGTCCTTAAGAAAACTACACTTCGGCAAAATGTTTTTAGAAAGTTAAAAAATAAATACAACATTTAATACACATCTGTGTAATAATGTGATAGTATATGCTGCTGGTAAAGATTATGTATAGCTGCTTTCACAATTTGGAATTGACCTTTAATGCTTCCTTTGGCACTGGTGATTGACAGTTCTTTCAGACATATCATTTCAGTCCAGCTACTCAAATAAGGCAATAGCTACCCACTATTAAGAATAGGGGTTCCCTGGTGTTCAAGTGGTTGGGATTTGGTGCTTTCACGTCTGCGACCTGGGATTGATTCCAGTTAGGGAACCAAGAGGTTACACCAAGCAGGCTTGAGCTTTGTCAGTACATGGATGGGAGACCACCTAGGAATACCAGGAGCAGTATTCTGTGGCCCACTGGAGAAGGAACTGGCAACAAACTCCAGAATCTTTGCCATGAATACCAAGTGGATCAGCATGGTGTGTTGCGGTCCATGAGGTGACTGAATAACACAAACACATTAAGAATAGGCAGTTTTGTAGACTGTAGTTAGCTCTACGTTGGCCATATTGGCTGAGAACAGCTTAGTATTCATTCGTGATCAATGTATGCCAAGGACTTCTGTTAATAGCATTGTGTGCTCTGCAATTTATTTTATTGGAGAAGACAGGAGAATAAATGAGTGGAAACCACCAAGATCTACTTCTTACGAGGTGTCACCTAATGGGCCTCAAGACTGCACATTGTGTTTTGTGAACATTTGAACAAGGGTAAAGACAGAAGCAGTTCAAACTAGTTATGCCAGCTCCATACAGGATTAATAGGTAAATTGTTGGAGCTGATTATTTACTCCCATGTGGTGCTAACTGAGAAATACTGTATTTTTCCACACTCTATTGCTCAAGAACTAAGGTTAGAAAAAGCATCAACAGTTTTGTTTTGTTGTGGGACACCGAGGTTAGTAATTGATGTCTTCGGTGCTCATTGCAAGCCTCTCACCCTGTGTACTTTTATAGGCGTTGCGCTTGAGTGTTACTGTCTTGGGTTGTGTTACTTCTTAGGGTTTGTTTTTATGTCTTACGGGCTAGTTTTACGTCCTTCAACCTCGTTTTCGATGTGTTGCGTTTTTTCGGCAGCCATTTTTTTCTTTTTTCGATCCTGAAAAAATGGCAAATATGGCTCAAATTAACTTGCAACCTCACTCATAGGCTCCCTGGCTCTCCCACTGTGCTGTGTGTAAGTTAATTTGAGGCATATATATATATTTTTTTTTTTTTCAGGTCTTTCATGTTCCGGGGTTCGGCTGTTAAAGTTGGATTTTTGCAAGGTGCACAGGGCATGTACGGGTTTCGGTCCTAAGTCGTACAGTTTGTGTGTCTCGCGTGCGCCGCTGGCAATGAGCCCCTGCAGCGCTCATCGCGCGCCTCCAATGAGCGCCTGAGTCCCGTGGATCTCGCGGTTGCAGCCCGTAACGGCTTGCCTCACTTCGCAAGGCTCGCAGTCGAGGCCTTCGCTGTGCCAGGGCCGCAAAGCGTGACCAACATTGTAAACGTTCCCCACAATGACAACTATATATATACTAGCGAATTGCCCGTCAAAAAATGACGGCAATGAAATTGTAAGGTAGCTAATGCTGTTCAGTGTGTAATAATGAAATATATAATACATGAATAAATGAATATACTTTACCTATTTTAAAGCATTGTGTGGAAGAGCTGTGAATGTGTTTTGATGTTGCTGCAGCATTAGTGGTGTGGATCTGCTGTGTAAGCGTGCTGAATGTGTGCAGTATAACACTGTGCGTGCGCGAGCCCAAACCGTTGTCGTGTACTTCCGCATTGGCGTAAAATGGCGAGTAATGTGTGGTATACGTTTGTATCTGAATATCCGTAGGTGTTTTGTGGTGTTTTGCGAGTTTCTTGTGGTGTTTTGCGAGTTTAGAGTGCTGTAGCCTCGTTTTCGTTTTGTTCGGCGGCCATTTTTTCTCTCGCTTCAAATTTTTTTTAGTCTCTAAACTGTTTTATTTGGAGTAAAATCGAGGTGTAAGTTGTATTTTTGAGGTGCTGGGTGCTCCCTCTTGGTGTAGGTAAGTTTTTTATGTATGTGGTGTGTGTATGTATTGTGTTTTAAATTTTGTAATGTTCGCGAGTTGCGTCCGAGTGTTGCGAGTCCGTAATGTGTGTGAACGTGTGTCGTATGTTGTTTGCGAGTGTCGTAATGTGTGTGTCGTACTGTTTGGGTTGCGACGTGAAGTTTGCGAGGGTCGCAGTTGCTGGCATGGAGCGCCTTCGGCGCTCCATGCCAGCAACTGCGGCCCTCGCTTTGCGAGGTCCTCAGGTGCTGGCATGGAGCGCCTACGGCGCTCCATGCCAGCAACTGAGTCCCTCGCTTTGCGAGGGTCCTCAGTTGCTGGCAAGGAGCGCCTTCGGCGCTCCATGCCAGCAACTGAGACCCTCGGGCAGTACCCTCGGGCGAGCCCGCAGCGTTAGCAACAACTCGTACGCTCACAACTATATATGTGATATATATATATATATATATATATATATATATATATATATATATATATATAAATTAATACCTCAGCTAGTCATGCTCTTCCTAGAGGCTAAATTACTAGTTAAAACCACTTCCCCTTGAAACATGGTGTCATGTGAGGAATATTTGGAAATATATATATGAACAAAATAAAGACCTTCTTTCTTGGAAGGCTGGAACTATGATATTACTTTAAAGGGCTCTGTCACCCCAGAATCACGTTTTTTTTTTTTGTACTTTATTCCTAAAAATCATTAAAACTGGATATACATTGTATTCTTGTACACTTTAGAAAAATGCTACCTCCATGAGAAGTTCAGTATCATATTTGTGTACAGTCTGCTTGTCTATCTGTGTGGTGGCCAATACAATTACTCACAATATTATTCAGTTAGACACTCTCCCCCACACTTTAAGCTACAACTAGCATCTTCTCATGAATGATTTACTGCAGAGAAAAGGGCTAGTACAATGTAGAACCAGTTGTAAATATTATTTAAGATGAAATCACCTTCCATTTCTCAGCGACAGTGTCCATTTAAATGTAAGCTACAGAGTGTTACCTAGTTTTCTGATTTAGTCAAAACATGAAATCGCTGTGTCCAACCTGTTTAGCATGAGCAGCCACCTTGAACATTTGCACGTGTGTGAAGGAATTTCAGAAACCGCATTCATTGAAACACACACAGACTTCAGTGGAAAATATTGTATTAATCTAATAATATAATAACATATGTATAAGAGTCCATGCTGCAGGTATAAAAGTGTTGCAATATATATTTCTGCACTAGATGCATGCAACACAATAGGGTTGTCATTTAATTATTTAAATATTCACCAAAATTCAAATGTATTTGTAAAAATATTTTTAATATAGTGTGTAATTTAAAAGTGCACTGGAAATATGTTTGTATTGTAGCTAAGATCTGGAGAAAAAGGTCTTCAATACAGTGTTCCTTTTGGCTGGTAGAAGGGCCACGTAAAGTGAGTTGGAGAGGTATATCATATTTGTAGGTATAAGACTATGTCATGGCTGAAGCATGCCAAGGCACCAGCTGTGCAATACCTTACAGACGGATGCCCTCAGCCTTATAAGATAGGCTTATTGTGCAGGGGGAAAGGGGCCCACTGAAATGGGTCAACATTGGGGATTTTATGTGTTATTCTTTGTTATGCCTGTTTAAAGTAGCCTGGGTGCCACTGGGCCATACTGTGGTACCCATGTTTATAGTTGGGGTGTGCGTATGAACATGATGGGAGTGTCTGTGCTGTGCTTTGGGGGGGCTAGCACTTACAATGAAAATATTGTATATGCCCAATATTTCATAGTAATGGACTAGTCCCTTATTAACAAGATATGGGAGATAATTAAACCCTAGGAGTAAAATGACACCAGTATCTCTCTCTATTTATCACAAGCCTCAGCCTGGTGTCTATATGCCTATTGTATGTAATTGCCCCCTACCAAGAATACAGAGGTGCCATGGGAAAACAATGGGTGATTGTCTTAGACTGGCAGGCAGGGGTGATAACGTGCAGTAAACAGTGATTGGGTGTAACCATGGATGCACATTTGAATTGATTGGTCTGTTGTTACTAAGAATGTGGTATAAATATGTCTGATGGTTTCAGTAGTAAAGATACTGGTTCACATAATTAATGTGTGCATTTCGTTACTGATGCTGGGAATTCTGTTTGCCGGAGTAAGTTCTTTTCAGAACTTAGAAAGATCCTTATGCTACACTAGACCACAGACACCTCTCAGTCTAACCTAAGGGCTGAACGTTCTTCCTGCTGTACAGAGGTAAGACGAACTGGTCACACCTGTGGGGAGAGGTTTGGGCAATAGGCTCTTATCATACCCCATTCAACATACAAGTTGTGACAGACTAGCCAACCTGTGGCCTCAATGAGGTCATGAAAGATACCATTTAGATTGTAAATTTGCAAGTTTTCAATCTTTCTAAGTGCTTTAGGGAAAGCACTGTGTACGTTTGATTTTAAAGCCCACCATTCTTTTGAACTTACACATGTACAGTGTTACAGAATATGGTGAACTACAAATAAAGGAAATAATAATTATTTTAATATACAGCGGTTTCATAATGTGCCATAAAAGGTACCTACACTCAAGAATTTTTTCCCCACTGATGTGAAAACGATTTAATCCCAGAGAAAAACTCAATGCTCTTTAGCATTTAATACAGGATTGTTTTTTTTATCCAAGTAAAAAAAGGCATGCTCCAAAGAGCCATAATAGGTCAGACAAGTATTTTGCTGGATATGCTATTATCCAACCCCAGCCAGAATTCTCCTTGTATTCTCAAATTTCTACAGATCATTATCCATCCAACTTTTTCTTTTTCTTTTTTTTTTTTGCAAAACCATGAGAAAATGTAGCAGTATCAGTCTGCCTCTCTTGGCCCTGTGAGTTTTAAACTGCCAATAAGGAGTGCGGTATAATAATAATAATAATATAATACCTGAACGGAAGTACAGAGGTTCCCAAATTATGGTCTGTGAATTACCAGTAGTCCGCAAAGCAAATGGGATTTAATAAAAAATGAAATATTTGTAATATATTGCGTAAATAAGCAGTGGAGTGCGGAGATCATATAACCTAACATTTATAAGTAACATGTTAAGCTCGCCTAGACCCTCAGCAACACTCTGGTGGTCCACTAAGATCCTAAACCGTTTTTACGTGGGCTTTCAACTAATATTGGGCGCTACTGACATTGAAGTTGAGCAGATTCTGGTGTGTTCATTAGTTGTATAAAGGTGCAGCTTGACCTATTTTTTGTGACATTGAATCTAAACAAGGGGAATTCCAGCAAGTTAATTATACCAGTACTCTGAGTGTGGGCTGAAATAATCAGAAAACAGTTCAAAATAAACTCTGAACTTGAAGCAAATACACTTGAAGTAAAGAAGTTTCTATTCATGACCTAAAACTGATTTTCTTTTGTAAGACTTAATATTCAGAATGCTTGGTAGAGCATTTTATTCGTATGTGAGCGGACTGGCTTTCACTTTTTGTACATGTCTCTTATTACTTTCTGTTCATTGCTGTGAGATCCTCACTTATCAAATTACTGTGATTGGTGCCAAATGATAAGGCTACATTGGCTTAGTCACACTCATTAATATATGTCCTTGTATGAACTTTGTGATTATAGGGACATGGAAGCAAAAAATGATTGTTCATTTGAAAGAAAAAATTATTAAATAGAAATTGATTAAAGAGAAATTGAGGGTACCCTCAAAATATTAAAATAAACTGCCTAGTGTTTGTTTATTTGCATATTTTAGCATCATTTTCTTTAACAAGTTCTTAAAAGTTCTATTTCTAATTGTTGTTTTTTTCCATTTTCTAACCAGATATTTTCCCAATTTCATGTCTGTTTCTTCAAAATACTGTACCATAAATATATAACTTTAGCATCCCTTTAAATATGTCCGTGTCATTGCATAGCAGGCCTAAGGTTTGTGAGATGGTTGCCTGGCTTCTTTCTAGTTCTGCCAGGCACTTTCTTCTGCATCTTTACTGTATTACTAAATGTGAAATTGTAAAATCCTTAAGTAAGCCATTGTTAAAAAGTGGTATTTTCCAAAGTCTCTTCCACTATTAAAAATATTTCTTTGTCGATCCATAAAAATGATGGACCCTGGACCTTGACCTAAATGTGACCTTGTTGAAGTTTATAACAAATAATTGACTACTACTTCATGGTTATCCTATTGACCTCTACAAGAAGTCCCCAACTTGTAATAGAGGTTGTACTGGAAAACAGACACCTCAAACTTGGTTATTGTAAAACAATGACTTGGTGAAAATGGAGACAATATGAATATGTTAGATGTAATTTAGGTAGAGAGGCATATGTGTGATTGCTTGTTTTTAAACAAATATTATGCAAACATCCCAATAATTAGTAAAAAGATGGAATGCTGTTGTAAGGATGAACTTAAAGAGAAAGCATATGCTGAAGAGGCATTCCTTCCTTGGACTATCTAAACATGACTACTTTCTCCTTATCTACCATCAGTCTGCCTGAATGTATAGACTGCAGTCTTGCTTTTAACTATTGATTTGAATCATTGTTCTTCGAAGGTTGCAGTCTGACTCTTAACTTTCCTTTTCTGCTACTCTTGTGTTGACATTTATTTAATGTCTTACAATATAAGATATTATTTTATTTTTTTTTGTTTTCAAATTATTTTTTTTAACCACAAAATTTTCCATTCTGGCCCTGACACGGAAAAAACACATATATAGCACCGACCACAGGCCCAGTGTTTTAATTTGTGAACTGCAGGTTTCTTATTTTGGAAACTCTGCTGCTGGAATCCAATGTGGTGTGAGCATCTAAGAACTGAAACCGATTTTAGCTTATGTGTTAATATAAACAAGTAACCATTTCACTGCTCGGGTGTGTTCAGCAATTAGCAAAGGAGGCTTTATAGGAGTGTTTAAGCTAAAAATAAAAAAAAACACATACTACCTGATGTCTTCACTACCATGTATCCACATGTACAGAAGCCTATCTTGATTTTATTATAGTTGAAGTGCTTCAATTTGTGTGGGACTTTAATGCAAGGCTGTGCATTATTATCCAGTTACTGGTTGAATGCATAGTGTCTCTAGTGGTTTGCTTTCCATTTGGATCACTATTCTTATAAAAAAGAGTTCTTCTCTTTGAATTTTTTTTTCCACAAGGGAGCTCACAAAATATCAAGGCATTTTTCAGAAAATTTTAAAACTATGTGACTTAATCCAAGAACCATCTCTTTACTGCCATTGTAGCAAAACAATCCACCAGGTAAATGTTTTTAACTAGACAAATTAATTAATTTTATCCTCCTCAACATAGTTATGATAAGCAATTTATACTTCACTTAGTTCTTGGAAGCCCTTCTGAGTAACATATTCTGGAGCCTCCTTCTTTCTTCCTAGGCTCCGTCATGAAAGCTGACATCTTGCACAGTTGTGACCTAAAGCCACGCCAACAGGAAAGGGGCTTCATTCTATCACTTATTCATGCTTCTAACACAGTGACATGCTGCGTGTCTGAACATTGATACATTGGTAGTAAGCAGCCCTTCGTGGCAGTGGCTTTAGATGCAAGATGTCATGATGGAGAACAGGAAGAGAATAAAATAACGTTATTAATTTAAAACATTCATTTTTAAATAAATAAAAAAATGTCTAAAGCGTCCCTTATAATGATTTATATGAGAATCAAGGACTTATTCAAACTTGAGACGCACCCAGGATTTATTGTCCAACAATTTTAATGGGTAAATGTTGACAAAATATTCAGTATACAATATGTAGATTGTGTTTCCAGATCCTTGTAATAAATCTTTCCGCAGAAAAACACTGAACATGGAAAACCATCTATTTTCAGTACATAGAGATTTTTAGAGCTAGGTTATCTAATAAATAGCTCTGTAACTCCTCTCTTTTCTGGGTGTTTCCTAGTGGAGATGCGTATTCTTGGTATTGTTTGATAGAATAGCCTATACTGGGTTTTGCCCACTAGTGAGGCTTTTGCCAGATGTTGCCCACTGAGGGGCATGCTTTGTACTGCACAGTGAAGCGTATGTATATGCTTGGTATTACTGTTAGAAAATTCCATATTCAATCTTTTTTAATCCATTGAACTGTTTTCCTATCAGAGGTGGTAACTACTGACACTGTTGGTTCTATTTAGCATTTTTATATTATAAAATAGAACTAAAGCTTAGTTTTTGAAGTATGGTAGAAAATTGTTCATTTTATTCTTTGTAATTTATTCAGAATTATTTTAAAATTGCTTCTGCAAGCATTTTCCTCTCATATTTGAGACCTGTTTCTCTAATCATAGTTCCTTTTATACAAAAATCGATCCACTACATACAAATTAAAATATACGTTTATTAATATGAGGAACAGAGTGAGCTTTTAAAATGCAGAATTGCTGAGACTTTAACTCTGCAACAATCTGTAGATGCCCTTTATTTTTATGTTTTTGCAAAACCTACATTTTCAGTTTTATCTTGTGGCTCCAAAATAAGGATGTGAAAACTGCCGAAACACACCCAGAGTGTATTTTGTGGTGGACGCTGGTGAGAAGGCATCAATTTTTTTTGAGCTGATGCAACTGGAAAATAAATGCCAGAACCATCGACAATTCTAGTATACTTGTAAATACATAATTACCTTTTATAAATGTATAAATTCCCAATAAAATTCCTTTATATGATTAAATGAAAAATGAGGCCTAAACTAGACCAATAAGAACGGGCTGAAATTCTGGATACTGGTGCTTTTCTCTTTCATCTTTGTGACCTTAGTAGAACAGGGTTATAAGACCTTTAGGAGGTGGCATAACACACCAATTGTAGCATTACAGGTAACTTAACTTATACTTCCATGCCTGTCAATCCTATCCCAGACTTGTTTCGTTCAGTCGTGTCCGACTCTCCGTGACCTTGTGGACCTCAACACAACATGCTGATCTACTTGGTATTCATGGCAGAGATACTGGAGTTGGTTGCCAGTTTCTTCTCTAGTGGTCCACAGCATACAGCTCATGGTATTCTTAGGTGGTCTCCCATCCAAGTACTGACCAGGCACAACCCTGCTTGGCTTCAGGGTGGTGTGACCTCTTGGTTCCCTGACTGGAATCAAACCCAGGTCGCATCTGTGAAAGCAGCAAATCCTAACCACTGGACCACCAGGGAACCATTACAGTGTATGCTTACTGATGCCTTATTTGAAATGGCTGTTTGTTTTCCTGTCTGCTAACATTAAAGCATTGGCTGATGTTTGAAATCAATCATTCCTTCACAAATGAAGGTGATACAAAATATTTTTGGTAATGCAGTTACAGGAAAACTTACAGTCTTACTGAAAGGGAACATAGCTTTATACTGTGAGAAATAGTCCCAGTGGGAAAGCTTAATTTGATCTTCTGCTACTAGAATTATCATTTAGTCCTGTCGTAGTTTGTGAAAAAAAGGCGACCTTTTAGGGAACCGTAAGTTAATTTGAACACCTAACCATCTGTGTAACCCATCTGCACTTTTGTGGTGGTGACAGACCCTTGAGCTGTGATAGTCCACTTCTTCAATTTATCCCTCATAGCTAACTAATGCTGTGAATATGCATATTCAAATGGCTTGCACTGGGTGTAACTGGTCTCATTACTGGGAATATTGCATTGGAATAGATTATTATTATCCTTTATTTGTAAAGTGCCAACATATTCTGTGGCGCAATACCAGGGTTAAGAACCAGGCAAAAACTATTTTAACACATTGCAAAGAATGGAGGGACCTGTCTTTGATCTTAAAATCAAAGACAGTCTTTGCTAATCTATTTACTTTATTGTCATGTACAGCAATACCCCGTTGGCTCTTATTATATCACTAGAGCACTGTCTGAGCACTGAGCGGGGATTTAAAGGGATCCACGCTCAATAACGGAGCTATAGTGAGGTTTACTGCACAAAAAAGGGCGCTATAGCAAATCAGTGCTTAAATGGGTAACGTTAAGCGGAGTATAACTATAACCTAGCCACAAGTAACATCTATATTTCATTCAGTTGTGATAAGTGCGTTGTTTTACTAAGCAGATTGTTAGAATATTTTACCCATGTTAAACTTAGTATAACAAAGAGAGTTTGTTAAATAAAATATTGGGGGCTTGGTACCAACCCTACTTCTCACATCTAGCTCTCCAAAACAAGCTTGAGCATTATTGCTTGACAGTGTGTCCTGTATGAGCACTTGGTGTGGATGGATTGCACCTAGGAACGCTGAGAAGTTGCAGAGCGCACCTATTAAAGAGATTTCATTCTTAATTTATAAAAATAATCCATATAGGACCTCAAAATCCATGCCTGAGGGGCATTCTACAGTAATCGTATTGTTAAGTGCAACAACATTGTGGCAACATTTCAGTGGTTCTGAACAGAGATATAATCTGCATCCATGTCACTAATACTTTAAGGAACAAAAGTAGATTACACCATGCAACCATAAATCCATGCAACAGAACATCAATGAGCTCATTAATGACATCATCCAGGGTGCAATCACACATGCTCGCTGCACCGGGGTAATGAAAGAGAATCAACAACCATACCAGATGAAAGAAACTCCTATTATAATGACTCCCAAACCACCAATATACAAAAAGCCTCATATACTGAGAGCCCCAGAACCTCAGACAGATAAGATTCATTTTTAAAATAAATATTATTACAGGTAACATTTTAAGCATACATTTCTTCAACTATAACGTGGTTGAAAATATTTTCACATCCTTTTACCTGGTGCACCCACTGACACCTTAGTGTGAGAACTCATGAGGGCGTTCCTGTGAAGTATCTGCAATTAGACAACAAAACATCACCATTTTGCATTATGGAATATGTTGTCACTCTATAAATACAGGATGATAATAATAGCAATGAGCCCGGAGTCCTAAAGTGAACTCCTCTATTGCTCCGTCTGCTTCTCTCTCCCATAGCCACACCTTATTGGCCTCTAACCATCTTTCAAGTAGATTTAAAAGCACTTCAAATGCTTCATAAGGATTTCTTTAAAATGTACTAATCCGAACTAGATGAACTTTTTACATGTTGCACTCTGTAGATAACTTACATGACCACTCTGACTAGTTTTCATCTCCCTAAAAGATGGTAGACCTACCTCATCAAGCTAAGTGTACAGATTGACACTCGTACAAATTAAGTTGAGGGCATATACCCATACTGAGGCTACATTACAACTAAGTTTGTACACGTTTATGTGCATGTGCCCGTTTGGTCGAGAGTATATATAGCTCATACCCTAGATCAAGACTTGACAAATCCAGAGAGCTAAGAGCCACATCTCGTAATATTTAAATGCTGGCTCCGAACTAAGTTATAATTCATATATACTTTTTGGAAAGGTCTTTCGTGAATGTTGTTTTCCACAAAAAACACAATGTAATATTTAATAGTATATAATGAGGTATTTAGAATCAAATATATTTGTGACATAGGCATGGCGGTAGCATCCTGAGCAGAAGAAAAGAAAAGCCATAGTTAAGCCCATTCCGCAGCTGGCATTTTGTTTCTTATGGTGGAAATGCTTCTGTGAGTAAATCTTGTGAAACAAAAGCAGAGAACAAGATCCTGCAGCTGATAAGTAATGGGAAACAGAAGTCAATGTTTGGAATTCTTTCTTCTAAAGCAAAGAAAATACTTAACCGATTTAGTACCATTTAGCAGAAACTGCACAGACCAATTTAACTCTTATGTTGCCAAAGAAGTGAAGCAGTGCAAAACATTTAGTAGTTGTGAAACTCTGTTGATGCAAAATAGATTTTTTTTAACATATTTATTTACTTTTGTATGTGAAAGCTCATGAAAGCTTGTCTATTAATATTAGCGATTTAGCCTAATGAAAAGGTATGACAGCCATTCTCTGATGTTGCCATCTTGCACCGGCTGAAAATTCCTGGGGACGCAAGCTCCTAAAATTTGTGATACTGGCTCCTAAACATTTATAGGTAGTCACTATTAAACTCTTCCTCTCTCCTCTGAGTATTTTGAGGAAATTGTAGGCACATCCAGGAGAGGAAAACTTTTGAAATGAAGATGATTACATTCTTTAATTCAAAGATACCGGACTTAATATTGGAAAACTTCCTGTGACCCCGCCACGTTCCTCCCCATGCTTTATTGGGTTTTTTGTTTGTTTGTTTTTTCTAATCCTCAATATGTGAGGATATTTGCGTCCTTAATTTATTGCCCTTCTATTTCCTAATCTCAAACTTAATCTATAGATTCACATACTAACCTATCAAGACATAATTGATGACGCCTCTCTGTGTCCCACTCTTTTCTCTGCTCTGTTACTATCATCGTTTTCATTTATTTTGCTCAGTATTGCTTCTGGCTTGATGAAGAGAGGTGCAACTTGAAATTTTCAATGAATATGTTTGTCCAATAAAAAAAGGTATTACTATATACTGCAAAAGAGAAAGGGCAGGGGGAGAAAAGCGCACCACTTCCTAGTGCAGATAAACCATAGAGGAAATACAGGAATGGATAAAAATGTATGTCAAGTCACATTTTTACACCTCATGATATGAGGTATTTTCAGGCTCGTCACAGGAGATAAATGTTCCTTTCCACCTATCTAGGACCCACGTTCTTCTGTTCGTAGGAGGCTGTGTAAGGTTACACCAATCCTTGATGTAGTAGTCCACGGAAATATATACTGTATATGCGTGTTTCTCTAGGAACAAGGTACTAGTGTGTATGGCTACTTGGAGTGGTCCTCCACTCCTATATCTAATATGTATCTCTACAGATACATATTAGTGAGTACATTTACAAGTAGTGCTAGTTAACACACACACTTATACTCCTTTAGAATGTAAGTTTGCGAGTTTTAATCTTGTGAGGTGCTTTAGGGAAAGCACAGTGTATATCAGATTGAAAGCTCAATAACAGGGTCTTCCATTCTTTTCATTGTGGGGTATTGTTTATACTTGTACCTAATCCCTGTATTGCGCTGTGGAATATGTTGGCGCATTATAAATAAAGGATAATAATAATAATAATAAATAGTATTAATAAATAATTTATTGGAGTGTAAGTATAAATATATTTATAATGGTAGATATAACAGTTAATATAAAGTAAGATGCCCAAAAGCTGTCCTCTAGATCATCAAATAAGACTGTTAATATTACAAAAAGGCTATAAAACAATGCCAAATCGCAGAAAACAAACAATTAAAAAATTAAAAAAGGCTTTAATTGGTCACTGTTGCTATGGACACTTGGGCACCTCAGTACAGAATATAAATTCATGAATGCATGAAAGCATAAACAATTTCACATAAAAAATTCAACATTGTTGATTTTATATTTACATTTAATTTTCAATTACACAGGGGCATCAAAGTATAAAGTCCATCCATGTATACCAAAAGTATGACAATACCACTAGTAATAGATACATGTAATGATGATAATAATAAAGAAAGAAAAACAAAGAAAGAAAAAAAAATAACTTTAATCGGTCACTATTGCTATGGGCGCCTCAGTACAGAGTATGAACTCATCAATGCATGAAAAATGTAATATTAGACCAACAATTACATAGAGGCATCAAAGTATAGAAACCATCCATGTATACCCAAAATATGGTGATGGATATATGTAACAAAAAAGCACACAATACAGTTAGAGAATAATACAATTGGAGAATTCACTTTTATAGCTATAGAAAACCAATTGGCCTGAAAGGGATATATTATTAATAATAATGACAACAACGCCAATGCTGGTGGTAAAAGTAGCTGTATTTGATATTATCAGTTGCTATACACAGACACCAGATGTTTAATATAATAAATGAATAGTATCCGATCAGTATGTTGGATTGAGGTATGGCATAAAATGAAATTAAATGAAATATAGTACATTTTTCCCACGTGTGTGTCTCTTTTCCCCACGTGTGTCTCTTTTCCCCCCACGTGTGTGTCTCTTTTCCCCACGTGTGTGTCTCTTTTCCCCACGTGTGTGTCTCTCTTCCCCACGTGTGTGTCTCTTTTCCCCACGTGTGTGTCTCTTTTCCCCACGTGTGTGTCTCTTTTCCCCACGTGTGTGTCTCTTTTCCCCACGTGTGTCTCTTTTCCCCACGTGTCTCTCTTTTCCCCACGTGTGTCTCTCTTCTCTCTTTTCCCACCAACAACACAGTTGTTTAAAATAGTTTTTAAACTTTTTTTTTTTTTTGTAGGAGAAATTAGGGATCTATAGCGCAGAAAAATGACTATTAATATTTGTATAAAATATGCTCTTTTACATGCATGAAAAATGTCTTGAATACTTAATTTAACAATTTGATACTGATTTGTATTGTGCTTTGCTTTAAAACCATACCACTGTAAACAGTTATTGAAATATGTATTTATTCATGCACAGAAGGCTACAATTTATGCTATCGCATTTACTTTTGAGGCTTCTTTTAGGTACTCACGAATAAGTAAAAATGATATTGTGAGTAGAAGCAGTAACAGGAAATGTGCAAGTGGCCAGAAAGCTACAGCACAATCCTAATGTCATCAGTCAGCACCGTGACCCAATACCTTCATCAGGGTGTCTTATGTAATGAACTACTTGTATGTTATGGGAGTTTCCATAACTTGTCGCTATTTAAAGCAGAAATTCCATGTATACTAAATGTGTTTTGGTAGATGCAGATTAAAGCTTGGCTCTCAGTGGAAACTTGTATGGATTGGCACTGAAACGGTTAAGCGTATACTGTGCCAAAACTATAAGTAGTCAGCCAAAAGATCATTTGAGGGCATGCAGGAGCTAATATGCATTGGTTAAGGAAACATCCAGCTATAATTTATAGATGGTTGATACTGACCAGTATCCAATGAAATCATATTGCATATTAGACATGCCCAGGTTTCATAACCGACCTTCATATGAATTGAAGAGGCAATGAGTATTTAAATATATATTTTTTATATATATTTTTTTATTGGAGTAAGAGTATTTCAAGAACTTTTAAAGATGGATCTCCTTCTTTTATCAAGCAATACGGACACAGCTGTTTAGGACTAGATAAAGGGAGGAGACAGCTCCTGAAAGCGTGTCTATTAAATATTACATAATGCAGCGCTAAATACGTTTATATCTCATTCACTGGACTAACATGGCTGCATAAAACGACATAGATAGATAGATGCAGACAGAACATACCAACATGAATGGATGAAAATATTAACAATTTCATCGAAATTAGGTCATTTGAGATAATATAGATGGAAATATGTTATTTCACTCAAAAGATATATGTAGTGTAATGCCCTGCACTCTGGGAAATTGGGCAGGGACATGCAAATGAGTACACAATGCATTTTCACTCTTTAATCCAAAACCAGAGTGCAGTGAATTCTGTGCAGGAAACATGTTTTTAACTTATTTTTAGTCATTCAAATGTGAACACAAATGTACTATTTATTACTGTATTTTGTACGATGGAGGGCCTCTATTGCCCACCATAAGCTAAATGATTATGTGGTAAATAGCCTTCTCACAACATCTAACGCACAAGCTAGGAACACTGCAGAGATCCATTTTAGCACAGAAACGGATGTCTGTGGGTAGGGTTATTATTTGCAATCCGTTTCCCATAGCTCATTGCAATAATTGTATTTCTGTATTTGTTTGTGTCCATGTGTGTTTCTATGTATATGTGTGTATATGTAGCAGACTCTCTGTTAACCGGAACTTAAGCAACCAGAAAAAAATTAATAATGTACTTTAACTAAAAATTTTAATTTATAGGTCTCAACAAATGCCAGGAGCCAGGTTGTCATGCCACAAAATGCTTACAGAAACCTAGTTTTTATCCACTGTACATCTCTGCAATTCAGTTTTTTACCTGTGTATGAGTGACTGAGCCAGTACATTCCCCGGGTTCAGCACTCTCCAGCTGAACGTACATGTGTGTAACTGAGGAGTGAAAGCTGCTGCTGCTAGAACAGCCGTCACTGACAAATATCCTTAGCAGAGCATCCTATGTGCAGCTAATCTAGGCCTCTTTTTTTAATAGTAACTCTCAAGCAACCAGAAACTACATTTATCAGTGTTCAAATTGTCTTTGACTTTTACTTAACCCCTGTATAGCGCTACAGAATATGTTGACGCGTTACGAATAAAGGATAATAATAATTATCCAGCATCTACCAATCCCCATGGGTGCCGTACTGTGTGTGTATATGTATTTATATATGTGTTTTGAAAAAATTATATTTTATGCAAGATGATTTTGTTTATTAAACTCTAGGGAATTCAGTGCAGCCCATTGCATTTGGGACATGCGCATGGAGAGTTGCGTGATATCCAGTCATACCATTTTTGTGACTTGCTTTAATCTCACACTCTTCAGTTCCATATTAAATATTTGATTTCAACTATTATATTGTTTTTTTATTTTGTTTTCTGTTGCTTTTGTACATTTTAAAATTAATTTTATTTTGAGCTTTGTGATTTATTTTTAAATCGGTTCTTGAAAACAATACACTTCTATTCTAGATTATTTTGTGGTTTAGACATGATAGACTTTTTTTTAATAGATCCGTGGTTCTCAGTCTTGGCTGGTTACCTTTCAGTGTTTATTAGCAACACTGTTGAAAAACCAGATCATTTTGAACAGGGTGATATTACACACATGATTTTATTTTTGCATTTATATGAATAAAGTACATTTTCACTGTAGATAAATCGGTAATCTGTCTAATGTTGACTAGTGGTGGTAATATGCTTAAAGTGTAAGGACCTTCTAATCTCAGTTTGCTCCTGAGGACTAGCAGATATGCTCTCAGACTGAGAATCAATGTCTTCCATCAAGAAATATATAGTTATATGGTCAGATTTTGTCTTCTGCAGTTGAGAGTAAGCATGAACGGTCATGTATGGAATCCACCATGCTCAATCTCTAAAATGTGGATCTATGTAACCAAGCATATGTTTTTAATATCCGTGTATTTAACAGTGTATGACTTTAATATGTTTTGCATTTAGTTCTATGAATAGGTGCTTGCTATTAAGAAATATGTTTTGATTATTTTTGCGTTTGTAACATCATAATACCTAAAATAAAACATGAAGTACCTCTGCTTATAAATTTAATACAAAATTCAAAGTTGGCCTATAAAGCATTTTGTAGTTTTCCATTTGAAACTGAAAAGTTCCCCACAGATGAGGAAATTGAATTAATTGTTGTTCAGTCGTGTCAGATACCAATGGCCAGATAGCAACTGCTTCTGTGATCTCTTGCAAATTCATGTTTGTTGCTTCCATCTATCCATCTTTCCTAGCATTACAGACTTCTCTATGTAATCCTGTCTTCTCTTTATATATGAGGCCAAAGTATTTGAGCTTGCCAGTGATAACTAACTCAATATTTGTAATTAATTGATGAATGCTAAAAATGTGGCTGGTCTGTAGGTGTGAAAACCATTTTTCAATGAAATTGAAACATAACTACACAATTTATACATGAAAATGCGGCTTTGCAGCAAAATGAAGTTCTCCCTCTGATAAGGTCTCATTTGAAACTGTCAGCAGAGATTAAGCACTGCCTGGCACCCACTAATAAGAATCTGTCAGACGTCTTAACATTTGCATTGCACTTCTTAACCTTTGTAGTGCTTGTATTTTCATGCAAAAAAAAATTCTGGAATTTTGCAAACCTGATCTGTTTAACAGATGAGTAACAAATATGTGAGTTGTTTTTCCCTTTAATGTATTTTAACATGCATTTAACCTTTCACTGCCAAAAGGCGGTGAGTTTGTCTTGAATATTTGAACAGACTTTGGGGCCACACCTCATTGCATTTAAATGAATGTAGATGAAGTGGAACTATTATGAACCACTGGCAGGCATTTGCACGCATGGTAAGCGGCCATGTGTCTTTCTGAGAAAAAACATGCAAAATAACTCCTAAGTAATGTTCGAGAGTTATTATAATGCAGATCATCTAATCATTAGCCAGCAAAACCACAATTTCCTGAGAGGAAACGGCAGCTATTCTCTTCACCTTATTAGAAACCTGAAAAGTATAAAAATATCTGGAGACAAAGATTAAGAAGCAAATATATTTATGAAATACAGCATAAAACATTAACTTTGCATCAAAGAAATTAACATAATACTATTAAACTTTATTTTATTGTTGTTTAAGACTAATATATATACAGCTTTACCTTGTTTAGCTCTGTAGATCGGTTCCACGCAGTAGGAGTGTTAAGCGAAACAGGTCTAAACGGGGCAGCTTAATATGGGGAAGATAGGGGAACTCATGAGAAAAACACACAATTTCAATTTAAATTTACACTTTTTTGGTTATATATGAACTCTAAAGAAACGGCAAACATAGTTACATAGTAATCTAGGTTGATCTGAGCCCCTGATCTGCAATAGTCACGTTTATTGTTAATTTATTGTTAACATAACACAATCTGAACACTAGCAGAAGTATAAACTTTTAAATTATTTATGTTGAAGCGTTCTTTTTAACGTTCATATTCATGTATACAAAATCAAACCTATTACCTGAGCTGCACCAGAGCTGGTTTGTTTTATTATAGGAATATTATACAAATACTCTCTCACATGCTTACTTCATTTCATACAGGAAAACAAAAGCAAACCATAAAATATTTGCAAGATCCTGAATCACTGTGTAAAACCAGAATTGTGAAATGCTTAGTTGATTTTTTTTCTACTTTCCACCATCTTGTCCTAAAAGCTTGTTGACCGCTTACAAGCTCTGAGAAATATCTCTCCTTACATACTGTGACACCCTGCTGTTTATCATTTTTTAAGACTCCTTAATATTGTGCCCCCCTCTTTGTCCCTCTGTTCATACATTGCCCTATACCCTTTCATCCAGCCTCATCAGCTAACCATAAATCAGATCAATCATATCAAAAGTTAGATGAGGATGAACAATGCTACAAACTGTATATTTTTGTATGGGTATACTATGAACTCAGATAGCAGCCACTTTATGACACTTGTATTATGTGCTGTTATTGCCTGGTATTTCAGGGCTTGATATCGGTCAGAAAAATATAAACAGCTGAAGCAATTTAAAGAGATATGGAGGTATTATGGATTTTACTAGGTATTTAATATATGTATTTATTTTCTTGTATATACTTTGTTTTATTAAGAAGTATCTAAAAGCTCTGTTTTACTGCCTAAAATGATTCAAGTAGTCCATGTATGGGTTTGCCCAGTGCTGTGTATACAGACAGACGGTGTAGGGCAGCATGACCTAACCTATCAGGGATCACATGCTGGTAGACTAGGACACTACACTGCACATCAAGGCGTACATAGTTTGCATACGATGCAGTGAGCAGACCCATAAAGGGACTGTATGTTTAATTTACAATACAAAGTACGTAAATACATACATATATTACATACCTAGTAAAATTCAGAAACCTTACATATCCCTTTTAAGCCTTTGGGCCTTTTCAGTCAAGTGCCACAGATGTCTTAGGCACACTGAGCATCTTTCATGAGTAAAGGTGCCATGTACCTGCAAATATGTCCATGCCCGACATACCTTAGTTATAAGTTGTGTTTTTTTTTTTTTTTTTGCAGTGAAATAATGGGCAGCTTCAAGGGATTACACTCTCTATTCCAGAAGTAGTAGTGCAAATTTCCCTTGAATCCCCTTCAACTTTAAATCATGATTGTTTCTCTTTTAACCATTTATCACTGTTAAATCACATAGGTATGTAGTACGCATACATTGATTGCATTATTTGCAAAGGAAACTTTGTTTTTTGTATGCGCTTTTTAATGTTTTGGGTAACTCAACTGGTGAAAATGGGATTTGGCAAAAGTGAGGTGAGGTCAAATAATGCAGATATGTGGCTGTAGTTCTAGGTTTCAATTCAATGTGGTCAATATGGAGAGACAATTAATTGTGCCTTTTAAATCCCTGAAGTTGAAAGTAATTACAGTAATGCAGTTTAGGAATTGGTATTCTGACACATGGACTTGACTGGAGGAATATTATTGAAGTTTAGAAGTAAGAACCCCCAAAAATAAAGCAAAAGTTTTACATTCATAACCATTTTTTTATTATCATCCTTTTATTTGTAATCCAAATCGGGGAGTACGTACTACTCTAGAGATGGATGCCGTTTGGGAGGTAATACATAAAATAAAATGAAGTACCATAGGTGTTGTATAACCCAAACAAAAGTTTTATTATCTCTCTAAAATATGTAGTACATAAAAATAATAATAGTAAAAGTGCACGTCTCTCTATCCACAGCAGTGCCCCGGCTGTCAGTGTATCCGCCCCTAATCGGTCCCGTACTGTCCTCCAGCCCTGGCTCGATCAACAGCTCTGGTCACCACTGGATTACCAGTGTATTATATATCATAAGATTGTTCTTTACCACTACGCTTTTACTATTATTATTTTTATGTACTACTTATTTTAGAGATAATAAAGAAGAGATAGATAATAAAGCTTTTGTTTGGGTTATACAACACCTATGATACTTAATTTTATTTATTCTATTTTAGTTATTACCTCCCAAAAGGCATCCATCACTAGAGTAGTACATACTCTCCAATTTGGATTATAGATACACACGTATCCTAGCCTTGTATTTACAACAACATTATACGTAGACCCATTCCAATATCACCACACTCCCTCTTTATTGAAGAAGGGATTGGACCTCTAGAATTTACGGACACCTATCTGGGATAATACAAGTGAGTTGAAATACCTCATAGTTTGTTGAGGTCACCCCAGGTGAGAGTCAAGGAATTTAGATGTGAATATTTTGAATATGATGTTCGGTGAATGATCTGCACTAGGTGTATGTGCGCTGTCTCCAACCCCTCCCTTTCTTTTGTTTCATATCTCTTATAAGAATCAAAAAAAGGGAGAGAATACAGGTATCCTTTTAAATAATGGTGCACTCCCTCTGCCTAAACAACAATATAGAGAAAAAACAAAGTTTAAAACGTAACATTTATTAATGATTTTTAAAATAACTGGTATAAAATCCTGAAACTCTGACATAATGAAGAGAATATTGGGAAGTGTATAAATCTTAAGGCTACCATATATACATAAATACTAGTGATATTAGACCCTATATATCCTTGCAATAAATGTGATTTGATGTGATAATGTCTAGTGACAAAGGATGGATAAATGGCAACCTATCTATGTATGTTGCACTCAATGATCAAAAATAAAGTGCCAAGTGCTGACAGTGATCATACAGAATACCATATGATAAAATTATGTTAAAGTGCCAATTACAGTTGTATCAGAGAAACTTATTTCCCCAATATAATAAAGTGCTAGTGATAAATATAAGGGTGTCCGGGTCTATAAACAAATTAAGTATAAGCCCAACGCTGAATTGTATTATAATCACCACTTCTCAACCTAAGGAGCCTTAGTGCATGTTATCAAATCCCTAATAACAACATAATAAAGGCAAACTTGCTGATTTTTAATAAAAGGGATATTGGTAACTATGTTACATGAATTAGGAGGTCAGCCTGTATTATTAAACGCAGAGACTCCTAGCTACCCGTGCGTCACCTACGTATGACGTCATAGGTTGGCGTCGCGGCGTAGCAAAGTGTGCAACCCATATCTCTTATTCACTGAAGTGAACAATGTTGGTTAAGGAGGGGCAGAGAAATAGGACCAGTCCAGACAATACAGGACACCACTCCAACACCATCTTATCTGGAAAAATGTAATATCCAAAGTGAGATATAGAAGGGAGGTGGTCTAACCAGCGCTCTAGGCTGTACACTGGAGTCTACCAATCCCAGCTCCCACAGTATCCTTTATTTGTAATATGTCTTTCAGTTAAAGTTTTACGTACATGGTGCTTTTTACAAAGCACCCTACAAGATTTGAAATGTGCATGAACATTTTCACTTATCTACACAACTCAGTCTATATGTCTGAAAGTAGTTGGATAAACAACATGTTCAAAAAAAGATTGAGAAATATTGTGTGAAGGAAGCATATGCGATTAATCATACGAAAGCAAAAGTTACTTGAAATATCCTTAAAGTAATATTACACTTTTAAACACTTCAGCTCAATTTGGAAATTAAATCTAGATGAATTCCTAATTCAAGTAAATAAAAAGAAAATACCACTCAATCCCGCAGTAACTGTCACTTAAAATTATTTCTATTGGTTTTCTTGTTCGATGCAATAATTTATATATTTTAGTTTGTTTTCTAGGCATTAGTTTTTCCTTAATATAACACCTTTTTTACCTTCTATTTCATAAATTCCCTACCAGTGCTGCGAGGCATGTGCAATTCAACATTTTCAGTCTATTCTCTAAAGCCGTGGCATTCAACAAGCAGTTGATGGGCCAATAGTCCTGGACTGCTAGTTGAATGCCACTTAACTTTAAGTGTAAGATCTTGCCAGCGAGGGTATATAAGAGGGTATAATCATGATTTGTTTCTCTATCAGCCATTCATTTTCCATATTCTTGTAGTTTCCTGCATTGTGATATCTCCATGTGATAGGCAGCTTCATTGACTTTAGTGGAAATGAGATAAGAGGTTGTTTACTTAACCCAGCAAAAACAGTACAAGTACGGAGAGTATGTTTTAAAATAACGTAAGAGTTAGAGGGGTAACACCCTGTCTCTTAAGTGATTATGGCCCAATGTCTCTTCTAAAAAGTAATGAGAAAGCATGGCAACTCCACCCAGCAGCTGCAGGGTTAAGCTAACATGGGAACAAACTGTTAAGAATCTGCAGTTGTAAGCACAGCACTTCCTTGAGTGCCGATTATTGTGACAGTCATGTGAATTCCCTAAACGGATGCTGCTAATTTTATTATACGCTGCTTTGACATTGGCCGAATCAATGGAGCAGTGTGGCTAGCAGTGGAAACTAACAGTTACTTTTGAGATATCAATCAGCCTCATTCTGTTTTTTTTTTCTTTTCTTCTCAGCATCATATGTTGAGGCCCCAGATCATGCTCCCGAGCACAGGGTACATGATATGGTAATGGATTCTGTGCTTAGATAGTTGTCTGATACTGAACGTTAATCATGACTTGTGCTATACATTTTCTTGTTTATTACCACACTAGGAATTACCAGTGTTTAAATGAGCACTGTAGTCCCAGAAAAACAGGAAAACAAGTTGTAAATATCCCAAATACTTAACTTTTTTATATAAAAGTTTAAAACTGTCACCCCCTTATTTAAGAGCCCTAATATATCCAATTACTTGAAGGGTCACTTAATTCAGCACAATTTGGAGCACACCGCTGTAAAGATCTCCTAAAAGCATGTTGAAATACTTTTTGAATTTTCTAAATGCATGCATTTCACAGAGAAATTGATAAATGAAATATCTGTTTACATGTGACACCAGCTCCGCTTAGTGAGCAGAAAAAAAGACGAAAAAAAAGTTAACCATTAAACGGTACATCTGTGTAGAGAAAGGTATGATGGAAACCCCTTGAAATGTTGGTTGTGAGTTAACCTGTCTTGCTGCACTCCAGAGTTCAGGGGAAAAACTATAAATCTTTGCCTTCACAGAGCTTTCAACGCACAGTTTTAGGTGTTATTAAAATAACAACAACAAATATATAATTTTAACATACAATCTTGTGCTCTTTCACAACATGAAGAGCACCTCTAGTGAGGTAAATGACCCATTAAATAAATCCAGATTGGTATTATGATCTTTCACAAAATGTTTCACTAATAGTATACTATTCATATCTTTTTCAATATGATTAATATGCTCTCTAAAAACTCTCTAATTGACTGGACGAGTGGTATATTGCTTGTCACAGGTTTTACATGTAGTTAGATATACTGCATTACAAATGGTGTAGTACAATTAATGCAGCTTGCAATTTTATAATGTGATTGGAACATTTTATTGACCTTTTAAATAACCATTACAGTTCAAGAAAAAAACAACACATGTTTGTCGAGTATGTACCATATTAGCTGCTGTGTAATTTATGAATATAAAACATGTTTCTGTTTATGAATATAGGAATTAATTTTGTGTTTGTCACATTACATCCTGAGCGCTGAATGATAGTGACAATTTTTTTGTAGTAATCAGTAGAGAGAGGGGTTCAGCAGTAGGGAACATGCACTAGTCGTGTAGAGCGTTTGATAACTGGATAATATTGAAATTGACACCACACCTCTACTGTCATTTTCCCAGAAGCATCAAGGGATGCAACCATAGATCTCTGGAAACGTAAATGCCCCTCTCTCACTCACACACGCACACACACGCACACACACACACACACTACTTCCATTAATGTATCATGAATCCTTCCAGGCTCTTTTCTTTGTCTTCTTGTTAAAACCTAGCTGTATGACGCACGCACACATCTACACCCCTACTTCCCAGACCCATTGTCTTGGTATTCTGCTGGACCCTACCCTCACTTTCATTCCTCGCATACACTCAATCACAAATTGTTGCCATTTTCACCTTTAAAAACATCTCCAAAATACGTCACTAAATTACACAAGACACAACTAAAATTCTCATCCTTTCTCCCTCTCATCTTAGCTCGTCTCAACTACTGCAACACTCTCCTCGCTGGCCTTTCTATCACTCGTCTGTCTCCCCCCAATCTATAATGAACGCCTTTTCTAGACTCATCTACGAAACTCAATGCTCAGTGTCTGCAGCAGCACTTTGTCAGTCACTCCACTGGCTTCCCGTAGCCTCCAACATTTAAAATTATGACCCGAACGCCTAAGCCCTCAACAACAGTTCACCTCCTTATTTCTTTCCTCTCGTCCCCAACCGCCCTCTTCACTCTGAGATTGGCCTTCTTCTTTCCTCCTCTCATCACCTCCTCTGACTCCCGTCTTCAGTACTTTTCTCGTTCTGCCCCTATTCTTTGGAACTCCTTGCCTTGCTCCACTAGACTATTATCCTGCCTCAAAACCTTGAAAAATGTACTAAAAACGCATCTGTTCAAAGAAGCTAATCACCTTTAGCCTTAATATGCACAATGCATCACCCTCCTATACCACACGCAATCCCTCTAAATTGTCCATTTGTGAGTTTTCAATCTTGTGAGCTGCTTTGGGGAAAAACTGCATGTGTTTGATTTTCACAGGGCCCTCCATTTTTTTCAGTGTGTTCGTAACAAGCCAACATTTGCATATAGTTAAGAACAAGGCAAAAACATTATTAATATAGGATAATAAAAAATAGTTTTATGAATGCTTTTCTTTGATTTATTTGCAATCAGTTTGCATGACTTCTACATTACTAAAGCATCTGAACCCTGAGCTCCCACAGTGTTGTGAGATTAGCCAGATGTGACCTGTGGAGATTTTCCCATATCCGACCAAATTTTCTCCTCCCTCGCACTGACCTTCGCTAGCTCTGTCTGCTACTTCCTGATCTGCAAATTTCATTCCTCGAAAATGAATGAGAGCAACAGAAGCAAACTTCAAAACATATTTGCAGATCGTTGTGCAATCCTCTTGATGGGTGGAAGGAAAAATAATTAAGATATACTTTGAGTGCTAACGAGGATGCCTTCTGGACAGGAAAATGAAACTGGGATACCAAGAACCCTAGACTGGCAGTAGCACAAGAAGTCTGGAGATAGTCATGGCTGGTCTGGCAGCTTCTGCCGATGTGCACATAGAGTCATAAGAAAAGATCAGTACGTCTGTGTTTCTGATGCTGTTGTTTCAATTTACTCCACACTCAATGATTACATCTGGGATTGGGATATTTAATTATATTTTATTAGAAAATATTTACCCCTTGCTGTGGGTAAGCTTTTTATGTGTTTGTTGTGTATATTTATTGTGTTTTTCATGTCAGGCGGTTTTTGTGAGGTAGTAATAAGTTGTAACGCGTCTTGTATTTTTGTCCGTACATTTTGTGAGATCCGCAGTTGCTGGCAAGGAGCGCCTTCGGCCCGCAACGTTAGCAACAGCCCGCAGGCTCACAACTATATATGTGATAAAACACTTTCAGTCTGAAGCCTTTTTGAAAACTGTTTCTATATCAGTCACTGGGATTGTTAAATTCCAGTCTTTAAGACCCATAACAAGTCTTAAACTAAGGATATCCTGCTTTGTTATGTGGGTCAGCCAGTGACCCTTTTATTTGGATTTGATGACCAGTACTCATGCAAGGACATCAATGTTATCAGACTTGTAGATTCGGTTTGGACAACATTTTGGCTATGAGTCTCCTACATAGAGAAAGCTGATTAATTGTTCATACTTTCTAGGTTCAAAATGAAATCAACTTCAACTGGAATGGAAAGGAGAATTACTAAGCATTTTGTGGCTGGTTTGTCTCTGCACTGTTTATCAATCTCCCTTTTTCTTTTTCTGCCTTTTCCTTTCTTGACATAGGGGAAATACAGATTACAAGCGGATCTTTATATGTGACATGCAGATTTTGGTTAGCCTTATCCTGTAGTTCAGATATAAGCAAATGGAGACACTTTGTTAGATCAGATCAGACTCAACTAATGGCAATTAATGTAGTTCTGCATGTATAACCCCACTTCCTTGGGAGCCTCTTAGCTTCATCCAGGTGTGCTACTTCTGCCTTCAGGGTTTTGGGGACATGAAATGGTTTATGCAGATTTCCCCAGCAAATCTCCAGGGTGTATAAATCTGATTGAAACTCTGGGGAGAGTCCAGGAATAAGGAAACCAAATGCATTGTCTGGTTTGTAGATCTTGCTAAATTTTCAGGAAGGATGGATTAGTCATCAGCTTGGCTTCTGCCACATTTACTCATTTTCTGGGCATGTGTTAATAGGGAAATAACTATGTTGAGCTTGCACATATCCACATATTTGCTTATATACAATATTTATAAGTTTTGATATATCTTTATCTGGGCTTAAGTATATTACCTAATTATCACCAAACCACAAAATTAGGAACATTATTACATTGGAGAGAGAAGAAACCAGAGCAAGAGGGAGGTGTAAGGTAATTGACAAGAGTGAAATAGACAGGGTGAAAAGGGAAGAGATGGAGCAAGAGAAAAACATTGTGTATATATAGGGCAAGGGGAATTAGATGGAGCAAGAGAAAAAAAGGGAAGAGACAGGGCCAGTGGGAAGAAATGGAGTATGAGAAAAAGCGAATAGGTGGGGCAAGGGAAAAGAGATGGAGCAAGAGAAAAAAGGGAATAGACAGGGCAAAGGCAAATAAGATGGAGCAAGAGGGAAGAGATAGGAAAAAGGGAATGAGATGGCGCTAGAGGGAAATAATAGGCGATCGGTCAAGAGGAAGGAGATGGAGCAAAGAAAAAAATGGAAGAAATAGTGCAAGGGGAAATAAATGGTGCAGGAGAAATAATAGATGTAGGTGCAAAAGAGATAAAAACGGAAAAGAAACTGAAAACAATGAAAGGGGCATCCAGAGTATGAAAAAAGATTCCTAAATATTTTTTGAGTGGTACTATTTCTGTCAATGTCCCAACCATTATGTCTTTAAGCACTGCCATTTTGTTCTTAAATCTTAATACAATTTATGTTTCACTGGACTGTCTTTTTAAAACAGTTATCTCTGCTTCAAGCAAAACCTCTGTATAATGTCAAAGAAGTTTCAGTTCCTAAAGCAAAGAAAGACAAGCACATGCAATTTGGGATTCATAGTGGTGGGGAGGGGGAATAAGCACCCTATTGAAGGAGTTAAGCTAGCCCAGCTCAATATTACAGCAATCAACATTGTGTCTTCCTGTAAAGAGTCTAAGAATTCCCACAGTGGGAGTATTTGTGGAACATATCCGTTTTGGTTCCGTTAATTAGAAACATTAGCTCGGGGAGCCACTAAAGAGATATTCAGTCTGAGTGGACTCCCAGCCTATTAACCATTTTGATGCCAAGAGGCTGGGTTTGGGGCCCCACTTACAGTAAGGCCTCTGCATGCTCCTACAGGACTGCATCTATTTTAAGAATGAATACTTGTTGATGTGCTCACAGATTGAAATGAGACTTTGGCATGCTTAAAAATCGCACAGGTTTTTGCTGGCCAGAATTTTTTGTAGACACAAGAAGTTTCCTATGGAAATGATTAGGAAGATTTAAGAAGCACTTGTGTGCAGGACCCTGGCTGACATAATAATGATGCTTATGAGCTGGTGAGCTGGGGTGTTAGAGTTGAATCTTGTGTTAATTATGTGATGGAATGCCAGTAAGAGGAGGTCTGTAGTGAAATGATCTGTATGACAGCTCTATATCGAAATGCAACCGCTAATAGGAATGGCTTTGCCCACTTTGTGCACATTTTACCTGGTCCTTCACTGTAATCCCCTAGGCTAGATGTTTTAATTAGCCATCACTATAATAGTTGTGGATCTGCTGGGCTGTTCCTAATGCTTACGATGTTGGTCAGCCCGCAGGACTTAGTCTGCATGAGCGGAAGGCGCTGGCCTCTCTCATCCCCCTCTGCCTCTTTCTCATCTCTCTCTCTCCCTCCTAACCCCCCTTAGCCCACGGAACTTTGGCGCTCAGGCCAGCGGGACTTAGCCTGCAGTGAGCGCCGCAATCCTCCTCCTCCTCCCTATTAACCCCCTTGGCCCACAGGACTTCAGCGCTCAGGCTCATGGGACTTAGCCTGCAGTGAGGGACGCAATCCTCCTCCTCCTTCCTAACCCCCTTATCCTCCCTCCATCCCCCTCTCTATAAATCTCCATATCCCCTTTCTCCTCTCTTCTTACCTTGATCCACTAAGCTCCTGCTGCTGCAGTGCATCATCTTGCTGTGACAGTACCGGAATATGCTAATTACGTGACGTCACATGCGCTCCATGTCATTAGCATATGCCGGTTCCGGACACAGGCAGAAGATGCGCTACAGGGAGAGGAGGTGGAGAAAGAGACACAAGGGAGAGAGAGGAGGGGGAGAAAGAGACACAAGGGAGAGAGAGGAGGGGGAGAGAGGGATGAGAGGGAGACACGGGGGAGGGAGAGGAGGAGACTCAAGGGAGGATGCAGATGAGTGCCGACATTGTGTGGCAAACAGCATTGCCACGCTTTAAATTTTTATTCCTATAATTTTTGACGGGCAGTTTCCTAGTTTATTTCATTTAGTATATGGTGAGCACCATAGTGACAAAAGCTCTCCAATGTACAGAGTACAGAAAATGAATTCATTGGTAAGCTCATTTGCATGTCTAAAAGGCAGGGATATGCAAATGAGAATACAATGTACCTCACTCTTTCAATCCAAAAATAGCAATTTTTATACATTACTCCCTTAAAGCATACGCGAGCTGCATTAAACAGCTTTTATGCAAAGCACTGGATTGGATTTTGCACAAACCAAGAATCGCTCACATACAGAACTGTTTCAAGCTATTCTCTCTGTGTGTTTATGTATCTAATACAATGTATTATTCGGTGAATTAAAAATCAATATTTACTTACATTCAAACATCAACGACTAAACCTCTGGTTAGGCTAAATTACTCTACCCTTATGAGGTTATCAAGGGTTGGGAGCAACTTCAACTGTGAGGCAGTCCTAAATGGTAAGGCACAATATTGTGTACAAATTATTACCAGACCATTAACTACAACACTAAAAACACGTTTAAACTGGTTTGAAACCTTTATAGTTTGCTGAATAAATCCAATATGGTAAATCTTTAGCCAAATCATTCAAAGTATGTAGCAAATTTAAAACCCTCTACTTTCTCTTGATGTCTGACTGTTGAATTTATGCTTGGCTGGTGCAGAAAATGAATCTGCTGTAGGTAAAATGGGTTTCTTTGTAGAGTTCATTTGCTCCCCCTAGAGGATGTAGTGTGCTCCAGAATACAATCACAACCCATAGAACTTAGATTGCCACAATTATAATATGAAACAATAAATATGTGAATGACTTGTATTCTTGGAGGAAAATTAAGCTATTAATCAGGGTGTCATTCATCAATATTGCAGGAATTAGATACTGATAACCAGGCCAGTCTCACAGGAGGATATCTTGAGTTGAATGACTGCTAAAATTTAGTAAATTCAAAGCTGTTTTTCTGTTGCTAAAATAAAGGACAGTTTGCAATAACTTCCAGTTGCAAATATATGGTTATTGATACTTTAATATCCTACCATAATTGGGACCTCTGATGTGTCCCATTGTGTGCTCCTGAAAGGTTCTAAAAACAGCATTAATTGTTTAAATACAGTTATATTCAAAAGGTATGCTTGCTTACCCGTTACCATAACTTACAAACTGGCTCTTGCTATGTGGGGGAGAATGCATATTCAGTATCTCTAAGAATTATTTGGAGGAATTAATCCTGTATTTGCCTATTGCAGCTTTAGTTTGTAGCTGAACTTTAAAAAATAAACAAATTCTATATTTTTAATACTTACATGATATAATACTTATATTTTATGATTTCGGAAAAACATAACTACACATTACAGTGAGGACACACACACACACACAATTCCCCTATGATGTTTCTTTAAGAAACACACTTTTATTATTTTCACCGCATGTGTGTATGTATGTATGTATGTGTGTGTGTGTATATATATATATATATATATATATATATATATATATATATATATATATATATATATATATATATATATATATATATATATATATATAATGCCCTCGGGTGGTACCAGTTCAGTGGTACAGTAATCCCAGTCAGAGACAAGGCTATACAAAGCATATGTTTATTTAAACACTGTCATTATGTGTGTTTAATGCAGACAATATACCCGGGCTGGATTGAGTTTCTCTCACCCAGTCTCTGTCATATTAATCAAAAGTCTGATACTTCCTAATAAGGAGAAAAATGTGCTTTGTATGTGCAGCTTCTGTCTTTTCCTCCCCTGCAGAGTTAAAGGATAATGCACAGACGTACATTAGGTTCTCTCTCCGGCAAGGCAAGTCGCTGCTCACTTAGCCCCCCATCCCCCTGTTTTTTGGCAAAAAACATATTTTTATTAACTGTCCTTTATTTCTCCCTATTCTTCAGTTTCTCCTCTCATTCTAGATATTCTTTATTTCTGTCTCACTCACTTTTTGTACTTTTTTCCCTTCTCATTTACTTTAGGCATACACATGTTTATCTTACTCTTTCTATATTCCCTGTTTCATTCTGTCACTCTCTGGCTTTCATTACACAGTTTCACTCTCACTTTCTAAGGACACAATTTTTATCAATCCTCAACTTTCTGTACATTGACTTGTGCATATACTTTTTTATTATTTTTTTCTAAACAAAACTGCATGATGAAAAATTTGTCATAGGAATCAATTGTAATGCTTGATGGATAGGCCGACAGACATGCAGACACACACGCTGCAGCGAGGGGCCCGGCACGCACGCTGCAGCGAGGGGCCCGGCACGCACGCTGCAGCGAGGGGCCCGGCACGCACGCTGCAGCGAGGGGCCCGGCACGCATGCTGCAGCGTGGTTTAAGACATAGAATACAGGACTGTGCAGAATTAAAGGACTTTTCTTTTGTAATATGAGCAAATTGTTGAGGACCTGTGAGAAAAGCTCACATATGGCATGTGAAGTATGTTTAGAATACATAGGAAGTAGATACAATCGACTTTATGTGGAAATGGTACGTGTTGAACCTTGGTGGCCCTCTCTGATATGTCAGTCTTAGTTACCATTTATCAAACATGTCAGCTTTTGATTAGCATATACACTGATGTCTGGATAACATCACACTGCTTATCAGAGTGTGAGGGTCACACCACTGAGTACTGTGCATCTTAATAACGTTACTGATGAACTGATAACACCCAGTTCATGTCCTAGCAGATATGGGCAGTTGTTAAAATGGCTCTGTTTATTTTTATTTCAAATTATTATTTTATATATACAGAACCTTTTGCTAAATTCAGACTACAGACAGTTGCAACACTGGCTTGCATTCATATTCTACGTATTGCAGGACATGGCAAACTTAAAGCAGTTGCAAACAATGGGAATCTGTACTACTAATCGTGCCTTCCAGTAGCTTCCAGTCTTGTTCTTCACCCTGAGAACTTCGCCCCTAGCAGGGATTACGTCTATTTCGAGCTGACACATTACCTTTTTAAGGGAGGTATGATTAGCCACAAGATACATGCCATTTAAAAATATGTATTTTTCTGTTTATTTTACATGACAAAGGGTGAGGTTGTAATTCTGTAGATAAAGTATGTGCGCCTATATACTATATATTCCCTTATTCATTGGTGACCATGCATGCAACACTAAATAGAGCAAATAACTGCTGGTGCTGAGAAACGCTGACCCGCAGAGCGTGCACTTTTATCAAATAACCCCACCCCTGCTTCCTCTCAGCCTCTCCAGCAGTAATAATGTGTGCTCTGCACTTGTGGTTAAAGACACAGGTGATAGCTTTGTTACAGTGACTGCTTGAGGCTTTTATGAAGTTCCTAGAAATGAAAAGATCATTAACAAAAAATAGAGGTGACAGGAAGGACAAAAGTTTTAATATGAAAGCAGACATTTCACAACGTATATCAGAAGTGCAATATTTTTTCGTTTTTTTTTATATTCAGTTCTGTTTTGCTTTACTGGAAGAAGACATACGTTGTTCTAAGCGAGAATTGTTACCCAGTAGGAATGGGGATAAATCTCTATTCAGTTTTACTGAAAGACTGTCAGTATGAGTAGAGAATAAAGGTAAATTGAAGAGCAATCCATAGTAGAATAATCATTATTATTTTCATTTATTTGTAACACGCTGTACATGGTTTAAGTTCAAGGCAAAAACAATAGCAATATTAACATGTTACAAAGGATGGAGGGCCCTGTCTTTGAATTTATAATCCAGTGTCCAAAGTGCTTTCTGCAAAGCACCTTGCAAGAGTGAAAACTCACAAACTTACAATCTAACCATCTTCCTCAGGCTGCAGCCCAATAATGAATGCACTATAGAAGAGCCCATGACACAAGCGGACCTTGTCACATACTTCACAGGGGGGGTAACATTTCCCAAACTGAATTTAACTTTAAAGGGAAACACACGGACTAGGGATAGATACTAGGGTCCTTTCCTTTTATGAGTGCGCCGGCAGGCAGCAGTGGCAGTGAGCATCTGCTAGATGTTGCTGCCAATGTCATAGCTTTAGTGTTAGGGTAGGGTTAAAGGTTTAAGCTTGGAAATTCTATATGCGTGCTTCTCAACTCCGGTCCTCAGGGCCCACCAACAGTTCACATTATAGGTATATCCCTGCTTGAGACAAGTGAGCTAATCAGGGGATCAGTACTTCTGTTTAACAGACCGGCTGAGCCTCCGATTTAGCTGAACTGTTGGTGGGAAACACTGTTATATATGATCTCAGCAGTGCTTGCTAACTGTACACAATTGTGGCAGCACCACCTAGCAGCTCCTTGCTGCAACTGCTGCTGTCGGAGCACTCATAACTAGTAGAGGATGTTGCAGACCAGACAAGTAGAGGGGTCAGAGCCAGGCCAGATTTATGAGCACAGGTTAGTTGAATAAAAAGATTAAGCCACTTATTGACCCACCTCAACAAGGTTTCCTGAAAACCCAGCACAACATTGTCACCAAACTATCTTAGTAAATTAATAAATATTTTACCATCTTCTCTGAAACGGTAGATGTTGATGGGCTTTTATTTAGGTGGAAACATGGGCAAAATGCTTCCTGCTGGATAATGTACAGAAGTTACCGTTGACTCATTGGCATGGTGGATGTACTTTCACTTTGAGCATATTTTTTTAAAATATTGGTAATTTGCTTCAATGGTAGACATGTTGTACAAAGTTTCCACATACATCCTTGAATTTTTCTTGTGTATAACTTAAATCACATTTTTGGCAAAGGTTTTATATATTTGGCCATTGAATTAGTAAAAAACACTAAGAAAGTTTAGAATATTCTGTGCATTTATTAATTAATCACTAATGCTTGGTGAAAACGTTTTTTACATTAAATCTTACTACTGAAACGAATGTTATGATTAGAGTTGTAGAAAAACATATCCACAAACCCGGCATTCTACTCCAAAAGCCAGTCATGATACCAAAAACACAGAGGCTTCTGATTTTCTAAAGTTTATTGGGACACACACGTGGATCAGCAACAAAATCATTCAAAATGTTTGCTACTGACTGACAAATACATAAACACCACTTTTTATAGTATTTTACAGACAGAAAATGGTACAGTCCATACTACTCTTCTAGAAAAATGATACAGTCCACAAACAGCCAATAAACGATTATTTATATTCTGAAATCCAATAAAAATTAAATGTGGTTAGCATGCATCAAGCATGCCTGGTACGTCACATTATCTGCATACAACACCTCCAAGTTGCAATCTCTACGCATAGGTCAAGTCTGTTGTTCGGTCTTGTGGACTACCAACATACATTTTGTTTAAATAATTGTTGACTGTCTCCTTAGAGAAACTGCAGAATCATGGAAAAGCAAAATTAACGGTTTCATACCTTATGTCCTGCAATGGAAAAGTACTGGTTCAGAACTTACATCTAGCCAAATATCACTAAATGCGTGATAACTGCTATATATATATATATATATATATATATATATATATATATATATATATATATATATATATATATATATATATATATATATATATACATACATACATACATACATACATACATACATACATACATACATACATACACACTAAATAATGTATGGATATTTGTATTTTGCCACAACATTTGATAGATATTCTCTTCCTTTCTCCCCATTTTGTAAAACCTTTTTTCCTCACTGTTCCTTCCTCTTAATTGAAACAGTCCACTAAAGTAACATATTTACAGTATGCTGTTATGAAGAAGATAATGTGTAAAATGTCTTTTATTTTCCAATATATGACCCATCATTTGAATTTCCTGACATGCCTCCATTTCTGAAATGTGGTTTTACCTTTAGTACGTTATTTGAAGTGGGCATGAGATATTTGTTTTGACCTGGGTGGGTAGACATGTGTAACTTCTAGCAAGTCCAACTTTTACATCATGCAGGATAATCCTGAGTTCCTGGCACACTTAACCTCCGTTCCACTTTTACCAAAAAAGAGGCCCTTGTTTCAGCGATGCTAAGTCAATATTACACGGCTGGTGTAAGCTCAGAAACACAGGCACACATTCACAAGTGTTCTCCTCTGTGTACAAGTCTGTATGTGCCTGTGATATAAATACATAGGGATGTGCAGCTGGAATATTCACTTTCATTGTCAAACAACACAAGGGAAGCACTCTGACAGTAACCCTCTATTTGCCAGTTTGATCATGGCTACTCTTGTTTGCAGCTTTTTTATATTATAGTAAACAAGATAACTGTATCGATCATATCACAAATAGCACTAATGCCATTCAATATCACTTTGCAGTGCTCCAAACCAAAGTTGCACGTTCCTTGCTATGCTGTCCAAGAGATCCGAAAATGCACCCGCCTAGAGATGCCAGACAATGTTAATACTTTTGTGGTTAAGGTAAGGTGAAAAACAATGTGATCCAACTATGTTTTTAATATACATTTTCTAAAAAAAAATTTATATTTAAAATAAGAGACCATATGTACTAAAAGGGGAAGCTTGGAGAAGCTCTTCAATCCTATGTTATCCTGTGAAGCATATGCACTACATTTTACATTTCCTTGGGTTCATCCATTAAAGGACCACTGTAATGCCCGGACAGAGTATGTTTTAAGTAGGCATTGACATCTTAAATACCCTGACATCAGTCGGTCATTATAAAACGTTATATTTTTTTATTTATCCATTTATTAAGCAACAATAAATTCTGTAGCTCTAAGTACAGTACATACAGTGAGGACAAATGTATACTTATTGGTACAGAAGGTGTTGTGTCATTTCTGGTAATGGTTAAGGAGAAGCCAGTTCCTTTTTATAATCAAATTTGAGACTGAAGAAGGGTGCGGCAGTACTTGAATTTATGCTGCAAACATATATTAGTGCAATATACTAAATGTAAATTACTTGCTTTTCACCAAAATACTTCTGTAATCTTTAATACACACTCTCTTTTAAAGCATGGTATCCTCTAAAGCATGATGTCATTGTTGCTTTTAATTAATAAAAAAGGTTTACAAAGAGCAGATCTGTATAAATTGTGAAACTGTAAAGTTGCAATTAGCATTTTTATTAAATGTATAAATAGAGCTACAAGGTTTAAATAAAATGTCTGTTTAAGATGAAGAACATTGGAGGGGCTCATGCAATTTGTGTTCTGTTATTCAGGACTGACCAGACAATAATGGAAGTATTGAGTCTGTTCGGTGCCATCAGCCAATAGATTATAAACCATTATACATGCAATTGTGAGGGCCCCACTAACGCACCCTTTAGACTCTCCAAAGTTTCCGGGTACAGTATGTAAAGTGCCAGGTACCTTGTGTACAGTACAGTCCAGGAATATTGGCACCCTAGGTAAAGAGGGGGGAAAAAGCTATGAGAAAAAAATGTCTTATCGGCTTGCACCGCAAATGTGTGAAATCTAAACTTACTGAGGTAAAATTATTCAGAAAAGAAATACTTTAAAAATATAAACTTGTCCGAATTAGTGCCATTTTCTACCTTTGTGCATACTCCCTTTGCCAAGAAAATACCAAAGAGTCGTCTTTTATAATGTTAGAGGAAGGAGAACACATGTAAAGGGATCAAAGACCAGTCCTCCATGCAAAATCTTTCCAAATCCTTTCCTCATCACTCCGTGGGGCTTTAGTACAGGGGAATAGTCTTTGCAGAATCGTGATTCTTTGACCATTGGACTGCTTTTGATAGGATGTGGTGGTGTGCTTTGCATCACTGCCCTGCAGGAAGATCTAGCCATGCCCAGTCTCGGCCTCTTGCCAGTGGCAGGCAGATTTGTATCTAAAATCTCATGGAATTGATGATGCCACATATTCTAACAAGATTTCTTGAGCCTCTTGAAGAAAAACAGCTCTAAAACATCTCAGATCCACCAACATACTTCACAGTGGGGATTAAGTTCTTCTCTACAGGACTATTTTTACTACAAACCCACCTTCGCCGCTTGTTGCCAAAAAGCTCTCTATTTGTCTTGTCTGATCATAGAACGTTCTTGGCGAACACCAGGTGCCTATATTTGAGGTTTAACAACAGCAGAGGCATGAGGTGACCTATAATTATAGTGTGCCGAGCCTTTATCACCCCAGGGTGCAACTGACAAACTACAGGCCTTGAAGAAAGGTTTGCCATACAAAACCTCCCGCTCACTGTGCATGGGTACAAAAATACACTTGTTTCCTCTTCCGGGTAGGTTTATCACAACTCCAGTTGTTTGTAACTTTTTAATTATTGCCCTAAGAGTGGAGATGGGTATTTTCAACAGTGCTATTTTCAACTTTCCTGCTTTATGAAGGTCATAAGCCTTTTATCTAATTGAATATGTGTTCTTTGATCTTCCATATGCCTAGAGTGCTTGACCAGGAAGTCATAGATGAAACATTAAGAATTTAAAAAAAAAAGTGTGCTTAAAAAAGGTTGAACATGTATGGGAACATATATCTACAAACCTCACACAAGTGTGACAGGAAGTACAGAACTTAAATCAATACTATATATTCAATATTAACAATATACAAAGTTTACTGTTAACAAAAGTAAAGTGATTTTTGTTAATGGCATAAATTGATCATAACATGGCAAAACAAAAGTGTACTCCATTAGATATCGGATGACAATGTCTACATTTGTGGCATTTAAATGCAATTCAAATAAGTGTAAAGTGTTGTCCCCAGAAATCATTACATATACAGCTTGAACTTGTAAGCAGGTGGTTCTAGTCTCAATACAGACATGTAACCTTTTGCAACATGCATGTTTATTATGCACGCCTGAAACATATCAGGACTCCTCGGGGCTCTTTTTATGGGACCACATACATAAATACCTCTTGGCGGCAGCCACAGTCTGTTCATTTCATCTGTTTAGAAAGAGCAAGCTATTGGCACATGCCAATGACATTATGTAGTATCGCCACCATCTCTTATGGGATATAGACCAGGGGGCAGTTATCCGAACTTCATACTATCAGTTATAGAATACGTATAATTTACTGCTGAACTGCAACATATTCTTATTTCATATGCACGTGGGAAATCTTCCCACCGGTAAAAAGAACGGAGATACTCTTTGTTTCTACCAGCATACAGCCTGAAATAATAAAAAGTTGATGCTAATTTGAATCTATCATAGAGTTCCTGTAATGGAAAAAAATATCCTTGTGTACATCATTGTGGTGATTGGATACCTTGAGAGAAAACTAATTGGATTGGTAAAATGAATAATGAAATGCTTGTTGACAATTGAAGCATACTGGAGAACAGCCAATGCCTAATGGGATGGTACCCAAACAGGGTGAAGCCTCTAGTCTTAGGCCATTAGGAGAACTAAATTTGTATATAAATATTTATGTACCTTATCTTTCCTTTTTACTTTTAATTACTTTCAGTTTTTTATTTACATAAATCCACATATATAAAAATGAGCAGAATTTTGGCTGGGTTGACACTGGGTTAAGTCTGAAAATAAAAGTTTTGATCTCTTTCAAGGCCTTGGGATACAATTACTGTAATGTGACAAAATTGGTTCTCACAGCTAATATAGATCTGACCTGATGTGGATAAGTGCTGTTCCAAAGGGATCCTTGTGTGCTTCATCCAGAAAAAGGACTTTTCATGACCTATCATTTCTCTCTACTTTTTAGGTTAATGCAACTGAAGTTATATTTGAAGTGGGGGATGATCAGCAGCTGAATTCATGGACATTGGAAATCAAAGCATGCATGAACCGCGGGTAGGCTATTCATCATTCAAGTGTGGCTCCTAGTGTCCATGGTGGGAGTTTGTAGGCTCTTACCAAACCAGAGCTTCAATAAGAGTAGACAGAGACTGTATTAATATCATGTAGAGCTAATGTCACAACTGTCTTTGTTTTATGTATGATTATTCATACTTATTAACTGATCTCTGTTTATAATGACTGTTAAAGTCCACAAGGCTTTCATCACACAAAATTGTGTCCAGCAATGGCTCATTTTGACCGATTACTGAAATTTTAAAGCTGAGATGATTGTTATTCACTATGCACAGTGCACATGGGAACAGGTGTTTTGATCTCAATTATTGCACAAAGAAAAAGTACACACATATAAAAGTATTGTGCAGTTTGAGTGGAAGTATTAGATGACTGGGCTTAAAAGTTGGGTAATTTAAGCATACGACCGCCCTCTCTGTAAATGTCATTATTATTATTATTATTATTATTATCATCCTTTATTTGTAAAGCAGGTCATTATTTAGCTCTCAGTGGTAACTGATAGAGAAGAGGAGCATGTCCAGTACATGTACAGGAGCAGTCACCTGCTGTGCGTGCAGATTGCTTGTGTCTGTGTCTCAGGCAATAGGTGATAGTTGCTGTTTCTGAAGCAGGAAGCTGAGGAAGTGCATGTTGACCTGTAGGTTTTGCATATGGTACAGCCTCCAGCACTTTGCTGAAAGGCTTTTCCTGTTATTGAAATACCAAGAACTCAGTTAGCAATTAATCACTGTGTGATTTCCAGAGCTTGGCGTACTCCAGCATTCTGATGCTTTCCTTGCATTTCCATGAATTACAAACATGTATCCGGCCCTGCTCTGTGTGTGACTCCCTGCTCGGTGCTGCTGGGTCCCTATAACATGCATCCTGAGTAGTCCTTAGTAATCCATCTCACTGAGTTGCATTTACACTCCTTTGCATCCTACAAAGTACACAAAGCTCAATATTGTGTATTAATCATAATTTTAGGCATTATATACAAGCTGAGTTCCCTAAGCTACCATCATGTAATGCACAAAGCTGGGATTTAAAAACTATTTAGAAATAAAATGAATAAAATACATAAGTAGATAAGTAATGCATATAGTATGGATACTATATTTTACTGCACATACGTAAGGTCTAGATTGGAAAACCTGACTTCAAAGCATTAAAAGCACATTATTGTAGAATATTTGTTGTTGGCAAAGAGAGACGAAGTGATGCGGACGACAACAGCTGCATCATGCTCCCTGTGACCTGAAACAGGCAGATCTAGGAGTCTGAATCTGATCTAGATCTGCATCTATGGGGGGAAAATCATATAACCTTTTATGCTTGTTGCTGGTAGTGAGAATATTTAGGTATCACTGAGGACTTTCTGGACTCCTGCACATTTATAATGCCAAGTTCATTAATCGTAACAGCTCTATGTAGAAGAAAAAGCTGTGCAGAGCTCAGTGTAACGGCAAATAAATGTTATATTTTTTTCAGCTTTTAAAATATGTTGCCAATTATCAATTGTAGTCCTTCAAAAGGACATATTGTCAGTGTGGGACTTCAGGGTACCTTTTAACATCTTGATATGATAGGAATGCTGACAACGTATTGTCCAGTTAGTGAATCTTTCTGTAAATTGGCATTATACATGATAACAATGGCTCCTTTTTGTATTAGAACGGAAGAAGCTGATGGAGATGCTCATGCACCCTCTCACTCGGACACAACCTCCCAAAGTCCCACCACCAGCAGCAGAGATTCCATCATCCAAGGTTAGTTTTCATCTCCAGGTCTTGAAGGTGCTGGAGCTGGCACACCAAGTTGTCCTCTGATGTTTCTTCTATTAGTGATGCAGATTTGAAGTCAAGGCCGAGATGAAGTGCTTAAAGATCTAAACACAAATACACAGAATCTTTCTAATTAATATCAATGCAATCTGGATTAGATTATTATATTACCGTACTTTAGGGTACTTTCTTCATACGGTTACATTTCCATCTTGTTATGTAGATTTATCTTTATACTATTGGTTGAGTTCCTCCCACACTCCAGTGGGCATCAAATACCTACACCGACTTTACTATATTTAATAATTGTAAAGTCCCCAAAATACAACGTACCACTTTGACAGATATGCTAGGTTTAATGGGTTAAAGGTAACCTTTTTGTACAAATTAAAGTTATAAACAGAGTACACAATGTGGTTCTACACAGAAACAGGGATGCAGAAAACAAGGTTTTTGTTATATGACAATAAATTACTATAATGAAATATTATGAATGTGAACAGCAAAAATAATAATGTGAGTTGTACAGCTTTCCTTTTCAAAAGGAGTCAAATGTAGCTAACACCACAAATTTGTGTAGAGTTGTCTCGAGTTCCCCATTTGTGAAATTACGAGGGGGCCTCAGAGGTCATATGCAGGAAAGTGTACAGCACAATGCCGTCTCACTTAAATATATACGGTAATAAAGACAAATACTTTTCATTTTTAAAGGGACAGAATTGTGGGTCCAAATGTGTCATTATTATAAAATAGACAATAACAAGTATTTTATCAATTGAATGTTATGCTTCATAGTGAAAACACATACATAGGGAGAGTTTGTTGGGATGATTTGGATACTGTTTCTGTTGTAACATTACAGGAATCTATTAGATGCAATGCTTTTTGTCTTAATCATCATAATACAGATTTACAGGTTATAAATATTGATGTTCATCACATTGTTTGTTTGCCTCCTGTGATTTTTTTTGAATCATGATCTCCTCAGGTGCTGCCTTCTTCATGCCTCCTGAACAGTGTTGCCACAAAGCTGACCCTTTTTTGGCTAATCACCCATGGTTTCATGGGCCTATCTCAAGGATCAAAGCAGCTCAGCTTGTCCAATCCCAAGGAGTTGAGGGCCACGGTGTGTTCCTGGTGAGGCAAAGTGAAACACGCAGAGGAGAATATGTCCTTACGTTTAATTTCCAAGGCAGAGCAAAGGTAATTCCACTATGTGAATGCAATTGATCAGAACCAACATGTCCATCTTCAGTGCCCATTTTATATACCTGCAAAGTTTGGCTTAATTCATCCACATAAATGCAAGAATTCCTGGAATTGTCCCTCATGCTTCCACTGGCAGGCTGTTACGCTTCCCTAGTTAAGACACTGTATGTATGTATATATAATACTAATGAATTCACCATTCTCTTTCTAGCACTTACGTCTCACACTGACTGATAGGGGTCAGTGTCGTGTCCAGCACCTCCGCTTCCCGTCCGTGGTGGACATGCTGCATTACTTCAGACTACACCCAATTCCATTGGAATGTGGAGCAGCCTGTGATGTGAAGCTGTCCAGTTATGTGGTGGCCTCTGTTCACTCGCAAGGTAAGAGTGCATAATATGTATAAAATGCACTATTTAGCAGTCTGCTTATACTGCATACCATTGCTGAAACGTGATAAAAATGACTGAATTGCACACACGTGTTGTTGCTGGCAGGATAGAAAAAAATAAGGTTTGGCAATTAAATGGTTATTGCATATTATAGACTATGTCCTATAATACTAGTCCTCCGTTGTAAAAAAAAATATAAAGTGGCTATAACCTTCAGCTTTTTAACATTGTTGCATTTACACACGTCCGAATTCTAGTCTAAGAAAATAACCCAATTTAGCAAATGTTCATATCCGATATTATATTTGCTGAGAAATTTGCCAATCCTGATAGTAAAATGTACATTGCGGAACTTTAAAAAAATAAATAAAATTATCTCTTGATTTATATAGAATAGTAAAAACCTAGAATTATATAGAGCATCTTAAAAAGGCCTATTGAGAAAAGGAGGAGCAGCAGTGTCAAATACTGAGATATATTATGAAGGTTGCCTGCTCTCTAATATTTTGCATTGGTCATAATCTTCGGGTAATGGAAGATAAGGTGAAATTGAGTCCTATTGGATATATCCTTATCAAAACCCAAGAAATCATATGTAAATTTCTTTATTTTTGGTATCCAGCTCTAACCGTGATGGCCCAGAGTAAGAGTAATGGTAAATCACTGTTAGTCTGTGGACCAGAGGGTGATACCTACCCTCTACTTTACAGGCCTTCGGCATGCGCAAGCCCGTAACTTTGCGAGCCTTACAGACAAATGCTCTCACCCCTATGTTTCTTTCCCGCCTCTCCCTCCCCTGTGTCTCTTTCTGCCCTCGCTCCCTCCCCAGTGTCTCTTTCTGCCCTCTCCCTGCCCTTTTTTCTCCCCTGTGTCTCTCCCCCCCCCCCCCCCCCCTATCTTCCCTGTGCTCCTTTTGCCATTTGCGGGCTTGGGGAAATTAAGTTACGGCCTTGAAAAAAAGTTACGTCTTTAGTGGCCACCATTTTTCTTCAAGCCCATAACTCGGAAGCTGTTTGGAGGCCGCAAAAAGACGCCAATTGATAAGCAAATTTGTTTTAAACTCACTTACGGCTCCCTGCCTTTCCCTGCACCCATTGACCCCTGGGCCTATTGCAGGCCTCGTGCTGAGCGCCTTCACCGCTCGTTGCAGGCTTCGGCAAACCCGCAAAAAAAAAAAATACATAGATTGAACAGCGTACATCACCACGTTCTTTTTTTTTTTTGCTAGCCCATAGGGTTAATGCTGGCATCCAGGAGAGCCCTATTTCTTTCTTTGTGGTTCTTAGCTTAAATCTTAATCCATATCAGGACTCCCTGAAGAGTATAACTTATGTGACGCCTGTAAAGAAGTGTGTTATGAGAGAGCTTTAATGGACCATTGTGGTATTAACAGAAAAGAAAAGGCTGTTTTTTTTCTTTTTTCTTTTTTCTCTTATGTGGCATTTTACTGCAGCTGCCATTTGTGTTGCAGATTATCTGTTTCTACAGGTGTGCGGAGACTTTGAATGGAGAGGTTTGAAACTGTTGCATTGAGATTATGCCCGTGATTTCAATAGGATGGTTGGAAATGTCATTTGTTTACAAGGCCACACCCACAGTAAAGGATCTTTGCTAATACAATAAAGGCTTTATTTATTTTTTTAAACTTTCCAAAACTATTTGACTACTAGCGATTTGCCCGTCAAAAAATTACGCCAATAAGATTGTAAGGGCGGGAAATTTTGTTGGTGTTCCAAAATGCTTCGGCGCTCATTGCTAGCCTGGCGTGGGTTGTTGGTTGTTTGTGTGCTATGAGCATTGTTTTTGCTAATGAAATAATTAATAAAATAATACATCAATATACTTTACCTATTTTGAAGTAATATATGCAGGAAGCATTATGCTGAAGAGCTGATCATCTGTTTTCATGTTGCTGCAGCATACAATGTGTGTTTTGAGGGCTGTGGAGCTGCTGTGTAAGTGTGAGCAATGTGTGCAGTGTGTAGTGTAAATAGTGTGCGTGCCCGAGTGAAATCCGTTAGGGTAGCTGTGTACTTCCGGATTGTGTAAGTTAGTGCTGTAAAATGGCGCCTAACGTGTGTGGTACGTATCTGTGGCTGATTTAGCGTCCTTGTTCTTGGATCGCGTCCGTCTTTTTCGGAAAATCCGTAGGTGTTTTGCGTCTTTAGAGTCCTGTAGCCATTTTTTTCTCTCGCTTAGGGGATTTTCGGGTGTCTAAACTCTTGTATTTCGAGTGAAATTGACGTGTAACTTCAGTTTTCGAGCTCCTGGGTGCCCCCTCTTTGCCAGCAACTGCGGCCCTCGCTTTGCGAGCCCGCAGCATTAGCAACGACCCGCATGCTCACAACTATATATATATATATATATATATGATTATGTTTAGTTCATCAAAATAGAATATTGTAAATATTGGACTGCAGTAATTCTTTAAATGTTATGTTGCACGTGTACATCAGTTCAGTGGCCTGCAGCTCGGTATGCTGTTACCTGCTAATCGTTGGATTAACCGTCAGATAATCCAGAAGTCTCTGAAGTCTAATAGCTTGTACAGAGCCAATATCCCAGCTGACATACAAATAATGGATAATAATAATATATATCTACATATATTTTATTGTGCCCACATATTTTGTAGCACAATAGATAGATATATAGCTATTTAACAGTGATATGACTGTTGCGTCCTCTACTCTATTAAACAATTTGCAAATCGGATACACAAAATGTTATGGATTGCATATCAGCCATTGTAATAGCAATTCCTAAATTGTAAAAGGAAAATATCCCCCTCTAATATTCACACCTCTGCAGAGCTACCTCAGAAACCGAGCCATGTTTCAGAAGTTTTGCTCAGGGCAGTCACAAGGCGTCCAGCAATGTGCAGCTGTGTACTAAATATAACACCGCTCTTGTAACTGGTTTCACAACCCACATTCTCCAACTGAATTGGTTCATTGATCACAGACTGGATGTTTTTTTTTTTTTTTTTTTTTTTTTAAGAACTCCTTTTCTTCTATTTTTTCAGCAGATGAATGTTAAATCAGACCCTTACCCTTATTTATGTTGATTTTGTCCAATATATTTTCATACAATTATATAAATGTGTAATTTGCGGTTCTAAAAAGACATTGTATGCATACTCCTGAACTCGAGTAAAATTTTATACATCATAGCAAGAAATTGTCAAGGCTGGTTGAAAGACTATTTATATATTTTTACATTATTCAACTTAACATCCTATAAACAACATAAAAACTGTCAATATTAACTGCTGTCAGTCTTTGTGTACTATACAAAAATTGTATTGTAGAGAATGAATACACTTTAGTTTAAAGTAATTTGAATCTAGAGGACAAATTAGATCACATTGTTCCTTCTAATGGCTATTGTGGAATTTGTATTCAATAATTGTACACACAAGCGCCATGTTTTAATAAAAAAATATTATCATAAATCGCTTGAACTGTTGCTTTTGTTTTGTTTATTGGCAAAATGGCACTTGGTATAACTCAGTGAATGTTTTATGTCGTCCCTACAGAGCAGAGCACCGCCATCAGTTCATTACTGTTCCCATTGCCAATCCAGCGCTGGAGTTCAGAGCGTAGCGTTTCTCACTTCCCGTCCCCACATCTGCTGCGCCCTCAGTATGCGGAGGACATTCGCCACAGCTCCTACTCAGAGCAGATTTTTCACCTTGTGCCCTCTCCAGAGGAACTGACCCGAAGCTTCCTGAGAAGTGAAGCCAGTGGGGCCCAATCAAGCAGCCACAGGGAATCGGACTATGAAATGGATTCCCCTTCAAGAAGCCACACGCGAGCGATAGACAACCCATACACTCCCCTATGACAATGTGGTGGTGTGCTGCAAATACTGAACTGACATGTTTACTTTTCTACAAAACAAGCACCAGAGCCTTAGTGTGCGCTGATCAAACCAAGAATGTATTTTGTTTTTATTCAGGGGATTTCCATCTCTTGTTTGGGGTAGGGATGTATTATTTTTACACCCCCACCGGGTGTTGTTCTAATTAGGCCTGTTAAAGGGCCCTGCTTTACGCAGCCTGCCAGGCCAGTGCAGGCCTTTGAAGCAGTAAAAGGGTTAAGTTATCCGCTTCTGTCGTTGTCAAT